>CALZFC010000057.1:530000-792500 GCA_945643635.1 Allodiplogaster sudhausi
GCTGATTAGACAATTTTCTGGTCATCGCCGGCAAATTGTGGAATATTCTTAATGATACAAGTTATTAAAACCGCTTATGTAGTTATTAAGGAAAAAAAACCTTGAAATTTTATATAGAGAGAGAATAATTCGATTCATCCAAGTCACAACTCATCCTCAATATGTTCGTTGTTGAAATTTTTTTAAGATAATTATTCAATCCGTTTCATAGTGCTGTAGATCATGTACAATCTTTCGTTTTTCTCTGGAAGACACAATCAGTCGGAAGAGATTCAGCAAACGTGCCACAAGGCAGCGAATTTGACTGTTTCCGCCATTTCTTGAAACTGCACAAGAAACCTTTTTTAAGCTGATAATGAACAATTAGGATGTGTTTACTTTGGTTCGGTTTTAGAAAACATTAAATCTGGAATTCCAGAATACTCGGCTGCGTAGTCTGTTCTGTAAATATGATGTAAAAATTTGGTGTAAAAATTATGCACCAAATTGCGAAAACAATTCGAAAATATTTATCGTCGAGTGTACTGTCGTTGATGGATGAAATGAAGCAGAAATAACGGGAACCGACGCAGCCATTCGAACAGCAGATTAGGGAAGTAAACGTGAAGAGAGCGAAGACGCAGCCAGGAAAGATGTGTCTCATTGTCAGTTACTGAGAGTCAGATGGAAAGAGTGCTTGTGAAACAACAACAACAACTACAATACTCTGAAAAAAACCGCAAACAAGTTTGGTGGCAGGAACTTTATGCTTTAAAACACCGAAGAGAATTTAAAGTGGACATTTTGGTTGTCTAGAAAGTCACACAACTATATGTTCTTTGCCATTGTTAATTAACTAAATACAAAATTTAAATTCAGCGGGATCCGGTTTGTCTGCTTCGCACAGTTTTGTGTGTGTGAACATTGATAGACAAACGTACACGATGATACAATGGCTTGTAGGATGAAATGTATCGAATGTTTCCAACTAGTATGTAACACCTCCCACGATTACGGAAGAGCAATCAGATAGAGAATGCACGATCTTTTAAAGTGCTGCGTCCCTTTGCACACTCTTTCTCAATTGCACTTTTCATGTCACGTCGGTTTCTGTTGCCTGCGAAATAGCAGGTAAGAAAGAGAGTGCCTTCGACGTATTTACTTATGCAATTGTGCGATACTCAAAATACTATATACATACACAGTTAAAGTAGTACGATAACCAAAAAAAATTAATGCAGGTTTGAATTGACTCGTTCTGTGGTGTGAAAATTCAATGCAGATTCTTTTAATTTCGCGTGAAACTTAAAATGAACTAGAGCGCTACTTCTATAAGGCAGCAACACGAGCGAATGTTGTTTAATAGACTTCATAGAACAAATGGAGAATGTGTGCATGTACATACCTACATAAAATATATTGCTACCTCGCATTTCTCTGCATGAAGAGGAAAATCCTTTTCTCTCACGTGCATTACTTTGTGCCATTGTTTCATGAACGAATGCGTTTGAATGTGAGAGAAAAACAATTGTCTGTCCATCGTGGACATTCTCTTCTCTTCCGAGTTACATATATGAGTAGAATTACGGATACAACTCTCGATCTTTCACTTTTCTGTTATCAACTGGCGCAGTCGGACAAATTCTGGTTTCCTTTGTTAACCAAATTGTGAACATATCCGCAGCTATATATATATATATATATATATATATATATATATATATATATATATATATATATATATATGTATATATATGTATATATATATATATATATATATATATATATATATACATTTCTATATATTCGTAGCAAGATACCAAGAGGCGCGTGCTCTTTTCTCACGTTTCGCGATGGACGATTCTGGTGGCAACGTGCTTGCGGTACGCCTGCAAAGTTTCCTTCTTAATTTACAATCTAACTAAAAAAAACTGTTTAAATCTTTATTGTCTATTACATACTTTTATTTATAATTTAGCAGAAAAATATTAGTTCTTCAGCTTTTGGCAAGGACTCACAATAAGAGTGTCTTATTATTTACGATGTGAGGTTACTCCAAATCGTGGGAAAAGGCAAAGCCGATAGATTTGACATAAGTATATGTAAATTAAGATACATATGATTAGAAAAGGTGGTATTATATTAATTATAAACATATTTAAAAAATATATATATATTTATAATCCCAACGTCCATCTTCGTCGAGAGCTAACTGTTATTAGACAGCAATATTCCTCTATGGCGCGCCCTTCTCCATCTCGCTGATGGTCGCCTCTGCTCTGCCGACCTTTTCCATAGCAACCGTCGTCTATCTCCGCATACTCAGAGATCGCACGTTCGCGCGCTCGCACACCATTCGACTAATCGTCTACTGTGGCTTCGTGGTCAGTTGGGGATTCGGGACGTGGACGGGTGGACGGAGCTGGAATGAGCTAATTTCTTTGGGTTCGTATTCAATTCAAGAGTAAGGGTGTGGACTGGTAGCCGAAACTAAAATGGGGGCTAATTTCTGTAAGTTCGTGGTCAGTTCAGGATTCGGGATGTGGACGGGTGGGCGGAGCTAAAATGGTAGCTAATTTCTTTGGGTTCGTGGTCAGTTCGGGATTCGGGATGTGGACGGGTGGGCGGAGCCAAAATGGGAGCTAATTTCTTTGGGTTCGTGATCAGTTCGGGATTAGGGATGTGGACGGGTGGGCGGAGCTAAAACGGGAGCCAATTTTATGAACAGGACATGTTCGCGCTCGTGATGAACCTGGTGACCGTGCAACTCTCGGGGCTCGCCTTTGCGGCGCCATTGTTCGAGTGGCTGCTCTCAACGAGGACTGCATCACTGGCCGCCGGGATCGTTCACTACGCGCAAGTATTTATTCATTCGTTTACGTGTTCATTTTTTATTGAACCACCCTACATACATATGTACATGTTATAGATATACACCATAATAATATTTTTTAAAGCTGAAAAAAGCTAGCTTTGCTTGTTTTTCAACTTCTTTTTTTACAAATAAATTTTGATATTTTTTTTCTTTTCAAACTGAAGGATAAAAAAAATAGTAAATAAAATTTCCTTCTCCGAAGGGCATGCAGCTACAGGGCCTTTTCACTATAGCATTCAGTCGCGCCGTCATCCTGTCTCGTCCTGCCATCACAAAACAAGTAAGAGTCAGAGCCTTATATGGTTAGTTACACTCGTATGCATATGCGTATTCCCAAGTAAATACATAGTGAGAAATTAAAAGTCAAGCACATCCGAAACAGCCCCAAGCACGACGACTGACAGCACTTTGCATTTGCTTGAATGTTTAAAAGTATCCAAACATGCCATGTTTGCGCATTTCAACATGCAATTTATGGTAGCGCGACTATATATATATATATATATTTTTTTCCAATTTCAGCATTTTTTTCAGCAAAGCGCACGACTCTTCCACGTGTCCGTCGTCGCGCTCCTCCTGCTGCCTCTGCTCTTCTGCTTCCCATTCGGCTTCGCATCCTACTCGTACTTCTGCCGCAACGAACAGAATATCGAGCACGTCTGCCTTCCCGCCAAGAATTCAGCCATTGACGACGCAACCAATCGTGTTCGTGCATACATACATACATACATGTAGAATTCGACAATTTTTTTTGCATAAAAATTAAATTTTGTATTTGCGTCTTTTTGTCTGAGACATGATTTAGAGAGAGCATGTGATGTTGAGAGACGCGACTGGAATGGTCGGAAAATTCAAATTAATTACAGATCGTAGTCTTATCTTTTCGCATTCTATACATTAAAGGCGGGTAAAATACTTTATATATATTATATTTATTGCATTAAAAAATAATAAAAAAAGTTCAGTTCCTAGATACGCTGGAAACGGCGTATCTCGCTGGCCTGAATGTTGTAACCCTGTCGCTGAATCTGTTCTTGCTCACGATCTCAGTAAGGGAGAAACGTAATAGACAAGTTTGTGGATCTCTTTTAATTTGGCATATAATTTTTTTTTGCGAATTTTGTAAGAATATGTTTTGTTAAATGTAAACAATTTTCCAGGATGGGCCAAGAAGAGCTCCGGTAAAGACGAAGCTCGAGCACGGCATCATAGTCATGTCCGCTTCAAGCTTCATTGCACAACTTTTGTACCTGGGAACACAGGTTCGCTTCGTGAATTGTGATGGATTTGTAGATCTTGAACGAACTCTTTCAGATCTACTCCAGGTCCAACCCAACGTACCTAACCTTGCGCTTCGGTAACATCTTTCTTGCATCTCCGCTGGCCTTTACAGCAGCCTGCGTTATGCCGTTCTGGTTAATTATATGCAACCTCTTTCAGTTATTACGCATTGGAATGCACAGGTTCCTCATTCTCTTCTCGAACTCAATCCGTAAGACTTTCTTCCGACTTCATGTGCGACGCCAGCAAAAGTAGACAGCTCCAAGAATCGGGACATTACGAGATGCATGACTTTTCTATAGTTTGCCAAAATAAATGAAGCCAAAGAAGTAACTCGCACAGCGTAATCGTTGAGAGGGTTGTCGAGAAAATCGGTTCACCACATGTCTTGAGAGCGGAAGCACAGGAATAATGCAGTATGTAAGCCTTACAATTGTTAAACATTAAGTGTAAAAAACGTCAGTAAATTACCTGTATGGTTTTCGATTAAATGCTAGAAATGAGCATTCCTTTTAGTCCTTATGCATAGGCATTCATGAATAAACTTTCAATATTGTATTCATTACACCGCCAATGATTTTTATTGTTTTTTGTGATGCTGTTAGAAAAGACATTTGATGTATTACATTCTTTATCGATCGAAGAGATCAGGTGAGGACAGACAAAAAAGGACGGCAGAAAGAAGGCCAAGAAGGAGTTCTATCCCAACTTCTGAGTGACCTCTGATGGCTGAATCAAATTGTAGCATAATGTGAATAAGTGTATTCACAATGTTCTCTTATGTTAATTTTTTTAGATATTCCTCTGAGTTATAACTAGTTAAAATTTTTTAAATTATAATTCAAAAGAAACCAAGTGCAGTTGATTAACTAACAAGAATCTTTTGAATGGGAAGAACCTTTTCCTCTTTCTTGTCAGGAGCAATGAAGTCGCCGCGCGGCATTGACTTTTCCTTTTTTTTTCTTCTTCTCATTTCCCTTCTTCTTCTCGTTCTTCTTCGGTGGCTTAATTCTCTTTTCCTAAAATAACGTTAAATGCATCGACAAAATCTACTCTCAAGGAGCAAGGATAGAAGGCATATTCATAGACTCCTCAGACGGTGTGGTCGTCGTTGTCCTGTCCTAAAAAAAACGTGTTAAAGTCAAAATGATAAAGACGACAGGAAATATTTAATAAACAATCAATGTAGACATCCATCACATTACGAGACTAACCGTCTTGTCTGTTGTATCGGTGGAGCTCGTAGTCGTACAGTAGGAATAGAGATGAAAATAAATGACGAACTATAAATGACGACATTAAAATTATCTAAAAGCGACGACCCAAATTGTGTTTCCCAAAAATTAAAGAAATTAATTGGAGAACGGATACTTGCACGATGCGTTCCGCATACTAGGGCAGTAACGCAAAACTCTTCAGTAAAGGAAAGTACAACCCAAGAGTTGCCAAGACGTAGTCCTTTCTGTGGATCCTTCGGAAGACAATCAGCAATCGTAGTCCCTTTGGTTGCTGCCATCTGACTTTGATTGGTGGAGTCGGCGACCTGTAGATTCCCATATGCAAATGATAAAAAAAACTGCTAAAATACATTAAAAAAAGGTATCTAAATAAATCTTTCAAGAATTCGTCTCTTACCGCAGAATTGCTGTTGCTGCCATGTGATTTCGGGCCTAGAAGCAATTTCCTTTTTTACAATGTTATAAAATAAAATTAAAATTTAAAAAAAAATCTTTACGAAAAAAAAATTAAATTAACATAAATAATTAAATAAACACATTGAATTCGATTGCCTTGCAGGGACGGCTTCGCCCGCTTGGGCGGAGCCGGGGAATAGAGGACGAGCACGTGAAGTTTTTTGCGGCGAATTTTCAGGAACCACAGCACTGATGTGACACAAGTAATTAATTCGAATTCATATCGGCGGGAAGCTCAAAAAGCTACCGTACCCAAGACAATAACGAAGAGAATAACGAAGGCGGCGGCGAGAATGGCAAAACCGACGATCACAACGGTCACTGACTCCTAAAGTGACCTTCTATAACAATAGGGAAATGAAACTTATGGATATTAATTAAGGCAATGAAGATCTCGATAGATGCTAACAGTAAGTGCATGCGGTTGGCCAGAGCTAGACGTCGACATTGTCTGGTGCGGAGAGGTTGTCGGTGACTCTACCGGCGATGAACATAGATAGAAAAATAATATTTAGGTTTTCACACGTTCGGCAGCCTTTTTCATTCCTAGTTTCATGAAGCCACATGGAACAGCTGACAATCGCAGAAATCATCTATTTTGTTCAGCACTGCTAAATGTGCAATTCGGGAGATTCTAATTGTAAGTTATTGATTTTTTATCGAACAATAGTGGAGCAATGAAATCAATAAATGCCCATTAATACCTGACAGCATGGCTACTTGTAAGCTTTTCTCTCTTTTCTCTCCCTCTCTCTCTCGAATTCCCGCGCAGACAGAAATGTGCCTATACGAGCGAAGGTACTTGACGGAGGCGAAGGAGTAATAAATTTGTGCGAGACTCAACGTTCTCTTTGCGAAGCGATTCTGCTGCTTTTCACCATCGTGCTGCTTTATGCGGAGGAGATTACAATAATATCTAATAATCATTATCAATAACCACCAGTTTCTCCCCGTACATCAAATATCATTTCTGAATTCACCATAAATTGTGGTTTATTTTACATTAACAAGTGGAAAAAATATAAAAAATAAAACCTTTGATAAGTAAATCATAACATTTAATCCTGACATTTAATAATTCATAAGGCCCCTCTCCATCTCCCAGATGCAGAAGAGACACGACGAGGCGAGGATCCAAAGGACGAGAATGCCAAAGGCGATGGGAATCTGCGTCAGCATCGTTGTCACCTTCTGATAAGAGCTATTTTACATATAATTATATACTTATTTTTGTATTATTATTTTACTTTTGCTATTTTTTTTATTATACTCAATAAATGAAGAGCGATCTATTTAAAGGGTTATAAGCTCTCAGTATTAGATTGCAGCTAAAATGTTTCAAATAAATAGTAAATATAATGAGTACCTTATGACGACATAATAACAGCGTCAACGCAGAAGAATCGAATGGCATGGATAAGTACAGCACTTCAAGTTTCGATCGCCATAAAACCGCCATTTCCTCATTCTGTACATTTATTGTACATGTTGTTGCAATCATACCGAAAAGTTATGCGAGATTCAAATCGCACTCTCACATACAAGCGTGCTTTTTTCCTTCTACAAAGTCTGTTTATGTAATTCAAAACAAACCCGGCGATTATAAAATGTGTCATTGTTATTCGGAGAATGTCCTCCTTTTAAAATCTTCCATATTTCCTCTTTTTTTTCCTTTTTTTTCGTCTTTCTCACTCTCTCGGTATCTTTCTCACTTACAAGCAGTGCCTTCAATCTATTTCCGCGCAATCCCCTCGGCACTTTGCGATTTCCATCGTCTAGCTTCAGAGTTGTCCGTCTCTCTCCCTCTCATTCTCTCTCTCCCTCTCTCTCTTTCTCTCTCTCTCTCAATCTCTCTCTATCTCTTTCTCTCTCTTTCTTTCTTTGTCTCCGTCTCTATCACACTCTCTCTCTGTCAATCTCTTTCTTTCTCTGTTTCCGTCCCTGTCACTATCATGCGGAATGTGGACTTACCAAATTATAAAATATCTTGAAAAATTTTCTACATGATCCGTCTTGTTCAGAGATCGAACACATGTATATACATATATGCATAAATGTGTAGAGAAATATTGTATACTATGGTATTTGGATTTTGGCGGGACATCTAAATTTTTGAATCTTCTTATTTTTTGGCGGGAACTCGAAATTTCCATCTGTTCAATCTCCTCGAGCATCTTCGCGAGGCGGCTGCTATGCTGTTGCTTGCACTTTTGATCTGCATTAAAACCAAAATAATCAGTTTGTTTTGCTCTCCCTCTCTCTTGTCCACTTATCTCTACATCTCTCTATCCTCTCTCTCTCTCTCTCTCTCTCTATCCTATCTCTCTATCCACTCTTTCTCTCTCTCTCTCTCTATTTATGATGTCAATGTGTGATATAAGAGATCGAGTTGCAGAAAAATCGAAGGTTTCAATCGCCATCAAAACCGCCATTTCGAAAAAAAAATCATTAATTAAAAATGCATTGAAAGTATGACAAATTACGGTATCTCCTTTCTCAACAGGACCTCAAAGTGAAAAAATCCCCCTTGCTAAATAAAGCGCGTAGCTTTCAAATAAGATGATATTCACAAATTTTATATCTTTCTATTTTCTTCTCTCTTACTCTCTCTCTCATCTTAAAATAATCAATCTGACTCCTTTACTCCTTCATTAAATTAATTGTTAAATGTTATGAGCTACGATTTTATTTACTATAAAAAATTCAATCGTCGTCGAAAAAAATTCCACCAATTGTGCCGAATTTGAAAATGAGTTAGGAAATGGCGGTTTTGATGTCGATCGAAACTTCAATTACTGCACTTATTCAATTTATTTGATGGAATTATGAATGGAATGGAATGAATGGAAAATTTATTCCATTGGTGACTAAGATAATGAATACCGTATTTTCTCTATTAGTGCCCCTCCCTCTAATAGAACCCCCCCCCCTCTAATAGTGCCCCCCTCTCGCAGGGGTATTGAAAAATAGTACCCCCGGGGGCACTAATAGTGAAAATACGGTAAATGCTATTTTATTGTACATTTCGATGATTTTATTTATTATAAAAAAAAATTTAACCGCTGAAAAGCAGAATTAGGAAATTGTGGTTTTCATGCCGAGTGAAACCTCAAATACCCTACATATCCATCACATTCGATCAGCAACAACTTGCTCGTGGATTAAATGAATATTGAGTCTTTCTAATTCGTTTTGTTACTCTCTCTCTCTCTCACCAACTTTTTCACTCTTTCTCTCTCTCCCTAACTCCCTGTCGCTCTTTCTCTCTCCCTTCCTCTCTCTCTCTCTCTCTCTCTCTTCGTCTCCCAGTTGCAGAAGAGACACGACAAGGCGACGATCTACAGGACGAGAATGCCAAAGGTGATCGGAATCTGCGTCAACATCATTGTCCTTCTGAAAGGCGATTAATTATTTTATTATTTATTGTCTCTCTCGTTCATCATCGACGCTGCTCCTGGAGAAATGGGCTCGCCTGGATAAGAAGCCCGATATCTGCGGCCACTTCGCTCGATTCCGGGCAGGCGAGAAATCGTCGAAATCCCTTCCATCCTGGATCCCTCGTCCGTTCATTAATGCCTTGACACCAACCGGATAAAGATGATTGTTATTTTATATTATTATTATTATTATTTTACTTTGCTATTTTTATTATAATCAATGAATGATGAGCGATATATTTAAATGATTACAGTAATGCGCATTTATTTCCAATATCCAATAATTATAAATCTTACGATGATAATGCGCTACATACTAAAATAGCATAACAACAACTATTAATAATGAGAAATATGAAATGACAACAGTGACTTTTTCATCAAATGGCATGGAAAACTATAGCACTTGAAGTTTCTATCGGGAACAAAACAGCCATTTCCTAATTCTCTGCGAATTCAAAAATTTTCAATCAATAATTAAATCATTAAAAATTAATGCAAATAATATCAAGCGACGTCTCTCTCTCTCTCTGTTTCGCTTTCTCTCTCTCTCTCTCTCTCTCTCTCTCTCTCTCTGATTCCCTTTCTTGTTCTCGCTCACGCCCTCTCTCTCTTTCTCTGCTTCTTCCGTTCCCATGCCCTCTTCAACATTGTTCTTTGTTGCTGCTGATGGATCGATCTCAATGTTACCTTTGATATCTACTCAATAAGTGAAGGGCGATCTATTTAAATAATCAGTTGTCACCCGTACTAAAGTGGAGCGAAAATATTTCCAATATCAAATAATTATCATTAAAGACGACCTTAAGAAAGGAGAACCTAATGTTACGGATAAGCACAGAACTTGAAGTTTCGGTCGCCATAAAAACCACCTTTTCCTCATTCTGCACAATATTTCGTGCCCATTTGTCACTCACACGGGAGCGAGCATTTGCACACATTTTTTGCAGAATTCGAAAATGATGTTTTTGATGCCAATCAAAACTTCAAGTTCTTTACTTATCCAGATCATTTGATAGGAAGGCGAATAGCTGTAAATTTATAATTAAATAAGAAATGATGTGTTATCAAATATTATACGATTTTGCGTGGTTTTAATTTTGTCTAGAAGACAGAGAGAGAGAGAGAGAGAGAGAGAGAGAGAGAGAATTTGCACAAATAGGAAGTATGGAAAAAATAATTAGCCCATTTTCAAATTGCCACGCGTTCACTCTGCGAACGGTCAACTCTCTCTCTCTCTCTCTTTCTCTCTTTCTCTCTCTCTCTCTCTCTCTCTCTCTCTCTCTCTCTTTCTCTCTCTCTCTCTCTCTAAGACGTCAAATTCCTGCCCAGAGGGAAAAGCGGACCACCGAACAAGGAAATCCGCCTGAAAATTCCCAAGGAATTCAGAAAAGGCTATGTATGTATGTACAGTGAAAATAAAGATGAAGGAGGTCGAGCAATTATTTTCCCATTCTGAAGATTACTACTCCTCATTTTAAAGATTATTCATTGAATTGAAACAATGAAGATTATTCATTGCTTTCCTTTATTCTTCGATTTACAATATTTTTACGATGATAATCCGTGATAAAATAAGATAACACTGCAAGAGGATTTTTGATAATAATCATTATCTATAACAACAGTTTCTAGTTATTCCCTTACAGAACAAATGGAGCAAAAATTTACCGCACTTGAAGTTTCCGCCGCCATTTCCTAATTCGGCACAATAGGTGGCATTTTTTTTCAGTCAGAGAGAAAATTATGTGAGACTTCATATTGCCGCGAGGACCCTATTAAAATAGCCATTGTTCACACTCTCATATGAACAATGCTATTTTCACGCAGCCGGTTTGTGCGGTCTGCGAAATAGCACGCGACAATGAGAGAGTGCCTACTCCACAGACTGGTGAATGGGCGGTAATTTGAACCGGAATTAATAATTGTCCTCGATCTTTTTTTTTGTCGCCCCGTCTCCAATATCGCCGGAGATAATTTATTATCTCTACCGAGACACTTTATTCTTCAGTTATTGTACTCGCTCGCGCGGGAATTCGAGAGAGTGAGAGAGAGAGTGAGAGAAAGCGAGAGAGATAGATAGATGTGTAGATAGATACCGTATTCTATGGTATTTGGCGGGAAATTTTAATGTTACTTTTTGGCGGAAATTCGAATTCCTAATGATAGGACTCCTCAATGCTCTCTTCGCGAGGCGATTCTGCTGCTTGTTCACCATCGTGCTGCTTCAATCGAAGGACATTATAATAATATTTATTAATCATTCTATATACCGTATTTTCTCTATTAGTGCCCCTCCCTCTATTAGAACCCCACCCCCCCTCTTACAGTACCCCCCCTTTGGAAGGGCCATTGAAAAATAGTACCCCTCCCTCTAACATAACCCCCCCCCCCTCTAGTAGTGCCCCCCTATCGGAAGGGCATTGAAAAATGGTGCCCCCGAGGACACTAATAGAGAAAATACGGTAGTCACAAGCATACCTCAAATGTTTATCAAATGTAATGGATAAGTAATAGCGCTTAAAGTTGCTATCGGAATCAAAACCGCTTACATTAACAAATTGAAAAAAAAAACATTATAAAAAATAAAATCGTTGTTAAGTAAATCATATAATTTAATCATGACATTTAATCATTCATAAGGCGAACGATGGCAAAGAGACAAGACGAAGCGAGGATCCCCCAGGACGAGAATGCCAAAGGCGATCGGAAACGAAATCACGAGGACTCCCGGAAAATTAAATGGAATGGATAAGGGCTTTTCCGAATCCTGCATAACTGTTATAATTTTTTTTTCAACAACGGCTGGAGCTATCTCTCTCTCTCTCTCTCTCTCTCTCTCTCTCTCTTTCTCTCCCTCGCGCTGCCTCTCTCTCATCCTCTCAGTTCTCTTTCTCTCCTCTAAACTCTCTCTTTCTCTCTTCTTCTCTCTCTCTATGTCTCCCTTGCCATCAGGCTCTCGATATCAATTTCGTCAGCTAAATCTAAAATCTATGTGACAATTTAAATTAGTTCGCAACAATCATACTATTTTTAACAGCCAAAATATTTTCGCCCTGCATTCTACTTCTTTTTTTCATGATGCTTTTCTCTCTTCTCCCTCCCTTCTTCCGCTGCCTTCTCCCCTTCGGCTTTCTGGCGATTCTTTCGAATTCGCTTGTAGATTCGCATCATTCAGTAAATGTACTTTATGATGATACGGCGTGATTTAGCAACACACAAAAAAAAATTGTTTGAAACAACATTGTTTGGTGCACGATTGTTTTATGAATTGTTTGAAACAACAATTGTTTCAAAAAAATTGTTTGGCATATCAACCAATTTGTTTTACCGATTTGCACGCTATCCAGTCCGAGGCAATTGTTTGGATTGTTTCATGGAAATTGTTTGATATATCGAACAACCGCAGCGCAGCCGCGATGGCGAATTAGCTATCACGTCCGATCTGGCGAGTTAGGCAACGACGAGCAGCGACACAAGGGTTCAAACCCATATGTGGCCAATGTTTTCCCAACATGTTTTGCCCGTTTTATTTTTCATAAAAACCGACAGTACGCCGTTCAATTGGGTACCATTAGTCAACATATTCTTTTCTCTTTATAAGTGAACCAGGAATTGGCCGTGTTGCAAAAGTTGGATCCCTCGCATTTGTGCGTGTAATCAAACCGCTCAACTTTACTTATTCGCGTCTCTCTGTACCTCACTAGAACCACCTTTCTGTGTAGAATGTAATGACATAGAGAGAGTGACCTTTCCGTCTCTTTATAGCGTTCACATTAAAAGAAACACAAAAACTCACAAATCTCACACGCAGTCGTTTCTGCGCTCAATTATCAATCAATATGGTCTCTCTCTCCTCTCTCGGTGTTTCGCTCCCTCGCTCCCTCTCTCCTTCTCTCTCCCTTTCTTCTCTCTCTCCCTACCTTCTCTCTCTCTCTCTCTCTCTCTCTTTTTTTCTCTCTCTCTCTCCACAGGTACTTGCCTGTCTCAGACTTCGGATGAGGAAACTTCTTTTAAAAGTCTAATCGTTCAGACTTACTTTATTACAACATTAAATAGCTCAAAAAACCGCCTTTTTCTGTAGAAAAATGTAGGATTGAGAGAGAATCAACATAAGTCACGTTGAGCAGTAAAACTCTTGAAAAAACCTTTTGGCTCTTCTGTCTCTCTCTCTCTCCATTCTCTTCGCAACGTTCTCTATGGGCGCCACCCTTTTCATCTGGATAAGTTCTTCAACATTCAGATATTATTCTGATTTAAACTTAAATAAATATTATAACTATTACTCAAAAAAATTAAGAATATCAAAACTGTTTAATCGATCACTTACTCACTGTGCCAGAGTGTAGGGAAAATGTTCACAATATCCAATAATTATCATATATGATTACAATAAGTGATATATTAAAATTCCATCATTGCAAAACACGAAAAATCAAATGGCATGGATTCGCAGAGCACTTGAAGTTTCGATGGGCATAGAAACCGCCATTTCCGCATTTTGAACAGATGAATTTGTTTAATCAAAAACAAAAATTAGGAGAGAATTCAAATTTCGCCCACTCAACCGCGGGTGTGTGCTATTTTCGTGCAGCCGTTTTGTTCGACCTGCGACGTAGAACAGGCGAGCATGAGAGAGAGAGATGGATACCGAGAGAAAGCGAGAGAGAGAGAAAGAGGGAGACAGAGATAGGGGAGACAGAGAGAAAGAGAGAGAGATGGATACAAAGAGAGAGAGAGAGAGAGAGAGAGAGAGAGAGGGAGAGGGAGAGAGAGAGAGAGAGAAAGTCCTGAATTGCCGGGTGAACCCGGCAATTCAAAAATGCGCTAATTATTTTTTCGGTCATCATCGTCCTTTACGACATCTTTCTTTTTTTTTAAGCTAATTGTTGTTCTCTTTCTCAAACACTGTTGAAAAGTTCTCGAGTTGTCTGTTCCTTTCTCTCTCTCTCTCTCTCGCTCTCTCTCTCTCTCTCGCTCTATCTCTCTCTCTCTCTCTCTCTCTCTCTCTCTCTATCTCCGCCTCTGTCTCTCTATTAGCCTCTCTGTCCGCAAGAGTGGAACTAGCATGCTTGGAATACTCAATAATTCTTCTTATTGATGATTACGCGTTGTATGACTAAACAGCATTTCCAATACTTACACTTAATAATTTATAAGTTTCAGTCGAAAGAGCATGCATAAGAACAGCATTTGGAGTTTCGCTCGGCATCAAAACCACCGTTTCCAAATTCTGCTTAACTGGTGGAATTTCATAATTACTTTTTTCATATAAAAGATTAAATCATTCATAAATTAATAATAATATTTAATCACAACATTAATGCAATGAATTCATTGAAAAGATAGATTATTTATAAAAAATTAAGAAACAATTATTTAATAATGAATTAAACTTTTGCTGTTCTTGCTAGAATTTCGCAAAAATGTTTGTAATATCCATTAAAGGGGGTCCTAGGCGAATAAATAGTGTTATGTTTTTTCGCCTTATTTGGTCAGATTGAGCTAGAAACTTCGATTGCAAGAGTCCCGAAGAGACAAAAATTTCTCTGCCCTGAGGAAATCTACCAAATTATCTACTTTGAATTCGCGAATATTTAATTTTCCCGCCATTTTCAAAAACAATTGGCATAGGAGCACTATGGCCGGGTAGGCCATTAAACTCCTGCGCTTCAAACGCATGCATATATATGGTGTGCGCAACCAAAATTGGCCGGGTGTTTCTTAACAGGACGGCTCAGACCCCAGTTTTCCAGGGCACAAGTTTCGGTGGAGAGAGGCGAGAAGGAGAAGCAACATTTCTGTGGATTCGTTACACCGTACTTTTTACTAAACTGTCCAAATCTGTCATAGACTTCGTGGTAGGAATTTTCCCTTATGGTCACCTTTAAATACATTTTATGAGGATAGCGCGCGATGTAATGAAATTGATTTCTAATTGTATATAATAATCATTATTTGTTAGGAAAGGTTAGGGTCATATTCGGCGAATAAGATAATTACAGCATTTGAAATATCGAACGGAAATATAAAAAAACTCATTTCCCATTTCTGTACAGTGGTGGAATTTTACTTTTTTTTTATTAAAAAAAATGCTTGGAGGAAATAAAATCATTGTTAAGAACCGATCCTTATTGTTAGTAATTCGACAATATTAACACACAAAAATAGCAATTGAAGAATAAAAAGAGTTTTTTGTTTGCTTCATCTCTTCCATTTGAGGGTAAGCGCGGCAATTCGAAAATGCTCTCATTATTTTTCGGTGATCGTCCTACTTTGAAACATTTTCCATATTTCACATTTTAACACTTTTTAATAACATCTATTAACTATCTATAACTATAGTGCGCCCGTGTCTGATCAAATGGTAAAAATCAGTGCAACGCTTGCAGTTTTGACCGACATCAATACCGCAGTTATCTTCTGCACAGTCGGTGGAATTTTTTGTTCCAGCAACAATTATAAAAATTTACAGATCAAATAAAGTCATCGATAAGTAAATCATAGCGTTTAGTTAGACCACTTATTAATACATTTAATGAACTGAATGAATTGAAAAACAGATTACTTATTTATAGTTGAATTAATATGTTTTGTTTTACTTGATTCTATAGTGGGAAGAAAAGTGTACAATAACTTTATTTTACGATGATATTGCGTGACATAATTGTTATTATCGCTTGCACTCCTGTCCTTGTTTTGATGTAGCGGTAACCGCGCAACGAGGGATTACTTTTTTGGTTTTACATTACACATCCATACATCTGGACGGGAAAGGGGGGAAAGGGTGGAGAGGGAGTAGCCGGCGTCCCTTGCCGTTGTCGTCTCACCTGCTTTCCTGCTCTTCTCCCAGGCCCCCGCCTCTAGGCTAGGCGGGCTTGCTTCTGTAGACATGACATAAAAAAGTAACATTATAAATATTATTTCATAATCAGAGACTTCCAGAGTATATCGAATAGTGTGGTTATGCAGAGCACTTAAAGTTTCGTTCAAGATCGAAACCGCCATTTTCTAATTCTCTGCACAATTAGTGGAATTTTTTTTGCGCCGATTGCAGAGGACGGCGAGAGATAATAGAATGAAGAGAAAGAGAGGGGGAGAAAATTCCCTGTGACATATGATGATAATGTGATATAATTAAAAAGCATTAAATAGCAACGTATCGTGCGCTTGCAACAAATTGCATGAGTAGTACAACAGGTATAGTTTCGATCGGCATCAAAATCGCCATTCCTAACTCTTCACAATTGGGGCAACGGTTTTATGCAAGGAATGTAATAAACAAGTTTTCCTCAACAAGCATTGCTAATACCGTATTTTCTCTATTAGTGCCTCCGGGGGTACTATTTTCAATACCCCTGCGAGAGGGGGGCACTATTAAAGAGGGTAGTTCTATTAGAGGGAGGGGTACTATTTTTTAATGTGATTGACTAAAAGTTTGATAACAACTTTTTTTTCTCAAAAACGAAGAATTATAGCTCTACTTCAATGGAATCATTACTGGAATATTCGTTTTAACTTATATTTTGAAAGAATTTGCCATCAGTTCATTGAGAAGAGTATCCCATACCTCAAGGATAGATTCCAAGTACAATTAGGGGGTTCTATTAGAGGGAGGGGTACTATTTTTCAATACCCTTGCGAGAGGGGGGCACTATTAGAAGGGGGGGGGGGGTTCTAACAGTGCGAGGGGCACTAATAGAGAAAAAACAGTAATTATAACATACCAGAAATAGCAAGGTTTAATAATTCGACAAAACTAATACAAATCAGTCTCTCAAGGGCACATTCGCAAGTGAATTTCCAGGCCGCTTCTTTTCTACAGTTAAGGGCAAACATTGATGCAATTGAGTTTGAACTATTTTGTTTGCCAACTATCGTTCAGATGTGATTTTTAATTAAAAAAAAACTTTTATTGTATATTTCGTGATCATGTGGCTTACGAGAGAATCTCGGAGAGCACTCGCTTTCACGGTTCCTCCTTGTCTCTCTCCCTCTCTCTCTCTCTCTCTCTCTGTCTATTTATCGTTTTCTCGCTCTCTCCTTCTCATTTCATCTCTCGCTCTCCGACTATCTACCCTATCATTCTCTCTCACTTTGACACCTCCATCTGTAGTTTCGAAGAGTTATAGCGATGAAGAGAGTTTGACGACCGATAAAATAGTTTTCTTTGAATCTACACCTACTTTTCTCGCTTCAAAAAGCGACTCAATGGAGATTGAGAATTTCAAATATTCAAGAAGGCCAAGTATGCACTCACATTTTATCTCTCTGTGACTCGGTTTATTTTTCTCACTTCCTTTTATTTACATCTTTTCTCATTTCAGCTCTCTCTCTCTCTTTCTCTCTCTCTCTCTCTCTCTCTCTCTTTCTCTCTCTCTCTCTTTCTCTTTCTCTTTCTCTGTCTCTATCTCCCTCTCTGCCTCTCTGCTCTCTTTCTCTTTCTCTTTCTCCTTCTCTGTCTCTATCTCCCTCTCTGCCGCTCTGCTGTCTTTCTCTTTCTCTTTCTCCTTCTCCTTCTCTGTCTCTATCTCCCTCTCTGCCTCTCTGCTCTCTGCTCTCTTTCTCTTTCTCTTTCTCTGTCTCTAATTCCCTCTCTGCCTCTCTGCTCTCTTCTCTTTCCAATCCCATCTTCATCTGTGTCACTCAGTTCTCACTGAACACGTTGATATTCATGCTGAAACATTTCGTGAATTAGCCGAAACATCCGCCTTCAACATCTCAAGAGTTCAAGAGTTTATCAGAAACCGCAAATTCTAACGAAGAGGGTGAGACGGCCGAGGAGAGAGAAAGAGAAGGAGAAAGAGAGAGAGAGAGAGTGAGAGAGAGAGAGGGAGAGGGAAGCAGAGAGTAGAAAGTCGAGGAGAAAATGAAGACACGGACAGCAAGAGAGATGGAACCATACACATGAGAGAGAGAGAGAAATGCACAGTGATAGTGTAGAAAAAAATATATAATTAGTTGGAAGTGATTTCAAGAGAATCCGGGGAAAATAATCTCTTTTGATTTGAGTGTATATAATGCAATAATATTGTTATTATCTGTGAAAATATCCTCCTATAATAGCTATTTCCCCACCTTCCCTTCTTCCTGTTTTCTCTTCTGATTGCCTCCGGGTGGGTGTGATCATTTCCCGCCACAATCCGAGAGAACTACTTTGTACCATCCATTGGCACGAAGTAGTCACACCACGGATGATGAAGAAGGAGTATTCATTTAACCTCTTTCTCTCTACATTCCCTCTTTCTCTCCCCTCTCCTCATCTCTCTCCCTCTCTCTCTCTCTCTCTCGCACTCTCTCTCTCTCTCGCGGATTGGCCAAATTTGGACAGCGTCAGAGAAGTCCGAAAATCGTGAATACATCCTCAGTGTCGTGGCGAGATCGCGTACATTCCTACACATGTTGCCAAAGAACTCACTACAAAGACGACGTGCAAAGATGAAAGGAAACACATAATCGCAACACAAATTGTGTGGGTGGACACAATATAAAGAGAGACTAGATGAAAGAGATAATGGAGAGAGGGAGAGAAATAAGCAGATGGGGAAGAGGGAGAAACAGAGAGAGAGAGAGAGAGAGAAATTAAGAAAAAGAGAGAGAGAGATAGAGAGAGAGAGAAAGAGAGAGAGAGAGAGAGTAAGTAAGAGATAGAGAGGGAAAAGAGAGAAAGAAATGGGATACCAAAGTATTTCTGGCGATATGATTTCATTTGTCGGGTGCAGATGCAATTCCAAAGATGAGCAAAAGAAGAAGGAAGCCCTAGTCGGGGATTATCCGCAGCTTCCTCAAAATCAAACAGACTTCGCGGCCGGAAAGCAAGATTACAGTCCAGCAAAGATGTGTTTTTAAACGACTTACACGCGGATCAAACGTAATAATCCCTGCTAGCTTTGAGGATATTTGTCAGATAATCCTTGGCAATATTAAGGACATTAAAAACAGTCAGTTGAACAGAGCTGTTAAGAGTTTCTATAACTTTCACTACCAGGAATCTGTTGAATGGCTAGCAAATTTCATATCTTCACTAAACTACTCGATTCTCGAAATATCAACGCGCTCTGCTCACATTCCTCATATATCAGTCAAGCAGAAATGAAAACCGCCGGGACTACTTTTTGGCAATAACCAATTAAATCTGAATAGTATGTATATAACCAATTAATTTTGCGTTAGCAAACAATAAAAAAATATATACAATAAGAAGAAAACAATAGATAAAATATGTTTAAATAATTAAATTAAAAAAGAGACAATTAATAAGAATAAATATTAATATATATATATATATATATATATATATATATATATATATATATCAATAAATGTCAAACCAGACTGCCGCTGGGCGTCGTCTTTGTCCAGTTCGTGTAAGCGCGCCTAGGATCCATGTCATCGACGTACATTTACTACAATCAAGTGCGAAATTGAAATTCTACAACGTTCAAATTACATATCGATTCCGCGGCATTACAGTACTTTTATAGGCGATTTAAAGCATGAATATTGCAAAATTACAAAAATTGTACAGGAAAAGATCAAATGAACGAGTAAGTATTATTTCGAGGCGGAAAATACAACGGCTATCTGACTTGATAAAAATTTTTTCATGTTTGATTCTTCTCTTAGGCTGAACATTTGTATGCATATTTGATACAACTGTTCAACGCTCAAGATGTTTTCACTCATAAACGCGGCCATTTTTTATCCTGAATTTGTGGCTTCAGTTAATCTTTCTGTTTCTCTCTCTCTCTTTCTCTCTCTCTCTCTCTCTCGCTCTCTCTCTCTCTATCTCGCATCTTCTCTTTCTCGCTATTTCTTCTCTCTCTCTTAGCCTCTTCTCTCTCTTTTCTTACGTAGGCATGTACAGACGGAAATGTACTTCGTAATCGGTCGGGGCAAACAGCGCAAGAGAGGGAGCAGCCATGCCGAAAGTTTCAATCGGCTTACATCAGAGGAAGCCAAGGGTGAGCGAGGAGAAGAGAGAGATAGAGGGAGTGAAAGGAGAGAGGAAGAGAGAAGGAGAGGGAAAGGGAGGGAGAGAGAGGGGATAAGAGAGAGGGAGAGAAAGAGAGAGAAAGGGAGCGAGAGAGGGGGAAGCGATAGAAAAGGAGAGAGAAATAAATGAAAAGAGACAAAGAAGAGGAAGAGATAGAGAGAAATTTTGGAAAACTGAGAAGAAAATAACGAGTAAACGGAAGCTGGCAAAAATTGTGCAAATAAGAAAGAGCTCGCGATTAATTGACACATTAATAAACAGAGATAGCCATTCTGTGGTGTCACTCTGAAATGCCGGCTCTTTCTCTCCACAGTAGGGGGGCTTTTGTGGGCTTGTCCCATACGTGGTCACGACCACAGCGAGAGAGTGCATAAGCGTGGAGAGCACAGAGTGACACGCTCGCGGTTACTACCGATGTCCCGGACAAATTATGGCATGCGACACAGTTTACGACCGATGACACCTTCTATTTTAGTAATGTTTGAAAACATTTGGGGGGAACATTTTAAACGTGCCAACAATTCTCGACTGAATGCAAGACAAGCTGCACTTATTTTGTGTTGTTTGGTTTTATTAAACTAATTTCGGCATGTTTCGTTATCCATTTGCCATACTTATGTTGAAGAGCCTAACTGAAGAGACGGGATAACATGCGTCTCGCGAATGCTGTGACGGAATTACTGACTGGCGCCAACTCGCACCTTCGCGGCATAGCAGCATCCTTTGCTCGGCGCCATCGTATTCAAGCAGTGCTTGCGAATGTTGCATGGACTGCCCCCCCCCGTTCCTCTGCCTTGTTTTTCTCTCCCACTGTTTTTGTTATGGCAATGTTATGGAGCCACATCAATAAATGTTGTAACATCTAAGATGTTGATGTGCAGGAGAAGATACTGGAAAACTGGCTTGCAGGAAGGACCTTGAGCGTGTCTCAGAGTTGGGGTATGGAAAGGAAACCGATCTTGGTTATTCGATACATAGTTTCAACCAGATTTACAACCTTTTTTCCTGCCGGTGAGGTGACCCTCTTCCAAATGATTGGTGCCTAAGTGTCTGGTGCAATTCGACGTAAAAAGTTGACTTTTTTTTCAAAAGTGTACTTAGAATGAACCATTTTGGCTTCTCTTTTTTTTAATTTGATTATTTTTGTGAAATAAATGTAAAATAACAGTAAAAAGGGTTGAAAATGTCAAAAACATATTTTAAAGCGCATATGTGCAGGTGTCCATGACATGTCCATGACGTGTCCTTGACATGGTTATGACCATGAACGGTCATGACCGATTGTCCTTGACATGTCTTGGACAAACGGCAAGATTCTGGTGCATTATTTGTAGAGAGACCAGAGCATAACAAGAATGAAACATCCAATATGTGTGCATATTATGCATTCTATCAAGTCGCATCATTCCAGGATAATCTAGAAATTGGAGCAAGGGGCAAATTGGGGGGAAGGGATATTACATCTGGATAATCATGTAAATGCTGATGGCGGACGTCATTGTTACTTCATCATCATTCAAGTAAACATCTTATTTGTCGGCCACTTCCGTAATTATGCAGAGAGTATTGCATTCGTATTCTGTCTCCATATCTCTCTCTCCACTTCTTCCTCTTTCCCTTTCGCTGTATCCTCTCTCTCCCTTTCTCTCTCTCTCCCTCCCTCTTTCTCACTCTCTCTCTCTCCAACAGTATGCTCCTTGACTCCTATTTTGACCTGTCTTGATCAACTATATATAATCTTTTTCTCCTTTCTCTCCTCCAAATTCCATATGTCACTACTCCATTTGGCAACTGGAAAAAGTGTGTACATTTGATATACGATATGTGATAAAGTGTACTGCAAATTTGTATGATATGTTGCATCGCTCATCCAATCAGCACGAAATCTTCATCAGCCCCCCGGAAATCTTGACGAAATCCCTCGGGGAATGTTGGCTCTCTGTGTCTATCTTCAGCCTCTCTCTCTCTCTCCAGCCTGTCTCTCTATCCGTCTCTCTCTCTCTTCCTTTTCTCTGTTTCTCTCTTCCGCCTCTCTCTCATCGGTTTCTCCCTCCCTCTTTCTTTCGTCTCTCTCTGTAAGCTTCATCCATAACTCCAGTTCATATCTCAGATACACGAATTGTCCCCAGTGCACCCATGACATGGCCTGCTGTGGAGAGAAAGAGCCGGCATTTCAGAGTGACACCACAGAATGGCTATCTCTGTTTATTAATGTGTCAATTAATCGCGAGCTCTTTCTTATTTGCACAATTTTTGCCAGCTTCCGTTTACTCGTTATTTTCTTCTCAGTTTTCCAAAATTTCTCTCTATCTCTTCCTCTTCTTTGTCTCTTTTCATTTATTTCTCTCTCCTTTTCTATCGCTTCCCCCTCTCTCGCTCCCTTTCTCTCTCTTTCTCTCCCTCTCTCTTATCCCCTCTCTCTCCCTCCCTTTCCCTCTCCTTCTCTCTTCCTCTCTCCTTTCACTCCCTCTATCTCTCTCTTCTCCTCGCTCACCCTTGGCTTCCTCTGATGTAAGCCGATTGAAACTTTCGGCATGGCTGCTCCCTCTCTTGCGCTGTTTGCCCCGACCGATTACGAAGTACATTTCCGTCTGTACATGCCTACGTAAGAAAAGAGAGAGAAGAGGCTAAGAGAGAGAGAAGAAATAGCGAGAAAGAGAAGATGCGAGATAGAGAGAGAGAGAGCGAGAGAGAGAGAGAGAGAGAAAGAGAGAGAGAGAAACAGAAAGATTAACTGAAGCCACAAATTCAGGATAAAAAATGGCCGCGTTTATGAGTGAAAACATCTTGAGCGTTGAACAGTTGTATCAAATATGCATACAAATGTTCAGCCTAAGAGAAGAATCAAACATGAAAAAATTTTTATCAAGTCAGATAGCCGTTGTATTTTCCGCCTCGAAATAATACTTACTCGTTCATTTGATCTTTTCCTGTACAATTTTTGTAATTTTGCAATATTCATGCTTTAAATCGCCTATAAAAGTACTGTAATGCCGCGGAATCGATATGTAATTTGAACGTTGTAGAATTTCAATTTCGCACTTGATTGTAGTAAATGTACGTCGATGACATGGATCCTAGGCGCGCTTACACGAACTGGACAAAGACGACGCCCAGCGGCAGTCTGGTTTGACATTTATTGATATATATATATATATATATATATATATATATATATTAATATTTATTCTTATTAATTGTCTCTTTTTTTAATTTAATTATTTAAACATATTTTATCTATTGTTTTCTTCTTATTGTATATATTTTTTTATTGTTTGCTAACGCAAAATTAATTGGTTATATACATACTATTCAGATTTAATTGGTTATTGCCAAAAAGTAGTCCCGGCGGTTTTCATTTCTGCTTGACTGATATATGAGGAATGTGAGCAGAGCGCTTTGATAATTCGAGAATCAAGTAGTTTAGTGAACATATGAAATTTGCTAGCCATTCAACAGATTCCTGGTAGTGAAAGTTATAGAAACTCTTAAAGGAGCTGTCCATGGAGATTACAATGTTACTGAATTTTTTGTTAATACAATCCGGTCCAACTAGAAACATCGTTAGGAAAAGTGAGAATGCGTCCTGAAGGGGCCCTGAGGAGAAAAACCATATTTTCATCACGCCTTACTGTAGAATTTAGGGAGTGACGTCATCACCCCTTGCCTATTTTGTCCGCATGCACTCCCTCATTCTACCAGAAAGAAGGTGAAAACTAGCTGCGAAGCGGCAAGCCACGCTTGAGATTCGAGGGAAGAGAAGATAGGCAGAGAGAAAAAGGCTCACAAAGTCTAGTTTGTAGTGATGGATACTGTGCTAGCATACCGCCAAAACTTTTTACAATATCTTGCGCGAATTCAAACGTTAGTTCTGCACAAGCGGCTTTCAATCTCCATGGATAGTTCCTTTAACAGCTCT
The DNA here is from genome assembly GCA_945643635.1 of Allodiplogaster sudhausi. NCBI lineage: Eukaryota > Metazoa > Nematoda > Chromadorea > Rhabditida > Diplogasteridae > Allodiplogaster > Allodiplogaster sudhausi. Next base: position 554,182 of record CALZFC010000057.1, read on the forward strand.
GTTCAACTGACTGTTTTTAATGTCCTTAATATTGCCAAGGATTATCTGACAAATATCCTCAAAGCTACTGATTACATTTTCGCCAAAGTTCAGTGGGATTAGAGAGAAAGTAAGGGTGAGAAATAGAGAAAGAGATGGAGATAGAGCAAGAGAGAGAAAGAGAGAGAGAGAGAGAGCGAGAGAGAGAGAGAGAGAGAGAAAGAAAGGAAAGTGGTAGAATACCCCTGAGCAAAAGATCATGAGCAATGGAAAAGACCTGCAGCAGATACACAGATGGCACAAACTCATGTGTATGCATATATTCCAACCATGAGATAAGATATATAGTGGGCGGAGCTTTTAGAAACAGTCTCTCTTTCACTCACTTTTCTCTCTCTCACGTTCTCCCTCTCTCTCTCCCTCCCTCTCTCTCTCTCTCTCTCTCTAATAACCTCTCTCATTTGGAACAGAAAGACAGGGATAACACAAGAAGTTTTTTAAAATGTATATAAAATATAATTTTAAAAAAAGAGAAATTATTCTAGTGGAAGGCGAGCAAATGGCATTGTTGTACATGAAAGTGCATATGCCAAGGTGCACACTTGAAGTTGTTCAATTTGCTAAAGAGGAAGTGTCAAACAGAGTGCTGCCCCCCTTCCATATAGAAAATGAGAGAGCAACGTTGAAAGAACCGAGAAAGAAAAAAAAAGAAGAACGAAAGAAAGTCCAGAAGGCCTGACCAATTTCCAGTTGGAATGTCAGAAAAGGAAATGTCAAAAATGAACGAACGGAGATTCCTTTCTGACGCATTTAGTTTGTGGTGGAAAGTTTTGGTCTTTTTAAAAAGCTCTGGAACTTTTGCAAATTATGATCTGGAAGACAATTTTCATCGTCCGCTATTTTCGCTGGTTGTAAGAATTTCTTTTAAAGATAATCGGCATTAAAACACCCAATTAACTAGAGTTATTCTCTCTTCTACTATGTAAGTTGTTTACAGCTGATAGTTCAATACAGAAATCGTCTACTGTAGGAAGACATCGTCAGGTTCAGTCTGACTGTCCTGTTTGGATTCAGAAGGGAAGCATTCCACGTCAGCATTCCAGTCTGATGAGCCTGATATCTTCTGTTTTTCTGTATCACGGAGAACGCGTATGTACCCGAGAGAGAAACAAAGAATGAGAAAAGAGAGCCAGAAAAGGATAGCCAAAAAGAATCCCGTTTGCAAGAAATATGTACGTAATGTTCACTGATGCCGTAATGAGGATGAAAAACCAGATATAATATAAACATACGGTAGAATAATCCAAAAGGTTTTTACAGCGTTCAAAGAACAAATGTTGCGACACGATAATAACGAAGTGGTTTTGAACATTTGCTTTGTTGCGTAGTAATTCCAGTGTTCAACAACCAGAACGGATAAACATGACAGTCTTGAAGATCACGTGTTGTTGCACAAAAGTACCCAATTGTCTTTACTCACCGTACGTTGCCTCCCTTTCTTTCTTTCTTTCTTTCTTTCTCTCTCTCTCTCTCTCTCTCTCTCTTTCTCTCTCTATCTATCCAACTCTCTCCATCTCTTTCCTTCTCTTTCACTTCCCCTGTCTTGCTCTCTTTCCTTCCCTCTTTCTTGCAATGTTTTTCTGTCACTCACCATTTCTCTTACTGCCACCATCTAAATTGCAGTTGGTCGGTATGCTACTTGGACATGTAAAGTACACATCTTGCAGAAGGCTGCAGAGAGAGAGAGAGAGAGAGAGAGAGAAGAGCGAACAAGGAATTAAACAGAAAATGGGAGGGGAATTGAGACTGAGGAAACAAGAACGAAAGAGACTTGAAAAACAGTGACAGTTCCTGCTGCATCCTCTTCTTTCTTGACTCATTTCACTCCCCTTTTCTCTTCTCTCCCTCTACTTCCCTCTCCCCCTCTCCTCTCTCTATCCTCTCTCTCCTCTCTCTCTATTCCGAAATGAGTGACGTATGTTGATTGTTCAAAATAAAGGAACCGAACGAGAAAATTGGAAGCTCTCAAGGAGGAGACGAAGTAACGAACCAGTAAGATGGAAATTTGGGTAGTTGTTGGGGTGGTTGAGAGAGTTAGAGATAAGGGAGGGAACGGAGAGAATAAAACGAGAAAGAGAGAGAGAGAGAGAGAGGTAGAGAGAGAAAGAAAAACAGGAAGGATATTTGAAGAGCGCAAAGACCAGTCTGATTCCGGTAGAGCCTAAAAGTGCCCGGGGGGGGGGGGTGTCTAAGTGGCCCCTCTGGCACCCGCCGTCGTTCTGTCTCCTGCAGCGTGCTCATCCACTTGACGGCTGCCTTTGCGAGACCCCTTAGCGGATCGGAATTGACTCGGAATAATGAAGAAGAATAAAACTATTTTTATTTATTTATTTATTTATTGCTGCCAGGCGAAAGGAAGCAATGCAAACGAAGCTGTTTACTCGCTTTGCCATTGAGATGTGTATTTCCATGGCTGGCGTGCCAATATAGAGAAAATGTGACGGCCACTTCAAGGTGGTTGCTCGTTTGGAAAATGAACGCGTTGTGCCTTCATCACAAGAGTCCTCATTCTACCTCTACCTATCTTTCTTCCACTCTCTCTCTCTCTCTCTCTCTCTCTCTCTCTCTTTCTCTCTCTTCTCTCTGTCTGTCTCTCTTTGTCCCTCTTTGAGTTGATCACTAACCGTGGCTCGCCGTCTCTTTAATAGCCTTGCGCGCTGTGCACTGAATTCGTGCAAGCTCGAGGCATACAAAGAGTGTTTGTGTGAGTGTAGAATGGACCCGTGGACTGAGCACCATCCACTAATGGCCAAGGGTCCTTAGTGGTTTTTGGATGAACTTGAAGTATTTTATTTTATATATTATTTTTCTTATTATTTCTTTTGCCAAACGTGAGCACAAAATAAAAATGAGCTTAAGAATGCTTTCTCAGAATGCTCATTCACTGGAAGAGAGATTAAGATGAAGAATTAAAAAGAAGAAGAAAACAAGTTGATAAGCCAACATATTTTTAATAGTGCCCCTTGAAGCGGAAAACATGAGTAATCACTTGGCGCGTGACAAGAATATGAAAATGTGATCTTTATTCCCTTCCCTCACTATTCATCCCGTTCACTTGAGCTTCCTTGTCCTATCTCTTTAATCCTCCTTTTGAAAACGGGATTCTTCGCTCTATTACTTCTTTAATCTGCTGCTTTAGAAAAATGATAATACTGTATAAAACAAAAATGGAATTAGGATTATTAAAAAGAGAGATAGAGCGAGGAGAGATATGGCCTATAGATAGAGAAAGAGCGAAACAGGCTGGTTTTCCTTCCTTGTAATTTATCCCTTCCGAGTGAGACGGAGCAGGAGTTCTTATCCTGCCATGGGGTCTGCCAGGAAGAGGAAGAAGGAGGGAATTCACTCAGGGTAAAGACCGAGAATTCTCATTTATAATTTCGGGGCCAAAGGGAGAAAGAGTACATGCATCCGGTTCTGTCCTCGGCTACAGAGGAGTTTAAAAGACCATTCACTTCCTTCCAGTCTTATGGCTCTCTCTCTCTCTCTCTCTCTCTCTCTCCCTCTCTCTTTCTCTCGCTCTCGCTCTCTTTCTCTCTCAATCTCCTCTCCATCTCTTCTTCTCTCTTTCCCTCTGACCCTCTCTCTCGTCCAATCTCTTCCACATCACCAAATCACGCAAGCAGTTCAGACAGCTCTCCTGCATGTTCTATTAGAGTTCAGTCGAGCATGAAATTACGGTAGCTAAAACATTCGCGAGAGACAACCCCAAGAAACGGCGTTTAAATTTAGGCTAGAGAGAACGAGAGCGAGAGAGCGAGAGAGAGATAGAAAGAAAGAGAGGGAGAGAGAGATGAGAGAGAGAACAGTCAGAAGAGACGGATAGCATATCTTGTCAAGAAATCTTTCTGCATCGAAGGCATATCTCACACGAATTCCAATTTACTCCCCATTCTCGGAAGCGAATGTTGCTAGCTGTTTTCGAGATTCTGTGAAATCAGATATCCAGTTTTACGGATCATTCAAATTCCACTGACTGGAAGAGTGGAATAGAGAGAGATAGAGAGAGAGATTGAGAGTGAGCGAGAGAAAGAGAGAGCGAGAGAGAGAGAGAGAGAGAGGGCGCGAGAGGGCGCGAGAAAGGAGAGAGCTAAAGCGTGAGACTGACAGAGAAAGTTGATAGCATGAACCATGAAAAACTTTATTATTCCTAAAATCTATTATAAATATTTACTTAATGTTTCCCACTAAAAACTGTGAAAATTATTCAGCGTTGAATTCATAAATAATTATTTACATGTTCATGGAAACGCAAATAGAAATCCCAGCCATTTCTAGAAACAGCTAGCCATATTTGGACCAGAAAAACATATGCGGAGTAATTCTATTCTAGCAAGATAAACACATTGATAGGCTGGGTATGTGCAGAAATGGCGGAGGGGGTTCCAATTGGAGGGGTCTAATAAGACGATAGGAGAGGGGAGGTCCATGGATGTCCCTTATTCTTCTTCTCAATCGCCCGAGGGCATCTTTGAGCAGAGATCCGTAATGGAGTGAATAGGTTCAGTCGGCTGCTGCAGGAGGCGGAGGGAATGAACGAGAGAGAGTGAGAGGGCGAGAAAGAGAGCGAAAGAGAGAGAGAGAGCGAGAGAGAGAGAGAAACTGAGACAAGGAGAGATAAAGAGAATGAGAGAGGCGAGAATTACAGACTATGATTCGCTTAGATGTTGCGTAGTGGAGGATCCGGGTTGTGTGGATAGGGGAGGGAGTGGGGGTGCCCTGGGGGAGGGAGCGGAAACATTCTGGCCCTCCTGGCCTCTCTTCCTCCTCAGAGGGGGGCGGGCGTGAATAGCGATGAGAAAATATACCATGAGTGCTCAGTGCACTGACGTTGCATTGCATGGGTCCATAAGGGGGGATACGTTCGAGGAAGGTGGGGATATGCCAGTGGAATATCTCTTCCTGTCTCTACCTCGCTCTCTTTCTCTATCTCTCCTTCTCTCTCTGTCTCTCTGTCTCTCTCTGTCTCCCTCTCTGTCTCCTCTCTCATTCTCTCTCTCTCCCTCTCTCTCGCTCTCTCTCTCTCCCACTCCCAATCTCCCGCAAGTCGCCCACCTCACGTGTCCTTTTCGAAGGTGTCTGTCTGAATGGCACGGAACGTCTCGAATTCCTTGAGAAGAAGAAAAGAAAGAGAAGAAAAAAGCAAAGTGCCTCCGGGGGATACTTTCTAGGCAAACATTCCGGAAACTGCTTGGGGCATTGTCTTCTTTCCATCCTGCACATATTCTTTTTTTATTTCTAGTCTCTTTCCTTATTATCTGCAGGCATGTCTCAGCTTTGCTCATTGTCTCTTTCTGCTTTCTCTCTCTCCCCTATCTTCTCGCTCTCTCATCCTGTCTCTCTCCCTTTCTCTCTCTCTCTCTCTCATCCTGTCTCTCTCCCTTTCTCTATCTCTCTCTCATCCTGTCTCTCTCCCTTTCTCTCTCTCTCTCTCTCTCTCTCTCTCTCTCTCTCTCTCTCTCTCTCTCTCTCTCTCTCTCTCTCTCTCTCTCTCTCTCTCTCTCTCTCTCTTCCCACCCCAGCTGAAAGGCGAAGCAGACGAACACGATGCACACGTGTTTCTCTGCCTTCCGGAGCACATCCGCCCACTCGGAATCCTGGGAGTGGGGCAATTATTGGACCACCCTTAACCACCCGTTCTCCGAAAGAGCTGCAGAGGTACATATGAAAGACCCCCCCCCCCCCCCTCAGACGACTCATTCAATTCCCGTGAAAGGTTTCCTACAGGCGGACTAGTCAACTTCAAGTTGATGAAAAAATAAAGGCATTTAGTGTAATTATAGTTTTTACATCTCTAGTAGAAATAGAAGAAAAACGAGCACAAAATCATGCTTATCATGAGATGGTCTTTTTTTTGGCGCCCGCAATCATTCATACAAAACAGACATGCGTTCTTGATATGTATTTTTCCCAGAATGAGTTCTTAATTTACTTCCTTATTATCCTCACCGCCTTCCCATTCTCTCTTCCACGTCGAATGAATTAAGGCGATCCACGCGGACTCTTGAGGAGTCTTTCGATTTAGAAGGAATTCGTCTGGTTGAGTCGTGGAAAGGAAAGAAGAAGGACAACTCTTCTTTCGTCTTGAGAGAAATGTCCTGGAGGGGGCCAAAATTAGTCCAATCTACGTTGCCGCCTTCAACCAGACACGAATTCATGAATTACGTAGTACTTTGCATGCGCATGCCAACGTGAGAGCAGATGTGAAAAAAGTAAGAAGCTTCAGACGAGATGGTTGAGGGGCAAAGTGAGAACGAGAGAACTTTGCATGCAGAAGTTGAGATGAAGTGAGAGAGAGTGAAAGAGTGATAAAGAGTGAGAGAGAGAAAGAGAGAAACGGATGTGATAGAGATACAAAGAGAGGGAGAGAGAGAGTGAGAGAGTTTCTCCATGCTGCGTGCATCAGTTGATGTTCGGGGGTGCTCCTCTCATCTCATGACGCCGCCTCGCCTTTCCTGACCGGGGATGATTCGCGAACAGCTTACAGCGGAAGACATACTGGGCTCTCTCTCTTTCACTCTCTCCCGCTCTCTTTCTCTCTTTCACTCAGTCTCTCTTTCTTTCTCTTCCTTCTCTCTTTCTCTCTTTCTTCCTCTGTCTCCCCCCTCTCTTTCTCACTTTCTCTCTTTCTCTCTCTTTCTTCCTCTCTCTCTCTTTCTCTCTCCTCTCTCTCTCCCGCCTTCTGTTTCCGCAGCCATTCCCCCAGTCCATGCCACTTAGCAGATGGTCACGCGACGTCAGCAGCACAAAAAGAGCAAAAGCGACAGATGAACAGTCGTTCCTGAACAGTTTCCCACTTGGAACTTTGGACTTACAGCCAGAACTTCCTTCCTCCGGATGTCGAAATGGCGGCCATGTGGTGGTAGTGGTGTTCGGGTCTGTAGATCTCGTTTATCTCTCTTTCTCTCGCTCTCTCTATATGTCTCTCTTTCTCCCTCTTTTCTAGCTCTCTTTCCTTCACTCTATCTCTCCATCTCTCTCTTGCTCTCCTTCTCTTTCTCACTCTCTCTCTCTCTCTTCTCTCTTCTAATTCTCTAAATAGATCTCCCCATATGTACATACATATCGCAGTGATGGCGATCAAGAAGCATACCGGAAGTGCATTTCAAGCTTTCCGTGCCGAGTCCAAAAGTTCTCTTTCTCTACCAAGAATGTATAAAGTATGCATGATCGCGTGTATAATGAACGAGATTGCATGACAGAGATTTGGAGAACAAGGGTGGGAAGAGAGAGAGAGAGAGAGAGAGAGAGAGAGGAATTGAGAGAGAATGATGAGATTGAGAGCGAAATAAAGAGAGAGAAAGAGAGAGAGAGAGAGAGAGCTATCGAGAGACAGAAGTGGGTGAGGGAGCGACTGATTGTGGAGACACAAATGCAGACAAATAAATATTCATATGTACATACATAATATGCATGTATGTATAATACATACATATTGGCCAACAATTGTGTATTTGTGTCCAAAGATATTTGCAAAGATCAGATGTGAATAAAAAGAAGCTTCTTATCAAAAGTGCAGCCCGTTGTCCATGATGGAGGCTATCCGAAAACACAGTGAAGTTACCATCAATTCGGCCACGATTTTACTGCTCCAAATACGACTCATATTGTTTGAGGCATCATTTTAAGTGTTTAAAAAAAAAAGATAAACCGCGTTGTTGTCGTGGCGTGTTGCTTTCATCGTTCAAAGTATATGAAAGCTATCTTCCATCTTAAGACCACCATCGCTTCGTGATCTTTTGAACACACTTGGAAAAGCTGGTCGCTCTTCTTGTTCTAAAAGGCACTAAAATATTGATGATGCCTGGGCATCGTTTAAATAAGTCGGCTTCTCCAAAGGGTTCGAATCGTGCATTTGACAGAAAGCCTTTTTGCTGTGCATGACTTTGTGGTTGCTAACATAATGTTACAGTACAATACATATTTTTTTTCTTCTTTTATTTAAGAGACTGAAACCCGAGGCCGCAGCAAATCTTTGAAAACTGGGCTGATATGAAGAGCGCTGCTCTAACAATAAGCGGTTGGTTTTTTTTCGGTAAACCTTCAACTATATGCCTTGCCAATTCCTAACTTTTATGTAGCTTATATATACATACATATGTACATACATTCATAAATATAAATATATAAAAATATTATATATGTATATAATACCACAATTTCGCCCAGTTCTGATATGACTAGTCCTTCCTGTCATCGGGCATGGAATTCGCCGCCACAATCGCCGATGCTGCAAGATCTACGGCGAGCCGCTCTTCAAGAGCTTTGACGATCTTACTTATGCCTATCACGGTTGGACAAAACTGCTTGAAATGATTACGATAATTAAAACGCGTTAATTATACTTTGGAGAATGACCTACCCTTCTTGACTCCCTCTTAGGAACTGCCTGCCCGTACCTCGCAGTGCGGCCGACGCTAACTGGCGTCGCCGTGAACCCATCATGCGATTTTCAGATTAAAGTATTGAACGCAGCCCCGTCAGCCATCTCACGGTCAGTGGTTTTGACAAGAGAAAGTGTTCATTGACAGCTGGTAGGCTTCCTTTTTACTTAATAAAAATAAACCAAGCCTCACTTTCAGTACCTCGTTTGTCGGCGCCGTGGAGCTGTCAATTTTTGGCAAGACAGTACGCATTGTTCGAACTCCCGCGACGAAACAGGTCTGCCAGACAAGAAAACCTTGCAATTTCATGCATTTCGATTAAATATCCATCTTTCAGAAGCAGCTATTCATCAATAACTTGCATATTTCTGGTCGATCGTGGAAAGGAGATAATAGGGTTTTTCGTTTGATTATCTTCAAGGTTTTGATAATAATTAGTTTTTTCAACAATAAGCTAGAACTTTGTTGTCATAGAACATCATTCTAGTCACATGTGAACTTGGCCGAAAGAAACAAAATTAATGAAAAAGCTGTTATTTTTAGCTTTGGGTTGATAATCTGATAATTCGTACGAGTTGCGGCCCCATCGTTGACTTCAGCATGGATCAAGATGTTGGTGTCGAGTTCTTTTAACCGCTAAGCATTAATTTTGGAATCCTGGAGAACACAATTTATTTATTGAAATAAATAATACCGTATTTTCTCTATTGGTACCCCCGGGGGTTCTATTTTTCAATACCCTTGCCAGAGGGGGGCACTATTAGAGGGAGGGGTTCTATTAGAGGGAGGGGTTCTATTTTTCAATGCGAGACACTAAAAGTTTAATAACAACATTTCATTCCCAAAAAAAGAAGAATCGTAGCCCGAATTGAATGGAATCATCACTGGAATATCCGTTCTACAACAGATTTATCATGAATTTGGCATCAGGTAAGAGCATCCCATGCCTCCAGGATGTATACGAGGTACATCTAGAGCTGAAGTGATAGACTATTAGGGGGGATACTATTGGAGGGGGTTCTACTAGAAGGAGGGGTTCTATTTTTCAATGGCATTTTCAGAGGGGGGTACTATTAGAGGGGGGGTTCTAATAAAGGGGGGGGTACTAATAGAGAAAATACGGTATATGTATTCCATGTTTACATCTGTTTGCCCGACCAATACTACGGTGCTGCCAAGTTGGAAGGAATGTGCGGAAGCATGGACGATAACTGCGAAAACGACGCTCTGCAGAGGTAGAAAAGACGCTCTAAACTATATAAATTTCAAATATTTTTTTGTAAATGTCGAACTTGCGTTTACAATCATTTTGTATCTGAAATGTTTCTTTTTCTACTGGGAAAAGAAGAATGACTATTCCTTTATTCCTTTTCAGTAATGGCTGGAAGATGCCAACGATGAAATGCCGGTTTAAAAAAAATAAGGAGGAAGCGTCCTTTGGTGACAGCTGGCGAATGCATTCTATCGCCGGTGCCACGGTTTCTAGTGCATTTTTTTCGAAACAAAATTAAATAAAAGTTTTTAGAAGCTAAAAAAAAGAAGGAAACTTATTAATGTTCAACGAATTTCATTGACGTTTTTTTATCAATCAAAAAAGATGAAGTATTACAATTCTCCATCTCGATTAAACGCACTTTTCGGCCGATTTAAGCACATTTTATGGTTTTGTTCCATGACTTTAGTACGCTGGCTGCCCGCGCCTGAAAGATCGAACGCGTCCGAATCCAGCCCTGACTACGCCCCTTCCGCAAGCCACGCCCACCACCCAAATGATTGTTCCGCCCGCGCAGTGCACCTTTGACTGCGCACCAATCGTCGAAAACCTTTGGTCGTGCTTTGTCAGTCATTCCTTTACAAGGACAGACACGTCTTCTAACTGGTGAGTGCATAGTTCAGAGTTAAATTTCCTCTGACCCTTTCGTCGGTTCTCCGGCCTTTTTGTACTGGATTTGCGTGAGAATAAGATTACGGTTCTTTCTCTGATTCTCTCGTTTTGCGCTCTCTTTCTTAGACGATCCACGGGGATAGCGTTTAAAAGAAAAAAGGGTAAAAGATAACGTTTTCGCTTGCAAACGAAAGTTAATATGGCACTCTTCTTTTAATCAGTGCACAGTGCACCTAAAATATCCTGGTTAATGAGAAAAATTGTAAAGCAATTGTAGGAAATCTAAGCGCATTATTGACATAGAGAGTACTTGCAGCTGTGTAAGCCACAATTCATCGTACAACGAATCCATCCTATCAGCGGATGCCTTACAACCTCGTGTAGAGAAGGGAAGCTAAAGGTTATATGTTCTTTTTGGACCTCAGTTACATTTTAATAAAAAAAAGATAGCATTATTTCTTACAAACGACTGAAAGATATAATTATAAATAAATAAACATATATATATATTTATTTATTTATTTACAATTATATTTCAGCTATATTACCCGGCTGGTAAGTACGTCTTCGCTGATTATCTTGTATGCGAATCGGGAAAATGGGTCGGCTTCGACTCGAAACGGCAGAGAAACTACTATGACCCAAGTTTAAAGATAACCTGCGAAGTTTTATGTTAGTATAAGGAATTATAATAACATGCATACATGCAACATTCACATAGAGAAAAAAATCGTTTGAAACAACATTCCTTCGGTGTATAACTGAAACAATGTTGTTTGATATATCAAACAATAAAAATTGTTATTCATATCAAACAATATTGTTTCAGTTTAGCGTCGAAAAGTTCGTGTGTGTGTGTGTTTACACACAAAGAATCCAAAGTTCGAGAAAGTACACACAGTGAAGAAAGTCTTGTGGGACAAGACATTGAGGCTAGACATTATGTCCGCGATTGGCACTGAGACATGAATGTCCAGTCCCACTAGACAGCAAATGTCTAGCCGCGTATGTCCAAACCCACGAGACATGGCCGGCTAGACTGAATGTCTTGTTCCATTGGACAGAATGTCTAGCCAATCGATTTTGCGCTGCCCGCGCTCCCTCCCGTTCTTGTTTCTTCTTGCTTTGCTTTGCTTCATCATTTCAGATCTATCCAATGCATGATATGTAGTACAGGAAATAGTTTTTAATCAACCACATATTCAACAGACATCGAGAATCAAAACAAGCGAGCAAGGGTAGGGAAAGGGCGGAAGTCTGAGGGAGAAGGGGGAAGGGATGGCGGCATGAGGAGAGAGTCGGTGGCTACTCGGCAGCTTTGACGATAAGCGGCAGGACCATGAGCTCGGGCGCCGCGTCACGCGCAGTCACGGCGCGCGCGTCCGTGTCCTCCCTCGTGCCCTGCACTTGGTATTCAGATAGCATGAAGAGCATGGCTCTGCTCACATCCGCGGCGAGAACGACGATCTTGTCGGTCTTGGCGGCGCCGTTCTGGCGGAGGACGTCGATGCGGAGAGTGTCGCAGGGCTCGACGAAGGCGTGCACCGGATTCACGCGGTACAGCTGGTTGTCCGAGCACTTCACCTGCAAACAAATCAATGCTTTACAAGGAATATTTGCTCTGATGATTCCAAATGATGACCTTGATGGCGCGGCGCTTGTCGGTGGTGTTGAGGACGGAGACCTGCGAGAGTCCGCCGGCGGCCTTGAAGCGAAGGTCGGAGGGCGCGAGCTGGAGCTGCATGGGGACGGCGGCAGTCGGAACGAGGAGATGCTGGGAGGCCGCGATACGGCCGTATGCGCCGAGTCCATCAGATGACACCCGCAACTCGCGCAGCAGTCTACCTGCAACATTTAAACTCCAAACCTTGATTGCCGCGAAGGTCTCGGAAGAACTCGCTTAAGGCAGCCGTCAACAGACGCCTTGGCGACCGCGCGCCGACCTGGGAAGGAAAAAGAAACATAATAACAGCAAAAGTAATATGGAAAACAACATTATAATCGTGCCTATTTTTCAGCTTTTTTCTGAATTTTACAGTCCGTGCGTAGCTATACGCTTTCAAATATTTCTGTAACGACCATAAAAATCCTAGACATATAAGACATTATGGTGGCTCCTACAGTTCGCTTCGCTCCTTCCGTCGCCCACCATAACCTCTGTTTGGAACCCCGTTCTCTCAGATGCTCGCTCCCAACATCCGTTTTTCTGTTTACGCCTTTATCGTCCGTGTCCATACAACTGTGCTCATGGGCAAAACAGATCACTCGTAATACAAAGCCACATCATTCAACAGACGTATGCAAATGTATATAGCAAGGACGCTATCTACTATGCAATGAAGCCTGACATTCCCAGGCTTGCATACATATGGACTTTAAAACAAAATGAACAAGAATCGTATGCTGGCAAAACTATCGCGTCTCAAAGGAATGGGCAGTACAAGATACGCTAAAATACATATGGAGCAGCCTACACAATCAGCAACTCTGTTCACCGAAATAAGTTCAAGGTTTCAGATATGAGCTGTGCTAGCACTGCAACCCACGCTAACATATTAGGACTGTGTTCACCTCGGTTATAAAAAGCCCCCCTTTGCACGCAGTAACGTGCGCCCGTAGCCAGTGAGGCAAAACCAAACGTCAGGCTAGCCCGTGAAGCAGGCCTAAGTACAAAATTAATAAGTACGGAAAAAAAACCAAGAGTTCTAATAACAACCCCGTATGCCACCCCAGTGGTCGACAAAACTACCCGAAGAAGCACGAATTCGGCACAGGATAAAGGCCGCGCTGCACTGCCCAAAGCCACGCGGCCCCTGACTGAGGCCTCCAACCCCTGTGAACTGTCCCAGAATTGCTGAACCTGTCGTCGCCGTCAGAGCCTGCACACTAATCTGCTTGTGCGTAAAGGGAACAGTAACAAAAGTTCCCAAATGGTACCATGACCAAAACCCGGTGATCAAAACTGAGCTGACGCCTTCCCGGTTTAAGAGCCGCTGCCACCCATCGACTTTCGACATGGAGCCTTGGCAGCTCTCGCGGAAAGCGTCGCCGAAGGTGCCCGCAACACTAACCACAGAATCGTGATCAAAAGAAGACCTTGAACCTATACATATATATGCATGGCATCAGCTACATTTTTCATTCTGAAACATAAAATTTCAAGGGATTGAGCCCTAAATCATATTTCTGATCGTAGGGCTTTCGACTATTCCCTGGTCAGTCCCAAAATCCCGAGGCCGCGCAAACTGCGGCCTCACACTCTGTCTATCTTTGGACTCCCAAGGCCGTGCTCGGCTATTTACGGCTATCCATGCTGAAATACCTCTCCAAGCCCGAAACCATTCCAATTCCTTGTTGACCCTCTCCTGCACTCACAAGTCTTCCTGCCGCTCGGAACCGCTCCCGGTTTCTCTTACATCCGCGACTCGCCGATCTAAACCTGTTTATTCCGCTCTCCGCGTCAAATTACCTTCCCGGCCAAATGTTTTCCTTAACCAAATATTCTCTTAACGTCGCCATGACTCTTTCGATCGCTCAGTGTCATCGTCTTAGTCCTTCTGCCTGGCCGGCAATGAACTTCTGCTCCACCTGGAGAAAGCCCAGCTCGTTTTTGAACCCACTCTGGCATAGCCGGCGATCAGCAACCTCCCGACTCTCTTTTTTAAGGCGGGAATGGGTGGGAACCTAACCGTCTCTCGTGGACACTTGAGGCGTAGAATGACGAAACACTCCCTCACTCCCCCTCCCCTACTTCCGAGAACAACAACCGCAACGCGACCCGCGCTCGCATCTGAGAGAGAGCGCACTCCCAAACATCAATTATGGTGGCTCCTACAGTTCGCTTCGCTCCTTCCGTCGCCCACCATAACCTCTGTTTGGAACCCCGCTCTCTCAGATGCTCGCTCCCAACATCCGTAGAACAGCGTTAAAGGCGAGACTTCTCCTGGATTGAAACCGGGAAAACAAAGCCAAAGTACAGAGCCTTTTTTTTTGTCTACCGAGTCCCAAAGGGTTCCTCCTATAATAGGCTTGGAACGACTAGCACCACCACCATAAATCCTAGGCGCCCGAGTCGTCAACCCTCATAGGGGGTGCTCTGGATGTAGAGACCACTGGCCTCTGACCAGATTAAGATGCTATTCGGAACCTTCCTGAAAAGAATTGGAAGCCGCCAGAAATGGCCATAGAAGATGCGGCCTATATTTTCGGCCTGTTCTCAGGCCGCAACTCCTGCAACACAATTAAATACATTTCGCAGTTCCATTGCCCGCCAACACACTTCAAAGCGCCCCATTATAAATGACAGAAAGTCATAGTCCAGCAGCCCCAATCATCAATGTCAAAGCTATGTAGGAGCAGTCGACTTTTAACCCCTTGACCGCTGAGCTTCTTCAGCAACCCATCCACCTAGATCGCCGTGCTATGCGGATCTGGCCCGTTTTGGTGTGCCTTAAGGGCAAATTGATGATTCTGAAAACCACTCGACTACTGTACAGTTGCACTAAATGAAACTGTTATGCATTGAATAAGCTGACACTAGAACCACACAGGTACGATCAATTAATTCCCATTTACCAAGGCCGACCTACCTGAGCAGGCCAGCTTGAACAGCGCCCTCTGGCGCTAACTCCAAAAGCAACAAATTCCTCTTAACATTAATCCAACCAAACCCCCGAATAGAAAAAGAGCCATTAAAACGGAGTCTCGGAACAGGTCAGCGCTAAAGCAGCATCTCCTTGTCCACACCTGGCGACAGCTAGACAACCTGGAAGGAGAGGAAAGTGCCCTGGCTCGGCTACAAACCACAGAACTCTTATCGCACCACCGCTTCATTTCTTGGAACCAAAAACACACCTTGATTGTTTTCAACAAACACAGGTAGAAAAAGGAACATGAACTTCACCAACCTTTAACCCACCTCATCGTGGTTTCCGGGTAACTGGATCCTTGGTGGCTGACCACCTTCATATGTGAACCTCTAACAAGGTGGCTTACCACCTGGTGGCTGACCACCATCATCCGTAGACCTCCAGCAAGGTGGCTGACCACCTGGTGGCTGACCACCATCTTCCGTAGACCTCCAGCAACTTGGCTGACCACCTGGTGGCTGACCACCCTCATATGTGAATGGCAAAACGAGGTGGCTGACCACCTTCTCATGTCTTCCTTGCCGGAATCCGACCATCCTGTATGAGGCTGAAACACCCTCCCCTCTTCTTAGCTCCAAACACAATAGCCTTACCAAGACCCTGTCACCCCTTGACATGCGAAATATAACCTGTAAACCAATACTAAAACCGCGTTAGCCATTTCTGTCAGATTGACGGGGACCTAGAACACCGAGATGAACCAAACAAAATAACAGATTCCGGCCCTTGTCGACTTCTCCTGATCACCTCCACCGTTGACTCGCTCTCTTTTTAAAGCCATAACTCTATCCTACATCTAAGAGCAACAGTTATTTAAGCCCCATCTAAAGGGTAGTGGCAGATCAGAAACATCTCGAGGAACTGGGAATGTGCAAGGCTAGGACCGATGAAACAAAATCGCCATACCAAAAACACCGATAGGGCCTTCTCTCCAGCCCAAAACCCACTTGACCTTCGTGTCTTAGATAGCGCTCGGTAAAAGCTTCCCCAGGTCTAACGTGGTATGATGCTCCGTCGCCAAAAGGCGAGAACCAAGCCGCTCCCGGGGACCAAGACCGCTGTCTCACTCGAGCACACAGTTTATTCTCCTCATTCACGTCAGCGAGTCTCGCGATCTGCCGTCAGCTTAATTTCTGATTAAAACCATTTGGCTTTCCCTCACTGAGTCTGAACATACGCATATCACCAGACTGAAGGCGCGTACAGCCTTACCTCCTAAACCAATTCATTTTGGGAAAAACCTCCTCCCTTTAACACACCACACTTTCCCCCCTGAAAACTGCCGCAACATGAATAGACGGGTAGTCTGCTGAAATGTACTGAAACCCGCTAAAAACCAATCATCTCTCCGCCCATTCATATAAGGCTAACATCTCCTGCAAAGCCCCGCCAAATCACCGATTGACAAATGATAGCGTCCTTCCCGAGGACATTCATATAACAAACGTTTACCAGTAAACGATGTTCTCGCCACCAGGCGCGGACCCACCAGCATTCTCGCGACCGGCTTCTCTTCAGCACTCGACACACCCTTTTTACTGCCCGTTCCCGCAATGGAATTCGCTCGCTTCACCACACCGGCCCTTATTGCCTGAACAATGAAAACCCTTTGATACATCTTTCTTGCGTCTGAACGCCTATAACCGAAAGTGCCAACCGCTTAAACTTCTGAACATGGAAAATGTAGGATGACCGGTCGAGCAACATGCGCGTAATCAGAAACAAGAAGCAATACCCACACACCCACAAAACCGTTCAACCTAACATCACACCACTTGCAGACCAAGACGCAACCTAACCGTCTCTCGTGGACACTTGAGGCGTAGAATGACGAAACACTCCCTCACTCCCCCTCAACTACTTCCGAGAACAACAACCGCAACGCGACCCGCGCTCGCATCTGAGAGAGAGCGCACTCCCAAACACCAATTCACGTTCCGCGAAATTTTTAGACATTGAAGTCTTGTGGGATTAGACTTTAGACATGCGATGTCTTAGACATATCTCTGGACATTCCGGGCTAGACATTTGATGTCTAAGACATTCTTTTCTGTGTGTACATATCTATAAAGTGCGCGCTTTAGCAATCGATTTCCTGATCTATTTCACAGCTTTAAAATAGTTCAGTTTTATCAATACATTCTCAAACGTTATCTTCTATGATTACAAGAGTAAAAAGAGGTAGGAACAGAGTGAGAGGATTCAGGGACGAAGTGCGACATCTGTTCAACACTCTGGCTGCATTCCACAGTCATGCATACGTGCCCACCGGCCGCCGATGATTGCGATTTCAATAAATTACAGAATAAGAAAGACTTGGAGACGGGCTGTGTCACAAGGAGCTGCCCGACGGGATACGCGCTTGGTGTCAGAAATCATTTATTTTCTGCGTATTTTCAGTTAAAAAAAATGGGGAGGAGACAACACAGTAATTAATATTAAATTAAAAAAAAAAAAACTTGCCAGTTTAAGGAGCTGGAATAGTCAATGTTGTTATCCAAATAGAGAGCGAAAAAGTATGTATGTATTGATAACGAAATTTGGTATTAATGATCCAACTTAAAGTTATGCTTGATAGATTGTTGCTTCTTGCTTGATAGATTGTTGCTTCATTCCACCTGAAGGAGGAAGAATGGCTGACACTTGAGACGCTGGAATGCCAGGAGGGCATGCGCTGGAAACTCAACGGGCTGGACGTGCTCGACTCCTATAAAGAATTCTCCATCACCTGCAGTCAGTCGCCTTCATCGATTACAAACAGTATTTCTCTCTCTCTCTCTCTCTCTCTCTCTCTCTCTATCTCTCTCTCTGTGTGTGTGTGTACTTTGGAAGCTTTATCATTACAATTTCACCTCAGCGATACGAGGCAACAAATAACTAGCATTATTACAGTCGCCTGTGACAACATTTGCCGCCCGATGACAAACACTTCTTTGTCATGCGTGAATGGCCAGGTAGGGGAGGGTTTCCGAGAATTCAGGCCATTTGTCAAGAACGTAGAGAAGATGAATACAAGTGAGATTTCAAAATTCTTACAACCGACAATTGGCGGGATTCCGGCACATTGCTAACCTCCTTGAATGTGTCTTTTGTGAGGTTTGCCAAGGCAGTCACTTGCGCCGTCGTGTCCACTTCCGCACGGGCTGCCCAGTCATGGCGTGCGACGCGGGAATGCTTCAGGTTTCGTGTGCATGGCTTCAGAAAAGGGAAGTGAAAGATGACATCTTCGAGAGGGTGTTCATAGAGAGTCTATTTAAAGGAAAATATATGTATATTCTTCGATTCTCTCATTGTTGCTCCCTCTCTTTCTTTGCTCTCACCATTGCATTTAGTCAGATAATATGAGTATCTTGGCTTTAACCCTCGCAAGACTTCGTCGTCCGCCTCCACAAAGAGGCGGACGAGGAAGTGTCTACCTTCAGGTGGAAGATGCCGGTCGTCGTCTGTCCTTCGACCATCTCTCCTGCTCCCTCGATGCCAAGTGGACGGGCGTCTTTGAGGGCAGACGATTCGTCTTCGAGAACAACCGGCCAGCCACTTGCGCGCAGCATCCAAGTAACATTCTTTGTATTCACAATCAGTGACGTAACATCTAATGTTTCGTATTTTGAATCCGATCCCTTTATTCCTACATTTATTTCTGCCTTTTTTGCCTCAGGCGGCTGCTCGATGTGTCCCTCTCCGTCACTCTCCAGTGGATGTCCACTTGACAAGAAGTGCGACAAGACAAGACTGATCACCTGCAAAGACGCCATCTCCAGCTGCCTCCTCTACAGCTGCGCAGAAGGATATGAACTCTTCGTTAGTCAGAGATCACTATTCATCAGACATGCGATAAATCTCTCGAAAATTAACGCCAGCTGTTTTGTGTTTAGATTCTTTTACGATAGAAATTGACTGTGTGATAGGGTTTTTACCCCCAAGGTAAAAACAGCTCGTGGATGGGAGGCGGTGGATTACATCGATTGCCATCTCAGCAATGGCTGGCGCCTCCAAGGAGTCGACTTTGTCGAGAACAAATTGGAAATCACTTGTGGTAATGCTGTGCTTATTACAATACATAATAATAGTAAAAATAGTTATTAAAGAACTGTGTTTTACGATAAATTCACTAATATCGATCACTTTAAATCTTTTTACTGTCTTGGCATGCAAATCAAACTTCGATGTTTAGCACCAGGATCGCGTCCGAGGACACAACTAAGGGGATGCATGGTACATTTTGCAGTTTGTTAAATGGGGACAAATTTGTATTATTTATTATTAACACGAAATATGTATACGTGTGAGAATTGTCGAAAGTAAAAATGTTATTCAGCCTTTCGTTGTTGAACCGACGACCACTCCGACTCCGAACGATGCGTGCAATGAAGGCTGTGTAAGTGCAGTTATTTTATGGTTAGGAGAAGTATTCGATAGTACTGGTAATAATTGTAATAATAATAAGACATAATAATAATAATAATAATAATAATAATAATAATAATAATAATAATAATAATAATAATAATAATAATAATAATAATAATAATAATAATAATAATAATAATAATAATAATAATAATAATAATAATAATAATAATAATAATAATAATAATAATAATAATAATAATAATAATAATAATAATAATAATAATAATAATAATAATAATAATAATAATAATAATAATAATAATAATAATAATAATAATAATAATAATAATAATAATAATAATAATAATAATAATAATAATAATAATAATAATAATAATAATAATAATAATAATAATAATAATAATAATAATAATAATAATAATAATAATAATAATAATAATAATAATAATAATAATAATAATAATAATAATAATAATAATAATAATAATAATAATAATAATAATAATAATAATAATAATAATAATAGTTATAACAACAACGTAATACTAGTAATATTAGCAATAACCTGTACCTGTACCATAGCTACGAAAAGAATGGCTTCCGATTGCTCGCCAATCTTGCGTTGCCATTTCAGTGCTGCTTCAAGCAAAAGCTGTTCGTGTCTTTCCTACGTACATTCAGTCATTCTATTAATATATAACTAATTTTTAATTACATAGGTATAGCAATATTTTAATTTATACGCATATTTTTACATCTACATACATTTAGGGCCCTTTTGCAAGATGTCATATCATTGGCGAAGAGAACATCAAGGAACTCCTTCGGCAATGCTGCTTCGAAACGTGCGAGTAAGAATACTTTTTTTGTAGCTATTTGTTTCTCTTATCATAACTTTTGGAAGTAGAAGTAAAAAGTAACGTTTTTTTCTCTTCTCAATTTCAGAATGCCCGAACAAAAGTGTGCTCGTCTCAACACTTTCGCTGAAGAGTGCCAAGCAAAGTCTACCGGTCAATAAGAATTTATTTTATTTTTAAAATTAGAGCCAAATATAAGTTTGAAATTTAATTTTTTTTAAACCAAGATATTTTTTTGTGAATTACGAACAATATTCAGCCATCAACTTGGACAACTGGCAAAGTGATCCACTCGCCAATTGCACGGTGAGTCTGTTCAAACATCATGGGGTCCTACAACGACCAGCCTGACGATTCCATGACAATGTGCCTTCTTCATCAAGAAGCGCTTCAATTCAGCCATCGTGTCCGCCGAATGCTTCTTTCAAGAGGTGCGGAACAGCTTGCGATAGAACGTGCTCTTCTCCGGAGGGAGCGAGGGATTGCAAGGAAGGTGGGTTCTGGTTATTTTTGAAAGTGAATTTTTCAACTGACAATGAGAGGGCCGTGTAGAGTGCACGGCGGGCTGCGCATGTGTGATCGGCTTCGTCCGCGACGACTCGCAGAGCGTCCTCGCATGCATTCGCAAGGAGAAGTGCGGCTGCACCGACGAGAGCGGAACTTATCCCGGTAGGTCAGATTGTAGATCAATCAGAAAAGAGAGACGGATTTAGCGTGAATCCGCCCATCTATCTTTCCCCTGGCTTTGCAACATCTATCGCAAGATAGAACACATTATTCCAGAGGGAAAAGCATGGCTGTCGTCCGACTGCAAACTGAATTACACGTGCACGAGACACAAGATCACTTCAACGGCCCGTTGTTTCGATTCAGCTGTTTACGATTTTCATGTGGGGATAAAATGGTTTAATAAAAGATTATTATATTCAGCCGCTGAGCTGCTCTCCAAATTCGGAGTGCCTGGCAGTGGAAGGGGAGAGGAGGTGCGTGTGCAAGGAAGGCTTCGAGGTTAGGGCATCAACATTATTTATTTGCTTATTATTATTTGCCTACAACGATTAAGATATGACACAACAGGTTGAGTTATTTAGTCGAAAAAAGTAGAACGGTTTCTGCAATAAGATGACGTTATTCAAAGAAGAATGATTGGATGTTAGAGTTGCCGGCTGACTTTCTTGTAAGAGTTGCTTACTGATAATGAGCAGGGCGATGGGAAAGTGTGCAAGCCTAGAGAAGACTGCAAGAAGCGATGTGGCGAGCACGAGGGCAGAGGAAAGTGCGTGACCGACCGAAGTCAGCGCCGTGCTCTTTTTACTCTAATTATATTTACATCGTGAAAAAATCATCTCCAATGGTGATTAGCTAAAAGAGAATGTTCATTGTTCTCATCTTTAGTAAGCGGCTCCGGTGCTACTTCGTGTGACTGCAACAACAACTGGTCCGGCCCGACCTGTAGTCTATTTACACCGAGAACGGACTGCTCCGCGCTCAAAAAATATCACAATATCACTAAATCTGGCGTCTACGAGTACGTCTTTCATATGCGGATTTCTTCTTTGTGCCGGTTTCAAAGAGCACAAAATTTGCACATTTTTGCCTGATACAAGGCGAGAGCTGTAAAGTGGCAGGGACATTTAACTAGATTACGGTTGTTTCATGCTCCTTTAAATAGACATTGTACATATATGTAAGTTATTTCATTTGTTATCTTATACTTGCCAATTGAAGAATTATGCCTTATGCGAAATCGGACATGGTGGTTCGCGTGAGGTGCGACATGGAAACAGATTGCGGTGGCTGGACGCTCATCAGTAGCAGCTTCCTGGTCTTCTTTCCGCTTTACCCAGCCCCCCTTTCAAATCCGAGATTGTGCCTGTTCAACAGGGCTCATCGAGTAGTCGCACGAACACCTTCACAGACTACGTCCGTGGATTCGGAGATCCGGAGAAGAAGGACGTCTGGATTGGACTAGATATCCTTTCCGCCATTACCACTGCAAATGCGTACAGGTTTAGTAGGCTATCTTTTACTTTATATTCGGAATGAGGAATGTTAGGCTGTAATAAAAATGGTAGCATATAATAAAGGAATTCTCAACAATAATAAGTTTTGCGATGAACTGCCCGAAGCGTGGACGGAACAACGATTTATCTAGATTTTAGCTACAATTTCGCAAGAATTTAGCCTACGAGTGGAACTCACTCGTTGCGACAGCACCAAGACGGAGTGCGTCTACCGAACATTTTCCGTGCTCGACAAGATCGCTGACTACCGTGTTAACATGACTCATGTTAGCACACTTCCACTTTTATTTATATTTTATATATTTTATGAGTTCGTGAATGATTAACGCAGTTTAGGTTGACTGTAATAAAAGACAAGACGAGTAATTGATTAATAAAGATATAAGAAACCACGATTCCATAATAGGAATGCACTGGAAGCGAGAGGGAGCGCAGCAAGCGAGATGGCTGGGTGTCGTGGGACGTCAGCGCGGTCGGCCCTCCTTTTGGCTATGTCGATCGCGCCGAATATCGCGATCCGAGTTGGACATTTTCTTTTACAATTCAATTTATATTTTAAAACCTAAAAATTCACTCTTAAATTTGCGCCTTTTGCCTGAGAGCATGAGACTCAGAGAACCGCGATTACAATGGACAGGAAAAGTGAAATAAATGCTTTAAATATAATATTTTAATTATAACTCTCAAAAACCTGTTCCAGGTTGGTGTGCTTCGAGATATTCATCTCCTTCTGCTTCTCTTCCAATGGACATTCGTCTCCCGAGCAGCGGATGGTGGTTCGATGAGAAATCGTTGGTTTTTGTATTGTAAATGCAAAACCTGAAACTCATAGAAGAAATGAATTTGCCTCTTTTCCAGGAAAGATATCTGTAACAGTAAGTAAATTTAATTGTGCATGAAAATTAGGCAAATATGCAGAGGCTTCTCATCTTCGAATCTGAATGCTCCGCCCAGCAACTGCGAGTCAAGGGCAGATTTCGTCGACTATGTAAGCGTCCGCAGCGGTCTCACATGGAATAAAGAGCCACTTCGCGAGGCTTTCATGTGGATTCAGCCTACGGATTTCAAGTGCTGACTGTTTGAGCGAATTCCGATGCTCATTGGAATAAAAAATTATGTGGATCCAGCAAGTGACAGAAGAACAGATGCACACGGAAGGGATTCGACCGATAATATGCAAAATAAAACAAGAAAAGAGCAGAGTATGTATGGCTTCCCATTTATCGTTCATTGGCCATCCAAAAGGGCAAAATTGATCTGGTGCTCGGGCTCATGTCCAGTATAAAGCAATTTGTGATTTTTTAGAACGTTTTTCTCTCCTGAGCAAGCCTGCCCACAGATCACAACTGCCTACTATCTTGTAACCTGACTGATATTAATGTGACTTTCATTGACGGGCACATCACCCAACTCTAAATGATGCCGTGCCAGATTAATCGTGCAAATACAAGTTGGAAGAAATAAAGCAATTACTCTCATCGCATATTCAAAAATAAATAAGAAATACTCATCTCATCGCATATTCAAACATAAAAGAGGGATTATATATTTAAAGGTCTTTTTTTTACATATGTTGGGGCGATAAGATAAGACATAATAAAAGAGCCACCAGTTGATCGACTATTCTAAAAAGAGATGGCCATCACCGAGATATTAATCACTGGACAAAGGCATCTTACACCGCTAGTATGCAACACCACTAATGGCAGATAAAAGCTAAGGGATAAAATAGCATTGGAGCAGTCAAATGATAGCCGGTGCTATCATCTAATCGGTGCTCTGTTCCTGCTCGGGTTCAGCTGCAGTGTTTGCATCGGCATGGGCTGCCTCCACGGGAGGACGCGGCGGGGCGGAAGAGGAGCACGTGCGCTGCAGTGGGCGTTGCATTCGAACGCTCGACGTGGGGCCACGGACAGGGCGCTGCGTCGGTCTGCAGTAGAAGGCCATCTCTCTCTCTCTCTCTCTCTCTCTCTCTCTCCCTTCCCCCTCTCAGCCTATCCAATCCCTCATCCCTTAAGAATGACTGACTCCTCTGGTTGGCGGGAGCGGGAACGGCGCGGCAGGTTCAGAAGACGAGAAGTGAGAGCGGCGATGTCGACTCCTCTGGCTGAGTTGGCCGGTTGGCCTGCGCCGGCCATTGTCATGGCCGGAGTGCGCGATTCAGAGGCACCCACGCTGCCTCCCCCTCCTCCTCCCACTGCAACTGCCGCGCGTCTCGCGGACAAAGCGCGCGCAGCCGTCTGAATGCAAAAAATGATTCATTTCACTCCTAGAATAACTACCAACTCAACAATCGACTACACGAGTGACAGAAGCAGAGAGAGAGAGAGAGAGAGAGAGAGAGAGAGAGAGAGAGGAAGCAACCTTAAGACCCCACGGTGGGAGGGCGAGGCCACTTGAGAGGGCTGCTCTAAACATTCAAAGCATTTCCTTGAGCTTCTTGGCTACTGAGACATCTTTGGAAAGAATGCAAGGAAATCCCTAGTGCACTTCGCTTCCGCTTCCCCTTCTTTTCCCTGATCCTCACCGTTGGCTGCGGGTAGGCACGCAGGTCGGCCTTGAAGGATCTTCTCTTTGGAGTGGCGGCAGTGCCAGGCTGTGCACGCGGTCTGGAACAGTCTCTGATGACTGGCTGGCGAGGGGCGGATGTCTGAGTGGCTCTGGAGATGGATGACACCGTAGGAAGAGCCGGTCCACGCTGCGAGTCTGCGCTGCTGTGTGTCGGGGCGGCTAAGAACAATTAGTTTGAAAATAAAAGAAGAAATAACGACTAGAAAGACCATTATAATAAAGACGTAAAGTCCCCGTAGAGAATGAAGAAACCTGCAGCTGGACGGACAGCCTGGGTCGCGCTGATCGCAGACGGGTTCGCAGCCACAGAAGCACACGGAACATGCGTCGGAGTCGACGTCGGAACGACGTCGACTCCGACGCATGTTCCGTGTGCGAGAGAGCACACGACGACGGTTCACGGAAGCGTTGAAGGCACGCTGATTCCTCGGCATGTTGTTGAGATGACGATCTGAGAGAGTGGGAGATGGAGAGAGGGATGGATGCAGAGAGGTAGAGGAAGGGAGAAGGGGAGATGGAGGGAGGGATGGAGGCAGAGAGGTAGAGGAAGGGAGAAGGGGAGATGGAGGGAGGGATGGAGGCAGAGAGGTAGAGGAAGGGAGAAGGGGAGATGGAGGGAGGGATGGAGGCAGAGAGGTAGAGGAAGGGAGAAGGGGAGATGGAGGGAGGGATGGAGGCAGAGAGGTAGAGGAAGGGAGAAGGGGAGATGGAGGGAGGGATGGAGGCAGAGAGGTAGAGGAAGGGAGAAGGGGAGATGGAGGGAGGGATGGAGGCAGAGAGGTAGAGGAAGGGAGAAGGGGAGATGGAGGGAGGGATGGAGGCAGAGAGGTAGAGGAAGGGAGAAGGGGAGATGGAGGGAGGGATGGAGGCAGAGAGGTAGAGGAAGGGAGAAGGGGAGATGGAGGGAGGGATGGAGGCAGAGAGGTAGAGGAAGGGAGAAGGGGAGATGGAGGGAGGGATGGAGGCAGAGAGGTAGAGGAAGGGAGAAGGGGAGATGGAGGGAGGGATGGAGGCAGAGAGGTAGAGGAAGGGAGAAGGGGAGATGGAGGGAGGGATGGAGGCAGAGAGGTAGAGGAAGGGAGAAGGGGAGATGGAGGGAGGGATGGAGGCAGAGAGGTAGAGGAAGGGAGAAGGGGAGATGGAGGGAGGGATGGAGGCAGAGAGGTAGAGGAAGGGAGAAGGGGATATGGAGGGAGTGAACTGTGCTGACCAATGCTGCGCGCAGTGGGAGCGGCGGCTGCCACGGCCCCTCCTCCAGCTTCTCCTCTCGGCTGCGCGACCACTCGAATCGGTGCTGGCCTAGCCACTTGACCAAGGGAGCGACGAGTTCGATCTCGTCCACGACGTTCTTGTTCCACCTGGACGAAATAGGAAATGGAAGGAGGAGTGGAATGGCAGAGATGAGAGAGAAA
This sequence comes from Allodiplogaster sudhausi, assembly GCA_945643635.1. Taxonomy (NCBI): domain Eukaryota; kingdom Metazoa; phylum Nematoda; class Chromadorea; order Rhabditida; family Diplogasteridae; genus Allodiplogaster; species Allodiplogaster sudhausi. The sequence goes on from CALZFC010000057.1 coordinate 580,377, forward strand.
CTTATGGTGAGTAAAGACATCGGCAGTTTATGAAAAGTCTCATGAACTGGTCTCTTTGTCATACAAAACATCACGGCGGCGTAAAACAACCCACCTGCCTCATCTAGAGCAATACAAGCATCCAAAAGTCAATTGTACTCATCTCCCAGAGCCATCCTACATCTCCTCCCGACCTGTCTGGGCGGGTTGGGATTCTGCGGTGTTGGATTGCTCTCTTCCGTCTGCCTGTCTGCGTCTCCTCCCTCTCTATCCCTCTCCGCTCTCTGCTGCAGCTCGCGGCTGCTGGCTCTAGTCATTGGCCCCCCTCCTCCTCCATCTGTGATGCTCGAGTTGCTGCGACGGAGGTTGGTTGGACGAGAAACGCCAGCAGCAGAGGACACGCGGATCGGTCCAGGACTAGAAACATTCATTTGATTCTCCTTCGTTCTCATTCATGGTCTCCCTTGGCAATTAGGAAAGTTCATCTCGTTCATCTATTGGAAAAATCATCTTGAAATTTAGTTTACGTTATGGAAATTTATGTAAGATGAACTTTCCTTTAGATGAACGAGATGAACAGATGAACTATCCTAATTACAGTCTCCCTTAGCCAATCAACTGCCATACCCCTGTCTGAGCAGAGCGACGATTTGCTGTTGTTGAGTGGCCACTGAAAGAGTTGCTGCTGCTGCCGTTCCCTTGGCCACGGCGGTCGATAGAAAACGAACTGTGGAAAATATAAGAAACTTGGATCAGGGCCAAGGTATTCCCAAGTTGTTAAAGTGACCCGCTTACCCAGATCCTCCAGTGGCAGGTAAAGAGTTTTGCATGTGAAAACTATTTCGATTACTTCCAGGATATATCGTTAGGATTTGATGGTAATCGGCTATGAAACACAAGTTCATACCGAGAAGCGGGAGACGATCGATGGATTCTGGCCCGATTTTCTCCGAGACTGCTTGGTTGTCTCTGGAGAAGGACGGGGCCGCTAGGACCACTGCGGCGGGTGGAAGGAGAGCGGGCCGCTGAACAGGAAACCATTTTCATGCCCTGACAAAGGCAAGCAACTGTTACAACTTGGACAAAGAGAGTGAAACTGGGTGCTACTTAAGATTGTTCTTCGACAATTCAAACATGACAGAACAAGGTTGGAAATGTGCAATCCCACACATTATATAATATCGAAATGGCGAAACTGTCATTGTGGTTCTGTGAGCTTTCTTCAAATGATTTTTCTTCAAATGATTTTTCTTCAAATATTGAAATGATTTTTCTTCAAATGATTTTTCTTCGAATGATTTTTCTTCGAATGAATATTCTTCGAATGATTTTTCTTCGAATGATTTTTCTTCGAATAATTTATTAAAATGGTAATAGAGCTCGGCTAATTGCCTTACAGAAGAAGAGAGAGATCAAAGAACTGATGAGCACTTGCAAGAGGACTTGGGTGAGCATATCGATGTACATACATAATAGAGTGAAACTGTTGTACTCATGAGATATGGCCGTTGAAGAAACCCAAGCTGATAGACCGGCGAGGGCAAGCCGTAAGATCTATCCGACATCCACGATGTCGCCGTTACCTGAAAGAGGTAAAGCAGATGCGTCGTCCCGTGCGTGGAGATGCTAACTTCCCGGACCGGGTTGTATTCGCTGTTCCGCGATTGATGATTCAAGTGAAGGAGACAACGTTCCCTTCCGGCGTTGAGGTTGTGCCGGAAACCGCTCAAGACCCTTGCACGCCGTGTATGAAAAAATATGCGCGAGGAGCCAGCATTCCAGATTTGAAAAGTCGTCAATTCTCATGCCTCACCGCAAGTCCCGTGTAACACGGTGGATTTCAGCACGGTAATCCGCCCGGCTTGAAGGACTAACGTAGAAGACTACTCCAGCTGACCGCAGTGGAGAAGAAAGGGAGACATAGAGGTGATTCAACATAGCCTCGAACTTCCTCCTTGCAAGTACAAGGTATCGTCGTCGTCCCAGAGATGTAGGAGTTTCCGAACTCTGGTTGTAAGTTGCTGTAAGCGAGAATAGAAGCTTTGCTTCGAACTTCCTCCTCGTTCCGAGGTTGTACAGAGACGTAGAACTCGGTCGAACTCTGTATGTTGTGGATGTAGTACTTCGGGGAGGTGTCGTGTATATGAAGATATATCACGTAAGAAGATTATAATTGCCCTTACATACTCCATCCTGAGCCCTATATAAACCCGCCAACTGGTCATTAATAAACTGTGTTCTACCCGGCGGCAACCTATTGTGCTCTACATTCCTTAAGCTGCCTAGCAAGCAGAATAACTATCCTAACTCTCTTACGATTTTAATAAATTATTCGAAGAAAAGTCATTCGAAGAAAAATCATTCGAAGAATATTCATTCGAAGAAAAATCATTCGAAGAAAAATCCTTTGAAGAAAAAGCATTTCAATATTTGAAGAAAAATCATTTGAAGAAAAATCATTTGAAGAAAGATCAGGACGCCGGTCATTTTGGCGCCTCTCAAGCTGCGAAGGTCTTTTAGGTGGATGCGCCAAGCCGAACATCCCGGAGTTCGCCAAATCGACGCCTGCAGAGGTTTAAGAATATCAATGAAGTTAAGTAACAAATTATGAAGCAGCTTGAAACCTTTTTGAATACTCAGGAACATCAAAAATCTTATAAAAAATCACAACCTGATAAATGGTGTTGAATGGATTAGAAAATTTAAGTAACAACGTTATTATTCGTCTACTCTCCATCACCAATGTTCTCCTGGTCGAGATCGGGCATGTCTGGCTGCGTAGGGCCGTTCGGAGCAGGGACCGTGGCTGCAGTGCCACCATTTGTGAGCTGTAGGGCAACCATCTCATCGGCAGCTCGGTCCTAAAAGATTCCGCTTTGATTATTCGCTTGGAATTAAGGGGTGATTTTCAAATCTCACTCGGTAGGCAAGATACAGCAAAAGAACAGATGATGATGCTTTCTGACCTCGTGAAGAAATGTAACAAGCTGAGTGTGCACCAGGGAAAGGTCCTGGAACTGGGGGACTCTGGGGATCTCCCGGGATTCGGGGGATGACGGTTCAGTCATCCTTCCCTCTCGTGCACTCTACTGCAAAGAAGACGAGACGTAATGAACACAGTGCTATGAAACAATGGAAAGCGATTGTAAGAGAGCCTCATGTATTCATGTATTTATCTCTTTTAATATTCCGTAGATCATCATTGACTATCTGCTTGCTAGCCTTTTGTAGTTTCTAGTTATAAGGCACCGCCTCTCTCTCTCGCCTGTACTTAACCCCCGGGGGAGATGGGTTCAGGGGGGGATTTGCCTAGACCCGGAGGGGACCCGCACTATGCCGGTCTCCGCTACCCTCTTTGTCCCGAGTCGCCGTCTTCTACTCGCCCCTCTCTATGTATGCCTTCGTCGTCTAATAAACTATCTTCCCCTTGCTTGCCTGTGCGACCTACGTTGAAGAATGAATCTGGAGAGAGCATCCGGGGTACGGACCTAAGAATGGCCCGTACTCTTACTGGTAGCATTGCGAGTGGTTCCGATCTACACCGTCTTGCCAGGTATGGCTTTCCTTTTATTTTAATTTAAATTAATTTAATTTAACATTTTCACGGCACTTGGGTAATTAGGGTAGACAGCCGCTGCTTTGGGGAGGTCCTATTGAAGCTCCCGGAGAGGTCCTATTGAAGCTCTCCTGGCGCCTATTTTGATGATATGTTTCCCCTCCCCTTCTCTCTCTCAAAAAAAATAGACTTAGGTAGGAAGCGCGCCCTCCCTTTGTCGCCAAAACAACAAAAATCGTAGAATAGGAGGTGCCTTATTTTTCTTTGTATCTGTCTGGTTCTAGGAGTCCCCCGCCTCCTTTGTCCCGCACGATTCGCGACGTGCTATTAATTTATATGCAGCGTAAATATGTTGACGATGTAGCACATGCGATGCTCATTCGTTCAAGTACTTTCAATTTTGTGATCATATTCGAGAATAAATATATATCTCTCGCCCAGAAGAATGGAACTAATTTTAGGAAGCAGAATTCCTTTTCTATCTTTCCTCTTCTCTTTAATGTCTTCGCTTAAGAATGGAATTATTTGAAACTAGTCTCATTTTGAATAATAAGAGTGACATTTCTGGCTAATAAAAAAAAAGAAGAGAATATGCAAGATGCAAATGTTGAATGGTCATCTCTGCCATCTTGTTACATGAGTCATTGGTAGCAGCTATCCAAGTTGATGCAGCGGGCATTCAAATGTCTCTAATTCCTTTTTTTCTCTTTCCATCATCTCAGAATCTTCTGTAATCTCTCTAATCTAACGTGCATGCTATCTCAGCGTGCTTTTCTCTCAACACATCTCTAATCTTGTTCTCTCGCCTGTTCACTCTTTCTTCCTGCCACTGAATCTCCTGTCCGCATACAGTCTCTCTATCTCTTTCTTCTATTGGCGCGAGCACCTCGTTGTCTCATTCACACTCGCCAGACGTGTGGCAGCAACCATTCTCCTTCTCCCCTTCCTCATCAGCCCTTCTTCTTCAGGTCAGAGGGAACGATCAGAGACATACAAAATAGGTATGTATTTTTTTTCTGCTTTCTTCTTCTTTTCAAATATGTGATTAATGATGATCCTTATTTATTTTCCTAATTCGAATTTTTGCAATCACTTATCTCTTGGATAACCATTTCCCTCAGCCCCAGTGCAGCTAAATACAAACGTATACACACATGTGATTTTAGAAACAATTTCTCTCCCCCTCTTCATCTCCTCTTCTTTCTGCTCCCTCTCTGCTTCTTTCATGGTTCTGCATAGAGGCCGCGAGCAGCTACCACTTTCTTGTTCCAAATAAAGGGGGAAAATATTAAAGGGAAATTAAAAAGCATACAGTACTACTCTATCGTTTTCTATCTTTTCTTCTATTCTTTCATATTCCACAGCTTTCAAAATTCCTTTTACTTAGAACATACTTTGGTCTCCTTGCTATGTGAACAGTCACTGTTTACCACTTTGTCTTATTTTCGTGGAATAAAAATACAGATGGGAGAATTAGATATAAGTAAAAGAGAGAAAACCATTTAGAAAAGAAGTTATCTTGTTTTTATCATCTTGTATAGAGCGGGGCGTCTGGGAATCGGGATCCAGATTACTGATAGCCGATCAGATGTTTACAGTTTCGTTCTTCGAACTCTCTTTTCTCTCATACTATTTCGTTTCTTTGTCGTTCCCTTGACACTATGTCGTCGCGTCGTTCGCTCTCTCCCTCGGTCTTCTGTCTCGCTCTCCCTCTCTCTCTCACTATCACCTTTCTCTCTCCCTCTCTCTCTCTCTCTCTCTCTCTCTCTCCTCTCCCTCCTCCCTTCTCCCGTGACCACAAGCATTCAGTCGCATCGAGTTGGCTGGCTCAAACCGGCTGCCTGATCTTTTCTCCTTCCACCCCCCCCCCCCCCTCCCCATTCCTTCCCCCCTCCCCGCTCAATCCTACAGTAACCCAAATCTAAAATTTTACTAGCCCCCCCCACTTATATACATACACATAGATACTTATTTACAGGGTAAGCAGCATCTACAGACAGTCTAAGACGAGATCACCGCGCGCTGCATTGTGATCCAAGACACCTGACAGCAACGAAGAAGAGGTCTAATTTTATTTGACTTTAATTTTTTTTTTCTTCTTTTCTTTCATTTTTCTCCTTCTTTTATTTTCTGTTCTTGTTCATACAGCACTCTAGCGCACGCGACGCTAGAGGGCTCACCTCTTTGACCTCCCAGTTCACGAAACAAATTGTAAAACTTGGTAGAGCTTTTCGATTTTTCATTTTTCTCTCCTCCTCTCTCCTTTTCGGCACTTCACGCACGCGACGTGAAGCTTGCTCGACTCGTTTCCACATTCAAAAACTCGTAACGCTGCGGCTCAAGTAAATGCAAGAACTCTCTCCCTTGACAGAGCCACTGCTATCAGGCAGATGGCAAAGGGCATCACGCTCTCCACCGACGACTTAAAGAAGCTCACCCTAGCGACGGCCCTCACTGCCGCCCTCACAGCAGTCGACGACGACGCGACAAAGCGCACCCAGGAGATGCAGACCAACATCGCACTTGAGGTTAATCGCTGCCTTACACATATAACTGGGAAAATTGATGCTCAGGCCCCCCTCGTCAAGGCCTTCGACTGCATCAGCAAAGCTGACAACGACCGCCTCCTTTCACTCTTCTCAGGCGACGACGAACAGGACTGGCATGACTGGATTAGAAGATTTGAGGATCTTATTAACATGGCAAGCACTCCTTTAGAGAATGCAAAGAAAGCAGCCCAACTAATCGGGCATTTGACAGGCCGCGCACGCGACGCGGTTGCTCGTCTTGATAATGCAGCACGCGCGGACTACGCTTCAGTGAAGGACGCCGTGGCCAACACGTTGACATCGCCTCTATCACGGAACATCGCACGTCAACGACTTTCCAATTGCAAGCAGGAAGCAGGTGAGCCAGCTCAAAATTTTGGAGTTCGTCTTTTCGCTTGATTAGAGCGGTTATGGTTAATTTGCCGGCAGCTCAAGTAGAGGAACGCTGTCTGGATGAGTTTCAGGATCGATTGCGCCCATACCTCGCGTTCCATGTGAAGGCGGCGATGCCGGCAACGGTAGATGAGGCAGTCTTGAAGGCGCGCACGTTTGAAGCACTACTCACGGACGCCGCTTCCTATATGACAATCTTCCCCGCTTCAGCGAGTCAGCCATCTTCTCTCGCTGTTTCTTTAAATCCACCCCGGCCCAAAATGTCGAAAGAAATAGTAAAGGCAACACAGTATGCTTTCGCTGCGGAATGAAGAGCCATACGCAAACACTTTGTCGTACCAATTTGCCCAACATCAATATGCCACAAAACTACAGACAGCAAAATGGGCAGGGCAATTCACGCTCAAATTTAGTATGCTCAAATTGCGGGAAAAGAGGCCACCATCAGAACAATTGCTTCCAGAACAACTCTTACAATCAGTCCAACTTAAATTTTAATAGAGGACGCTTCAATGCCCAGAGACGTCGCGACAACCGCCCCAGCCAGCAAAATAATGGTTTATAGTTTCCCTCAACAGCACTTTTATGCTCCTTCGCAGTATGTCCCACAAATGTATGGAGTAAACCAACAAACCCCTTTCCCAGCCCTCATAGCATACTCTCAGCCAGCCCTCCCTCCCATCCCGAACCAAAATAACTTCCCGCGCACGAACGTCGCAGTGCCCCACCCTGATAGAGTAACAGAGACATACGCGGAGCCCACAATGCAACAAGCTCGCGATGAATTTGAGAAACTAACTTTGTCAGCAGTGAGACAGAAGGAAGACAACGCGGACCTGCAAGTAGAACTCGAGAAAGAAAAGCAGCGCACTGAAGCTCTCCTGAAGCGAAATGAGCAACTCTCGTCTTCTCTTTTGCCTAACATTTCAAAGAAAAGTAGGTCTTCGTCTCCCCTTCCTTCAATTCTTGCTTTTACGGCTTCTATTAGCATCATTTGCGCTTTCCTTCCACTTTCAGATGCCCGGCAATTCGGGAACCGATGCAAGGAATCCAACACACCAACTGGAGCGCGTCACAACTTCAGCCCACGAACAACGCCTCGGAGTCAGGCGAAATCGACATCAACCAGGTCCATTTTATTTATACCACAGCCCGAGCACGCGACTCGGTGAGCTGTGCACTCATTTCCTCTTTTTCTCTACTCGTAACCGTTCTTCTTTTCATTCTCCAGAAGACTCCAATTGTTTTTAGTTTAATCTCTACGCTCCCCCTGGCTTACGGTCAGCCTTCAGCCATCTTCCTTTGCAACAGGGACGCCCCCGTGACAATTTGGTCTGTCCCGGGCGAATATAACTGCAGCTCGTTTGTGAAAAACACGAAGACACCGCCGACGTCAACGACCATCGAATTGTGGCGACCGAATACGGCTAGATACGAATCTCAGGCGCACGTATGCAAGGTCGTTCAGCAAATAAGCATTTTCTCTGTTTCCTTTTTCGGTAAGGTCTCTCACCAAACATCGTCTACAAAATTCCTTTCGGTAGCTGCTGATGAATGCAAACAGATGTTGCATTTTAAGAAATGTGCACATCCGTCAAATAGGCTCTATCTTTAAGACAGAAAATGTCCCTTCTTTTGAAGCACCTTGGGGACCAGCGGGCTGTTGGAAAGATTATTTAATTGAGTCAACAAATTGTATCCTTTTTCAGGCGACGGTTTACGCGCGCCACGGATCACCGGCTCCTGAATGCCTAGAAGGCGACTTGGCCGCCTGCGCGTACAGCGACGGACACTGCCAACTCGCAGACGGAGCAATCATTTGGACTCCGGAAAACGAAGAAAAATGTCAGTTCATTAAATCAGACTTTATGAAGGGTACCCGGGTTGGAGATATATGGTTAGATGCTAGTGAAGAATTCGCCCTCTCCTGGAATAATCGTAGTGAAGAGCTAAGCGACTGTGGTCATAAGCTGACCCTTACCGACCAAGAGTATGCAGTAACCATTGTCGAGACACGCGCGAAACGCCAGCTTAGTAAAGGGGTAGGTTACGCCACTTCAAATCAACTCGCTGGTCAGTTACTCGCCCTAGAATCAACAGTAACTCGCGCAGAAAGCATGGCATTTCAGCACTCAATTTTGCGGTTATGTTCATCAGTTAGTTCATTGGCTTCGTCTCTAATCTCTGCCATCGCCTCTCACCCACCCAAGTAATGCGAACTTTATTAAATAGAACTGATGTCAAAGCAGAGCACGTGGGCAATAATATTGTTCGGACATCTCAATGTCTGCCCCTCCCTGCATCGTCTTTCTCCTTCCTGTAGTCTAACGGCACATGCTTCTCTCGCCCTCGGATCTCTATTCAGTTGCCAAACGAACTACCATGGCTGACATTTATTGACCCGGTTACTTTTATCGTTACTAGTCACTCATCTTCAGTTCCGTGTAATGAAATTTCTCCTTTTTACATGTACGCCGATGACGGAGTATGGAAATTTGATAGCGTTACGGGCACCTTTTCATTCATTTCGGGTAGAACGTTTTCTAGATTAAGCTTACCCAATAGCAACCTCCTTCTTCCAAATAGCCCTTCCCAGATGACACTTTTCCATAATCTTGTATTAACTAATCTGTCAGAAATCAGGAACGACTATAAGTTCGTCGAGCTATGGAGAGAAGGACAATCGTCAGCGGCAACACTGGAAGCCCATACCGACCACTCGGTTGTCGGAACGACACATTTCGCCAACGAAGATTCGCAGTTTTCTATTCTTAATTTGTTATCCTCTTCTTACAGATGGTGGTGGCTTACCATTTGTTCACTTTACGTAAGTGCTTCCCTTATTTTTTCGCTGGCTAAGCTTTTTATTGAAATTAAATACCCTTTCTTGCTCAGTATGCTGCGACAATCGAAATCACGACTGCCGGAACGTCCATCCCGCCCGGACGGCACAACGGTCGCTGTAATCACTCCAGTGGCTGAACGATACGCAGGTAACAACGCGGTCGAACACATGCGATGTTCCTCCGTCACTCATGTACCCATGGCTAACCTTCAAGAGTCAGCGACTGCTTTCATCGGAATAGTGGACGGCCCCAGTCAAGGTAGCTGGCCCCCAGCAATAAGCCCGCCGAGAATTTGTGCATTGTCCCAAGGCCCGAGAAAGTATGTAACCGCCCAAGTCCCGGTAAAAGTGAATGGAGTACACATGATCGCTCTCATCGACACGGGAAGCAACATTACAGTCACCAATAATGCTATGCGACCCGCCCTATTAATCTTTTCCCTTGACCCACCGGAATGTACCTCCGCCCTTGGAATTGCAGGAATACCCGTCTCGCTTGAGGAGCGAAGACAGCAACAATTGAAGTTGCGGGCCACGTTAGAGAAGAGCTGCTCCACTTCACAACAGGACAGTGCACACCAACAGGGTCAAACAAATACGAAATCATTATAGGCAATGATTTTCTTTCAAAGCTCCCTATTCTTACATTTAATTACGCAGCCCGCACTCTTACAGTAGGGGAGAATACCATTCCATTAGGAGATAATCCGCTAATAAATTCGTTAATAGCAGTAGAGGAGTATGTGGTCAGAGTAGAGTCTAATACAACTTTACAGCCAAATTCAGAGCATTTTATAAAATGCATTCTTGAGCCACCCTTTTCAGGCGACATCGTCCTACTCTCGTCAGCCGCAAAGCTGGTGGAACTGGAGGTGATAGTCGCCCCAGCAGTCCTATCCGCCCAAGAATGCCGGCTGCTCGTGAGCAATCCGACGAACAAGGCCATTACGCTGTACAAAGGTACGAAAATCTCCAGGGCAGCTCCACTTTATGACAGGCTAGACTTCCACACAACGATCTCGGTAATCCAAGACCAAGCTTCAGTTAATGTATGTAACTCCAGTAATGACAAGCCCACCGGCGACACGGAATATGAAGTAGATTTGTCCCAAGCGCAACTGTCTAGTGAGGAAAAGGTTAGACTTAGACAACTGATAGACGAATTTGCGGATTGTTTCTCCAGGCATCAATACGATTTAGGTAGCTGTTCAGTACATATAGAGACAACGTCAGAGAAGCCCATCAAATGCAGACCCACCCGTGTCCCAGTCAAATACCAAGAGGAGTTACAGCGTCATATCAATATGCTTCTAGATGCCGGTGTCATGGTCGAGTCTAATACCCCATGGCTTTCTAATTTAGTCCTGGTAAGCAAGAAAGACGGGTCTCTTAGAGTATGTATTGATTTCCGTAAATTAAACGATCTCACAGTCCCCGACCATTTCCCCATGCCCAGAATAGATTCGATTTTAGAGAAAGTCGCGGGTCACAAATTCTTTCCTTCCTTTGATCTCAGTAGCGGATACCTTCTATTACCCTTAGATGACGAAAGTTCGTATAAATGTGGTCTGATCACCCAAAATAAGGTTTATCGCATGACCCATACCATTATTTTTTGACCCATTATTTTTCTCGCACAATGGCCGTGGTTTTGGCAGGCTTAGAACAAAACGTCCTTACATACATAGACGATATATTAGTCTTCAATATTGATTTTGAGTCCCACCTGAACTCACTTCGCAAAGTTCTAGAACGCCTTCGCCAATTTCGACTTAAAGCAGCTCCAAAAAAGTGTGAATTTGCCCGCAAGGATATAACATTTTTAGGCCATCAGGTCTCGGGACAAAATTACAAACCAGGGGATCGAAACACTAAAGTGATCAAAGAATTTCCTCAGCCCCGGAATCTTGCAGAAGTTCGCAGATTTGTGGGAATGGTTTCGTTCTTTAGAAAATTCATCCAAAATTTCGCCCACATTGCAGAACCCTTGAATAGACTCAACCGGAAAAATGCCAAATTTGTATGGGGCGAAGAGCAACAATCAGCTTTTCTCTCTCTTAAAGATCTCCTTTGCTCTCAGCCCATCCTTGGTTTCCCCAATTATGATCTCCCTTTTCATATTTTTACAGATGCAAGCTCCGTTGCACAAGCTGGCGCGTTAATGCAAGAGACATCCCCTGGATCGAAAACATACCATGCCATTGCTTATTGCTCTCGTACCCTGTCAGAACCCGAAAAACGCTGGGCGACCATTCAAGCTGAAATGGGAGCTCTTATCTATTCTCTACTACAATTCAAGCCGTATATCTTTTCTGCAGAAACCATAGTACACTGCGACCACAAGCCACTGTCATTCCTTTTGAGCAAAAGTAAAACTCATGACAATTTGGCCAGATGGTTGGTTGAACTACAATCCATGGACATAAAAATACAACATATTTCAGGCAAAGCGAACTCGGTGGCCGACGCATTGTCGCGAATTCAAGAAGACGGTGAGCAGCACAACGACGAGGAACTACAGGACGTCGTGGAGTTTCCAGTGTGCCTAGCGGGTCGACGTCAGCAACATCAGGTATCAGCACAACCATGGGCAGTCAGGTATGACCACACCTTCGAGTCCATTACGGACATTCATATTGAACAAAGAAGGACGAAAATTTAAAAACTCTTAAAGAATTTTTGTCAAGCGGAGTTCTTCCTGACTCGCTTTCTCACTCGGCCAAAACCACCATCTTACGTTTAGCAGACAAATATAAGTTACTTTCTGATGGTTGTATATATTACATAAAAGACACTCTAGCACGGACTAGCGATAGAGCTCAACTGTTAGTAATCCCTCAACACCTGCGTCATGTAATTTTTAGTGCACATCACAGTTCATGCCTTTCTGGAGGACATTTCCATTGGAGAAAAACTTTAGCCAAAATTTACAATAAATATTACTGGGATTCTATTCACGCAGACATCTATTCATGGTGCAAGGCATGTATCTCATGCCAGATGCGTCGGAACCCCCGCCCCGCTTTCCGGGAATATTTAAATCCAGTAGAGACAAATGTAGTATTTGCGAAAGTAGGCTTAGATTTGTCAGGCCCATTTCGTACCACAGAAAGGGGAAATAAATACATATTGAACATCATTTGCTGGTTCTCTAAATATGTAGTATCAGTGGCCCTCCGCGACGCCAAAGCCGATTCGATAGCACACGCGATGCTATCCAAATCCATCCTCAAATATGGAGCAATGACCGAACTCGTTACAGATAATGCGTCATCGTTCACCAGCGAATTTTTCCAGGAGCTCTGCGGACTAATGGCGATCGATAAGCTGTTCTCCACGCCCTACCACTCAATGGGTAACGGAGCAACCGAAAGAACATTTTCAACTTTTCAAAACATGCTTTCAAAGTTTATTAACAGCAAACAAGAAGACTGGGATATCTTCCTCCCGTGCATTACATTTTGCTATAACACTTCCATACATCAAACGACCAATGAATCTCCCTTTTTCCTAATGTTTGGCAGGAACCCAGTGTTCTGCATCGACCGGATCATAAACCCGAAGGACCGACCGCACATACCAGGAGAAAAGGACGCAGACATCTACAAGGCACAACTGTTCTCTGTCCTTCACTCGGCATGGTCCACTGCCCACGAAGTTGCAGTCGAGCAACAGGAACGATACAAGGAGCAGTATGACAAAACAGCTAAGCCAAATTCTTTGACAGTAGGATCGAGAGCATTTTTGAGGAACTTTGCATCTAAACCAGGCCTTTCGAAAAAGCTATGTTTCCCGTGGCTAGGACAATTTCGAATTATTGATATTGACCCACCCCATGCCATTATTGTAAGCATCTCCTCGCCTCAAAGTAAACCGAAGCGCGTACATTTAAACCAAATAAAACCGGCGTTCACTCTAAACGGCCCTCCTATGACATCTCAGCAACTCCCCATCACCGAAGTAGAAGAATTGGAGGAGTGTGAGGCCGAAGATGCCTCTGTCCCCGGGTACCCTGATGATAGCAATATTAAACAAAAGCCCAGTGAGCCACCGAAAACGGATCACACGAAACACGAGCATCATCACTTCACACGCTCAAAGAAAGCAGTGCATTTCTGAGAGTCACCTACATATCTGAATTACCATTTGGAAACCGTTATTTTTTATTCCTAAGTTATATATTTAACTATTTCCTTTTAGCACATTACTTACTCTTGTTTAACTTATTTTTATTATTTTTTATTTATTTATTTATTTTATCTATTTTATTTTATTTTCTCCCTTTTTTCCGCTCTTACTACAGACATACATAAATACGCATATATATTTCTCTTTTCCCTTTTCTTTTCTCCCTGTTTCTCTCTCACTCTCTTCTTCACTCTTAACTCATGCCGCGCAAACGCACTACGGTAACCATCCAGTCGTGACCCGGTCATCCCGTCTACACACCCCTCCTCTTTATCTTCGCATTTCATTATTTTATTTTACATTTCGAATTTGTCGCGTAATGTCAACACACATCAGTCTCGCCAGTGACCACTGCGCCCTGGTGGCGATCAGGGAAATAGATCTCAAGATTATTCTTAAACTTCCTAAATTACAGAATGCCGAAAAGAACCAGTTCAAGGAGACCGAAGGCAACGGCAAAGTCGAAGCGCGCCAGCGCTGATGACGAGCCCGAGCCTGCCCCCCTCCCGAAGCTGCATCTCCGCCAACTTCTTCCGCGAGCACTCCACACGCGATGGAGGGTCCGCCAACTCTTTCCGCGAGCACTCCACACGCGATGGAGGGTCCGCCAACTCTTTCCGCGAGCACTCCACACGCGATGGTGGGTTCGCCACCTACTTCCACAGGCCCAGCCGACACCTCGCCTGACTCTTCTTCTGTCTCTTTCAATGTTCTTTCCGTCTTGTCTTCCCTTTCCGCACTGGAGCCACATGCGATTACTCCAGTGCCACATAACTCTCTCTCTCTGTCTTCGCCGGCCGGAAACGAGCATACAGAATCGACAGCTCAGCACCCGTTCCGCCCGTACTGCCACGTGCGTCTATCTCGCCCGCAGGCAGCCAGAAGCACGCCGGACACCGTAGTTTCAAGAAACATCAAAGGGCACTTCTCGGCAGACTCCATCGTCGGTCCGCAGACCAGATACGATGAACAACAGCTGCTCCCGTACAGGGCCATGTCGGTGATTGCCGACGTCGAGGCTTTCCGCGAGCGCACTGCGCTCATGAAGGCTCAACCACAGCCCCGGCCACGCGACAAGCCGAGCTTCCCAAGGGCACCTCTCACAGGCCACGTCTCCTCCATCGTTGCCATCCCAGCTGATCCGCCAGCTCAGGGGAGCGAGACGTTCCCGGTACTATACCGATATGTCGCCCGAGGTCTACTGGAAGCAGTCCACTTCGACGAGTTCTTTCCAGAGAGGGTCGACCTGCGCTTCGTCGGGATGGATCGCTGGACTGGCAAAATTCGCGAGAAGAACAGGAATAATTTCGACTTCGACCAGATCACGTGCGGGGACCTCTTTTGGGTCTATGACATCGCCCTCGTGAAGCCAAGCCAAGTACGGCTTCCAGTCGACGACACCCTCAATCCCCATATAGATATCGAGAACTTCAAGCAGATGTGGGTCGCAGAGCTGATCGCACCTGCCGCCATGCCACCGAAGGAAGAGAGGCTCCTGATCGTGACCGAGGAATCTGCCAGCATCAGTTCCAAGCTGTTCAAGGGGCTGGCAGCGGGATCGGCGAACGAGTCGTTTCTCCCTCTTCAGCAACACAAGAAGGCCGACAAGTCGTCGCAAGCTCTCCGCCCGGCAAGGTTCGACATCCTAAGCTGTACTGGATGAGCATGCGAGCCGTCGATGCACTACTTAGTGGAGCCGCCCGCCGACGAGGAGAAGGAAGTGTTTCTCAATCCTTTCTCCTTCATAATACCGTTCACCACGCAACGGGGCTTCGGCGTCATCGACACGGCTGAATTAGAGGAGTCAGTCAAAGCCTTGTTCAGCGATCGCCGAGCTGACTTCAAGTGCTTCGACACAGACCGCCACGCGTCGCTCAACTGCCTCGGCGAACTGGCGCACCTCGGCACCACCTACAGGGCGTTCTCCGCCCAGAGTGAGCCGAAGAAGCACAAGGGCACAGCCCACCAGATCACCAAGCTGCCCGACGGCGGTAAGGCTACCCTTGTCGTTCAATTACAAGGGACAGACAAGGACATCGACACCAAGCAAGAAGCGACGTTCTGTTCCGACATCAGCAATGCCTTCAAGGCGACACAATCGTTCAAGTAGCGCCCAACTACAAGCGAGCCCTCACGGAAGTCACGCTCTCCATCCCGAACAAGAATTTCTCAAGAGTTGAACACGTACTTCGAGATAATGCGAATGGAGCGTTGAAGTTCCCGTGCGAACTTCTCATCGCGACAAAAGCCAACGCTTCAGACTCTGTCTTGATGGCGGTGTCGAACATGGAGAAGGTGGTTAGCCGAGCCTCAGAAGTCTAAAGTGAAACAGATGAAGGACCAAAACGAGGATTTCCTCAACTTCCTCAGGGCCGTCAACGTCCTCAACACCTTCAGTCACAGGTCCTCCGCTCGCGCTGAAGAGGAGGATCTCGAGAAATTTGACAAGGCACTTGTCACGTTTGAGCGGATGTACTTCCGAGTGTTCAAACTGCTGTTGCAATGGTATAACCCAGCAGTTATCATCTGCACGGCGGACTCGCTCATCGCTCACCTGGCGCTGACAGAGAGCCCTCTCTCACCTCTTCTTCTCCGGGCAGACGCCGTCATCATCGACGAAGCATCACAGGTTCCAGAGGCAACTCTCCTGGCAATCTCCCGGTGCCTTCCCCGCGCCCGGCTGGCCCTGATTTATGACGAGAATCAACTGCCGCCATTCCGCTTCGACTCGGACCACGTGGCGCACCAGCTTACAGCGCGTCCGGCGCTGACAGTGGCGAAGCGGCTGCGGACGATCCCAAGGGTGGTGTTGACTCAAGTCTACCGAATGCCACAATCATTGGTAGACGTTCCATCCAACCTCTTCTACAACGGCGCGCTCGTCTCTCGGATTCCGCTACGCTCGCCGACGCTGCTCAAGGAAGCCGGCTTGACCAGGAAGGAGACCGCGACGATGGTTCTCTTCGACGTGGAGGGTATGACGATCACAACGGCAAGCCGCTCGCTGTCGAACACAGCGGAAGTTGAAGCCGTCGTCAAGATCTGCGCTAGCCTCGCACGCGTCGTCCAGTCGCACGAGATCGCCGTTGTGTCGCTTTATCGCGAGCAGGCCAACATCATTGACGCGCGGCTCCGGAATGCTGTCCCGGGAGTGGAGTCGCAGACGGTGGATTCCTTCCAGGGAAGGGAGCGCAGGGTGGTGGTATTGGCGACTAGTAAGATCCTCGGCCAAGCCGACCAAAATGTCTCCTTCTTCTCAGACGCGAACCGGGTAAACGTGGCGCTGACGCGAGCTAAAGAGGCCCTCGTTGTCGTCGGTCACCTACCGACCCTGCGAGACGCGACGCACTGGGCCGCCGTCGTGAGAAAAGCCAAAGCCGAGGGGACCATCGTCACCTACTCCACGTGGCAATGATGCGAGTTCGGCCGTGTCCATGCCCTACTCCCACGCGTTTCCAGCGACTTCTTTTTTTTTGCATTGCCCTTTCTGACCTTGCTTTTCTCTTTTCTAGTTTTCATTTTTTTTCTCTCTCTTAAAATTGACAACATTTTCTTCTCTTTGCTCTTCTTGTACTCTCTCGCATCTTTCTTCTTTCACTTCGGTTTCTTACGTTCAATGATTTGATATTATGCTGCAATCTGACTGTTTTCTTAATCATTTTTTTTATCTTCATCAAAATCTCATAATACCTAATTCCTTCTCTTCTTACTGTACTTCGTTTTCAATCCGTTTTTTTTTCTTTTCTTTCTTGCGATGTTCTTCATCTCAGTCGTTGTTCCCCTACTTTGACAAAACAATTTCCAAGTTTTGCTTTTCTTGATTTTTTTTTCTCTATATCCAGGCTCTCAAATGATTTATTTTTGTTAGATTAGTCCGAGGACGAACCTTAGTAAAAAGGGTAAGGTGTAAGAGAGCCTCATGTATTCATGTATTTATCTCTTTTAATATTCCGTAGATCATCATTCACGTAATACATTTTGTTACTCTTTCTCTCTCTGTGCGCCCTTCTCTCTCTACCACCCCCTATCTCTCTTTCTCTCTCTCCCACTCTCTCTCTCAGCCTCTCTCTCTCTCCCTCTCTCTCTCTGTCTCTCTCTCTCTCCAGTCAAATGCCCTTTCTGCTGCCGCCGACTCGTCAGAAGGTGCCCAAGATCAAGCTGCTCCGTCAACTCACTTCTCCAGGACGCCACCGTAGTACGTGTATTTTAATACATTCTTGGACAGTTTTCGTTTGTTACAAAAAAAGAAGATATCAATTCAATGTGATGCAAGGCCAAAGTTCACACCAAATTCGTTATCAAAACCCGGTTTTTTAGTTGTACTTTTCCATTTATGGCACGTTCCCTTTCAACATTCTCTCCATTCTCTCTCTCCCTCCCTCTCTTTCTATCTCTCCCTTCTTTCCCTCCCTCTCTCTCTCCTTTATTTCCCTCTTTCTCTCTCCTCTCTCTCTCTCGCTCTCTCTCTCTCTCTCCTCATCCCCTTCCTCCTTCCAGCCCGACTTCTTCGGCTATCGCCCTCTCCGCCACGAAGACTTTCAACGCGTGGCGCAAGAGGAGATGTCCGCGCGGAACTCGTACACTGAGCGGATCAAGGAAGAAGAAGAAAATGATGAAGGGCAATGGGTCCATCATCGAGCCCCAGGGTACTCAGACCACTCGCAGCTCCCTCCTCCTACTGACCCGTTCATCCAACCCCTTCGGCCCCTCCACCACCCTCCCCGTCTGGTGCTGCCACCCCTCAGCCTCTCTCCTTGCTCGTTCAGCTCCTCGTCCTCCACTTCAGCCTCCTTGCAAGCAGATCACCTCTTGTCGCCGTTCACTATAAACTAAGGCTTGGAGAGAGATTCAAGAGAGAGAGAGAGAGAGAGAGAGAGAGAGAGAGAGGGAGGGGGGAGAGAGAGAGTTCGTGTTCTGAATGTCTTGCAGCCATGTAATCTTCCATTGTTCATTCTCACCCTCTTCTCTCTTTCCTACTCTTTCTCTTTATCTCTCACTCTTTCTCTCTCTCTTTACTTCTACACTTCCCCTACTAGCATCGTATTTCTGTTGCACGCCTGCGCGAGTCATCCATCCCCTTCTCTAAACAGAGTGGCTACCAAATCCCGTAGCAGGCAGACTTTCTCTCTTTCTCAGGCTCGCTGTTCTCTCTCTTTCTTGTACGACCCTCTCCCTCTCTCTCTATCTCTCTTTCTCTCTCTCCCTCCATCTCTCTCTGCTCAGGTCACGCACTCCTCTTGTCATTCATCCCGCTTCCTCGCTGTTACTCCACACTTGTCGGCCATATCATTGTGTAAGCCAATTGAGCATTGTCGCAATCGCCTTATTCGAATGGTTCCATTCATTCTCTCGATCTCTCGCTACCCTATATCTTACCGGCAATAAACTCTCCTTCATGCTTGAGAAATTGTCGCCCTACTAAGTCTATGAAATCTATCAAAGGGAATAATATAAATTTTTTCCACATCTTCCTGATAAACCCTGAAGCGTGGTAACAAGGAACTTCTCTCTACAAAACTCTTTATTATTACTCAAATAATAAACAATTTTATCGCGACGAAATGAATCTATTTTGGGTCGATAAAAGACATCTTCAGATGCGATGAAATGTGACACGCATAAACTACTAGAAAAAGGACTAATAAGCAGATAAGGAAATCATTTGTAGCCATCCAAACAACACTTCTTCTATAGGAGATCACGGAGGACTCATAGGCGGAAAGATGAAGCGAAATTGAGGGGGAGATAAGCGGATATACAAAGAGTGATAAAAGAGAGGAGGGAGAGAGAGAGAGACAGAGAAAGGGAGCGAGAGATAGAGAGAGAGAGAGAGAAAGAGAGAGAGAGAGAGAGAGAAGGGAGAGAGAGAAGGGAGAGAGAGCGCAAGGGGGACAGAGAGCGCAAGGGGGACAGAGAGCGCTATATTATCATAGATACGAGGGAAAACCACATGAAACGGCTTTCACCGTCCCTAGAGCATTATATAAAATGGTCCTCACAAGAGGAATGTAAACGACAAAGCAAATATGATACTGCAAAAACATTATTCACCCATAACGATTCGCCAACAACACAACATTGCGAGATGGTGTAGTTCACGGGGTAGATCAATACTAACAAAGTAGAAAACAAGAAAGAGATAAAAGGCGTTGCTCAGCAAGTGGATGGAATATATTTGAAGCTTTTCGCCTTCGCCTTGTTATGCACCGGGAGGGATAGTTAAAGCTGATATTAGGTCTATTCCCCCACTCCTCACTCAAATTCTCCTAGTCAAGGTCCTCTGCGTCGTCTCGATTGTACGCGTTCTCGAAGCCAAGGAAGAGACGAGTGACTCCGCCCGCTTGCACGAGCAGCTTGCCATCCCCTGCCGAACGACGAATTCCCAGCGACAGCAGCTGGAAAGTAGAGTAATTGAGGTACGGAGATGGAGATAGACAGATAGCGAGACAGACAGAGAGAGAGAGACGGGCAGGCAGAAAGAGAGAGTGAGAGAATGCGATAAAGCGAGCAAAAATATATTTACGATTAGAGGCAACGATTGCGCTTTAAACGACATTATCACCTAAGAAATGCCTACTAAATTATAAAAAAAAGGAATTTTAGTGCGCCTACCGTATGCTTCTCCCTGACGTGCTCTGCCAAGTCTTCGGGGGCGACGTCGCATCGGCAGAAGGCGCAGTGCGTGCCCGAGTGGGTCATGTGCGCAGAGAGGAAGTGGGCGGCCAACTGAGTTCCCTGAATCAGGATCAATTCTTCCCTGGGATTACTGTAGCACGGACCAGAATTGGAGGCTAATGCTTCCTAAATCTAGAATATATGCTTTCATCAACGATTTCACCATTTTGATACCATTCACTCAAGCTAACTAAAACTGCTAATTTCTATGTATTCCGACTCGGACGAAGGGATGCGTGTGGTTTTCATGAATGGCAGAAAAGCTGTGAACCAGTCTTGTAACAAATAATATCCATCCTTATTAATACTAGTCATTCTCTCGATATCCGGATCACTTTGTTCACTCACGGTCTCTATCTAAACATGCTTTACCCTAAAGTTTTGCATCAGTCTCTCCCTCTGTCACCCGTTCTCTCTACCCTATCCTTACTCACTCTACATATCTCCATTTCTCTCCCTCTCTCTTCCCTCTCCCACCTGTGCATCTCTGTTGAAGGTGACATGGCACTCTCTGCACATGTTGCGTCTCTCGAGTCCATGTGCTGCGTAGTGCTAAGGGCGGCACTGGCTGCCGTTACGGAGCTTGCCTCGTCTAGAAGAATTACTAATAAGTTTGTTTTAAGTAAAAAAAGACCCGAGATCAATGTATATCATTAAAAAAAAATATTTTTTTTAAAGTAGAAAAGAGAATATTAGAACTGACGTTGCCCACGCATGAAGAGTTCCACAAAGCACGCAGCACTGCTGATTCTCTCCGGTTTTCCTTGAGAAAAGAAATATCCTGATCATTTTTATTTTGCTACTATGATTATTAACCTGCATAATACTTGAAAAAATGAAATTTAAAAATAACAAACGCAATGCTCTGCTCATGTTGTTCATCGTGTTCATTCCGGGCCTTTTCAGTCACGAAACTTGTGGCGCAGTTTCTAGAACGGAAATAGAATAACTTGAAAGTAATTATTATCGAGAGAGAGAGACAGAGAGAGAGAGAAAGAGAGAGAAACACAGAGAGAGAGAGAAGCTAGAACATTTTCATTTCTCTCTCTCTCTCTCTCTATCTTTTTACACTTCCAATAAATTACTAAAGGCTTAAATGTCTTTCCGTTCGTGTCACTTTAGTGGCCTACAGCGTGTAAATTTCTTATTTGATGTGTTGATTTTGTACCCTTTTACCGTGGCATTTCCATTCCCTTTGCTGAAAGAGAAAACTCCAAGCTTACTTGGCCGGGAAGGGCAGCGCGCTCTGGTGGTTCGCGAGGTGATCTCTGAAATCGGGGAGGTGCCGAGCAGCGTGGCCGCACAGGGGGAAGATGCAGCGGAGATTCATTGCGAGGGACGCGCTCTCTGAAAATGACATTCGATATTCAAGCGGATCTCTGGCCATTAGGACGTGACAGATCGATCTCACCATTCGGCTTTTTTGTTAATCAGAAACAACTTAAAGATGATATTGATTATCCATTATCACTGTTAATCTACCGTAATTGCTGTCTATCTCCCCCCCCCCCCTCCTTCAATCCCTCCCCCTTCCTCTCACCCTGATGCTCCTCGAAGATGTGGGTGACCAGGCCGGCCTCCTCCTCGTGTGTCTCATCACATTCCGCGCAGTGGAAGAGACGGCCATTCGTGTGCAGAGAGTGGCAGATGGATCTCACGCTGAGTACGCATCGGGCCAGGGCATACCTGCAGAGAGAGAGAGAAGAGAGAGAGAGACGAGAGAGAGAGAGAGAGAGAGCGAGAGAGAGAAATAGAGCGAGAGAGAGAGAAAGCGAGAGGGAGAGAGGCACCTTGCATGCAACTGCTCGCGACGCCATTTGGGCGGTGTCTGTGGCGAGTGCCGCGGCTACGGTAGAAAGGACGCCGTTCGTGATGGGACCCGGCGGCGGGGGCTTCTTCAGCTGACGAGGTGGCAGCTGCCTGCGCGGAGTCGGCTTCGATTCAGCAGCAGAAGACGTCGATGGCATGTCGCCGAGGCATTCGCTGCAGAAGAAAAGACAATTCAGTCGTCAGAAACAATCAAATTTAAATTGGCTATAAATAACTACAATAATCGGTTCAATACACTACAATAATTTAAAGAAATTTCTGCTCGCTCCCCCTCCCTCCCTCTCTCTCTCTCTCCCTCTCTCTCTCTCTCTCTCTCTCCGCTCTCTAACATGTCATCGTCATCCTCGGTTGGCACTGCCCGGCGCTGTGTCTCGCTCCCTACAGCCGCTCCTTGGATCGCGGCGAGTAGAAGCTGGTCGGTCACAGACTGCGTGGGAGGAGGAGTGGGAGGAGAGGGAGACTGCAAAGGGAGAATCAGGTAATGGGAAAGAAGCAGAAAGAGAGAGGGAGAGAGAGAGAGAGGGGGAGAGAGAGAGGGAGAGAGAGAGAGGGAGAGAGAGAGAGGGAGAGAGAGGCGGATAGACAGAGAGTGAGAGAGAGAGTAAAGGAGGATAGGACGAGAAAGAAGGAAAGAGAGAGAGAGAGAGAGAGAGAGAGAGAGTAAAAGAGAGAAACGGATAGAGGGAAGAGAGAGATAAATATAGAGAAGCGGATAGAGGGAGAGAGTGAGGGAGAAAGGATGAAGTATCATCCACAAAGAACGTCAATAAATTTCTCCATTGCCAGATTTGAAGCACAGATTTGATTCTGTCGCAGCTCAGTAACCAATTACTCAATAGAAACAAAGGGAAACATGGAGGTGAAAGAAAGAAATTTGTGTGTGTGAGAGAAAGAGATAGTTGGCAAATTATAAGAGAGCATGTCCACATTTTCCAAGGAAAAAAAATAAGCCCAGAATTCATCGGTTCGCATTTGCATTATGTTCAATTCCGGTTCAGTTTTTTTTACCAACCTTGCTGCTGCTCACCATCACGTGATGAGGGCCTCGAGATAAATTGCATGATGTGAGGATGTCAGCCAGGGTGCTGTAGCGTCTGAAATTGGGAATAGAATGGACGTGTTCGAGAGAGAGAAAAATAGAGAGAGAGAAAAATAGTGTGTGAGAGAGAAGGCGTGAGAGAGAGAGAGAGAGAAAATGAAAGAGAAGGTGAGAGAGAGAGAGAGAGAGAGAGAGAAGGAAAAGACAAATGAGGCAGATTAATTTTAATCCCATGTCCTGAAATGAGAATAGCTAGCTTGAAATCTGCTTCCTCGGTACTAGCCTAGCAGACCCCAAGAATACTTCCAACCATCCATCTCTATCACTTACTGAGTTTGCGGTGTCGCCGTCCTCTCCTGCCGCTGGTGTCCACTAGACAATCGCTGAAAGGGAAAGCATCATAACAATTCTATTCTCATTCCGAAGAGAGCTTCCTTGCTCCTCAGGCAGGCTACAACTAGCTCCAGTCAACTCCTCCTGTTCCACCTCCTTCCCTAACTGACCCTGTAGCTATCACCGAGCATCTGAGAAGCCATGCTCTGCCGCATGGAGACGGCACTCGCTGACTTGCCATTCATAGTCGCATGGGCACGGCCAGAGAACTCAGCAGAGATCGCAGCCAGGGGGTCGTCCATCTGAGAGAGAGAGAGAGAGAGAAAGGGAGGGAAAGAGAAAACATGTCGAGGCGAAAGATGAGAATCAAAGAACAAGAGAGCTAAGAAGATGTTGAAGTAGCAAAGCAATATAAATAAGTATCCTTAGCGAACCCTTCATTCAATCGACGATTATTTTCATATTACAATCTGCGAATAACAAGACGATGGAGTGGGTAGTAGCACGTATTGTGATCGTTTCTATTTATATTTGTAAGCTTGTCACTTCAGGCAGAAATGATCGTTTCGAGTGAGACTAATTCATCGCGCACCCCTTCAGAAACGGCGGGGAGTTCAAATTCGAGCTATTCATTTATTTATCTAAGTACTAATTCTATCATGACCATTCTTTAAACTTTCTAGGACTCCCGGACGGAAAACTCTTTTCCTTTCCTCCAACTTACACTCGGTACGGGATGCGTGTTCATGCGCCGCTGTTGCACCTCGCTATGACGACCGATCATTGGCCGAGGCAGGATTGGGCGAACGGCAGAAACGGAGGTGGAAGGGCCTGAAGTTAGGGAGAGAGAGAAAGTAGATAGGGAGAAAGAAGGGAGGGGAGAGAACGAAAGAGAGAGAGAGAGAGACAGAGAGACAAAGGGGAGAAAGTGAGGGAAAGGACAGGGCAGGGAGTGTCAAACGGAATTCGATGAGAACGATTCCATTTCAGTTTGCTAGCAGAATTACGAAATACGTCTATGAAACAATATTCAGGAAAATAATATTCGCCTGCTCCAAACTGATTTCCTTTTCTAATCAATCAGATCCTCACCTTGTTTGTTTGTCTTTTAAGTCAGCTTCTGAAGCTGCTCAAGCTGTCGCTGGTTCTTTATCTGCTCCTTCTGCTGCAGAGCCTGCTGAAAGCCCTGGGAGACTTCATTTGAGCTTCCTTCGTATTATAACTAGTTAATACAACACGATAGAATACAATACAAATTTCCATTGGTAACCAATGACTACATTACACAATAAATGTTTTGCAATACCTGCCAACCATCCAGCTGCTTGGGCATTTGTTGCTTTCTGACGCGGGTTTCGTATTGAGCACGGCAAGAGAACTCGTTGAAGCAAGGCAACGAGAAGCGGGGGATGCGCGATGTCTGGAATAGAGAGAGAGAGAGAGAGAGAGAGAGAGAGAGAGAGGAAAGAGAGAGAGGGAGAGAGGGAGAGAGCGCAAGAGAAGAGAAGGAGAAATAGAGAGAGAAAGAAAAATTAAGAGAGAGCAATAGCAAGTGGGGAAGAAAGAGAGACAGAGAGAGAGAGAGAGGGAGAGAGAGAGTGAGAGAGGGAGAGAGAGAAATGAATGAAAGGAATGAAGAGTAGCAAAATGAGCAGCAACTTTCTTATCGGTAAATACGTTCTATTTTCCACTTCTAACAAATGAAATTCCTCCTACCATAACAGGCTGATCATCGCCTGGCCCTCCTTTGCATGCTCCCATTGCTTTGAATATAAGTATCTGCATCTGAAAAAAATTGGAGGGGTCATCATTTTAAATAATTCCAAAACGAGAACATTTAAATCAATATGCTTGCTACAAGTGCAATTAATCAAAATGTCACTTTTTTTGGCTAAAAAAAAAGTATATGTAATTCCCACCAGGCATGAGCAGTCCATGCAAGTCACCATCTTATCCGTGGCCACTATCATTGACCGATGACCGCAGATCGATGGCGCAATTGCACGGATCTAAAAACAAGCAAAATTTCAATAATCTCCTCCTGCAGGGCATGTAAATCGAAGCTTACAATGAAAAGTCTATTAAATGTTAGCTCAAATCGCCAACTACTTTGATTTTAAATATCTATTTATGATATTCAGGACGTATGAAATTCAACACGATCTGCTCTTTCTCCCCCTCCCCCTCCCAAGAGGCTAACAATAAGAGGGTGCAAACAAATTGAAAAAAAACTGACTCGTCCTTGCTCAACACTCTTCTTATACATGCTGATATCGTCTGGCTGGAAGTGCAGCTGCTGGGCTGGACAGATACCGATGAGGTCTTCGGGCTTCTATAACGGTTCAAACATTTCACTTTCCCGCTCTCTCTCTCTTTCTCTATCTCTCTTCTCTCTTAATCCCCTCTCTCTCTCTCTCTCTCTCTCTAACGCTCCTTTCTCTCGCTCTCTCAAACCGGCTGCGTGCTTCAGTTGCCGATAAAAAACGAGGGGAGGCTCAGTTGCCGATTTGGAAATGGGGGAGAGGCTCAGTTGCCGACTTGAAAAAGGGGGAGTAGCCCAGTTGCCGATTTGGAAAGGGTGGGGGTGAAGCTCAGTTGCCGATCCATTATGAGCAAGGCAAAGAGAATTAAGTGTATCAAATCCCAGTAAGGCACTATTTGATTACATACTTTAACATTCTGTCAACCATCAGTTCGAGAATTCACTGTACTACTCTATGCCATATACATTCAAACGATCTACCCCTTCTTTGTGGTCTCATAAAACCAGGGATGAAATAAGGTTAAGGAATAAAGAGAAGCTTATTATCTATCATTAGGCAAAATAGTTTTTGAAACACAGACTTGTGTATAGCATCACTTTGATTAGGTTAGGGCTGCATACCAAAACGTGCTCAACTAGTTAGCATGTAATTTCCACTGCTCTAGTAACCATCTGAATAAGTTAATTGTTTCTCCGCGAATATTCTAAAATCATTTCAAACGATAATCGATCGATTTTATCATGCTGAACCTTCTGCATCTCAAGCAGAGTGAATGAATCTCGAACTGAAAGTAGACCCTCGTTTTCCCATGCTTCCGGGGTTTAAAATGATCTTTTCTTCACGCTTTGAGGCGTGACTGAAAATAAAGTTCTATTTGGCTTCCATCTCGGACACCAGATCTTAGTACTAAATTTCAAGTAGAAAAACACTAGCCTTCTTACAATCAAGAAGAAAAACACTACCCTTCTTACAATCAAGAAGAAAAACACTACCCTTCTTACAATAAAGAAGAAAAACACTACCCTTACGAGGCAGATGTCCAATAAAATCTTCGAAAAAAAATCATTTATTAATAAATCTTTCTACAAGCCGCGATACTATTACGCCTAAAAACTTGGCAGTGACCCTTTTCCCAAAGCGGCAACTGAGCTACTACCCCTTTTACAAATCGGCAACTGAGCTACTCCCCCTTTTCCAATTCGGCAACTGAGCCTCTCCCCCTTTTCCAAATCGGCAACTGAGCTTCATGCGGCCAATCGGCAACTGGAGCACGCAGCCTCTCAAACCGACCACTCTGATCCCCTTGTTCTTGCATCCGGCCTCGCGCTCAAACTTATAGTGCCGGTACAAGAGATCGCCGTCAGTCGAACCCCATTCGCATCTAGAATTTAAGACTATATAGTTTTCTTCAACAGTTTATTTTTATAGACCAAAGGTCTCACATAAATCCAACACAAATATCTGTGAAGAAGGGAATATGAGGTATCAGATATGTAAATTTAAAAAAAAATGTTGAAATCTTGCAGAAGTAGAACAAGATCGCGTTGTGCTTCTCGCGAAGATGTTCGTAGAGCCTGATATCTTGAAAGAGAGGAGGTAGCGATTCGTCTAACATTTTTATTTTCATTTCTATTGCTATACCGACAAAACGTTTCGTACACAAGTAGGTAATTCAGAAAATAAGATAATCTTCATTTCTACATGTATAATATATTGCTTACATGAGTAAACTCGATCATGCACTCTGAGCAGATGTAGCCGAGGTGCGATTCTTCGTAGCGATCCTGGTGCATTACGAGCACCTTAAGGTAGAATAAGTTTTATTTTCTCCTAATATTGATTATAAAGCATCAACAAACATCGTGAATATACGTTTTTAGAGTGTTACTAATGTTCTATATGAAACTGTTCTCGAATACGATTATAACAAAAATGCACATTTCAGAGATAGCTTTAATACTGGAACCTTATACTACTCGAAAACATTTTTTAAACAACTTTTAACATTTTTTTTTCTCTGAATAAGAGAGCCAAATAATTACCTGCTGATTGTACGCAAATCCGGAGCAGTGCTGGCATGCGATGACATCGCCCTTATCGTGTTGACTTCTTAATTCAAATTAAAATAATACTCGTCAAAACTGTTGTGTAGATAGTGAATATCTACACGTGTTATGCTACGTGCTTTTAGTGTTGTGTAGATAGCGAATATCTACACATATTGTTCTACGTGCATTTAGTTGTTAATATCACATTGTAGTTTGTATTTGCCACGTTGGCGCTCTCCAATTGGTCCACGTGGCATTGTTTGAATATTAGCATATTAGCTTACGTGAGACTCGCATATATAAGTCCTAGCTAGCGAGCTCTCATCACTTCGCTCTCATCTTCTCATCTAAAGCGGCGGCCTTCTATTCTCTCTCTCTGATAAACCTCTCTCTCCCGCCTCGCCTCGCGTCTTCACACATTCAACTCTCTGTCCCTCACGTGGACGGACACAACAATTGGCGATCAGGACTCAAGAACTCCGCGGCGGCCGAATTCCCCATCTTCGGCCGATTCTCTCTCTCTCTCACGGTCGACGTCCTCTCTCTCGCGGCGTCGTTCTCGTGTGGCTGTCCCAGTGCATCGACACGCTCTTCGGCCGATCTTCAGTTGTTAAAACCCCAAGGTGACGGGGCCAAGTCTCTGCTTGCGGAGTCCGAGAACAACAAGGTGTGTTTTCCCTCCCCATGCCCTCTCCTGTCCTATCCGCACGTGTGGCGCGGTTCCGTTGATTCGGAATCGGCAGCGTGGGATTGGAGGACAGGAGGCGTGCAGGTGGCGTAGCCAGAATGCATTGCTGTGGCGCAGTGGTGGTGTGGAGCCCGGTGCGGAGTGGTGTGGTGCTGTGTGCGAGCTGGTGATCTACAGGCGGAGAAGGGGAGGAGTGTGAGGCACCGAGTAGAGAAGTATCTCACGGTGGCTCCCCTCACATCTTATTCTTATCCCCTTGTACATACATATGTATTCTATTTCTCAGTGCACTCTAGTTGTAGTGCCAAGTCATGTGCATTCTATGAATGCTTGTATTTTATTGCCCGGTGTTATTTGTTGTTACACGTCAGCACTTAATGTGATACGTGCCATTTCTGACTGCATTAATCAGTCTTGCCTGTGTGGGCTCTCCGTGAGCGGTCGGTTCTCCCTATTGTTGTGGTTTGCCAGGCTTTGGTGTGAGATAAAGCTGGTAGTTTAACCCTTGCCCCTCGTCTCCTGCATCATGAGCGACAGAAGAAGAGTAGCTGTGCTACTACATGGGGGCCGAACGGTTCGAAGCTACGTGGATCCTCGAGTAAGCAGCGACTTCAAGCAAGGGACGTGTTAGTTTCACCTTGCAGGAAGGAGGAGAGGGGGGTCTCCGTAGCTGTGTGCTGGGGCGAGAAGGTGGTGGTGTGCAGAGGGGGGTCTGCGAGTGAAGCTGGTGACGTGTGGCTGGTTGATCGTCATCTGGTGAGCGTCAAAGAAGTGCTGTGTGCGTGATTCCTAAGAGAAAGCGAGGGGGCTTTGTGACTGAAAGCGAGGGGGCTTTTGCTGAGGTGGAGGAGCCGGTGGTTTTGCTGCGTGGTTACCGAAGTGGGGTTCGCATCCAGCAGTAGTAAGGCTCGTTGTGCTAGTTGGCAAGTGGGGTTGCGCTAGACAACTTTGGTGTTCACGTGTGGAAAGGCGGCGCCCTTGCACGTTTTGTGGAGAAGAGAAGAATTTTGAGAAGCAATGAGAGGGGTCTTTCGGAACGTGTTGAGTGGTGGCTGTGCGTGGTGTTGACATTCGAGGTGGCGAGCCTGTACGTGGTGTTGAGTTCTGAGAAACTCGTGGAGTGTTGAAAGCAGTCAGGCTACGTGCTGAATTGAAAGTCGACCGGTCTCGGACAAGAATTGAAGGTGAAATGACCGAGTCAGACAAAGGAATGTCTGAAAATGAAAGTGATTCACTGAGGAGCAGGAGGCATGTGAAGAGGCGCAGGGAAAAGGGAGAGAAAACCAAGACTGAAGCGCAAATAGAGAGTGCAGTGGCCGAGGCCAGGCACCGAGTAACCAAGAAGAAAGAAGAGCTCGTGCGATTGGATGGGCAGATTAAGGTGAACAAGCAGGTGGCAGAGTTCTTCAAGAAGGGAAGACTGAGAAGTTCGAAAGAGTTAAAGCAGGATTTGGCTGACAAGGCTTTAGAAATGATGGAGAATCATAAGGATGAGGCAAAGCGATATTGCGGGTTGGCAATTGAAGCATGCGGGGAAGTGGAGAAAGTGATAGATGAATTGGTGCAAAAGATGGCGGACGTGGAGGCATCAGACCAGGAGAGGAACGGGGAGTTAACAGCCGAGGAAAATGGAAGTGAGATTTCCAGTGTTGGTTCCGGAAATGGTCAGAATGATAAGAAGCGATCGCAAAATGTCATTTTGCAAGAATTGAGAAGAATGAGCAGGAAGATGGCGGATATCAGAGAAAAGGTTGAGAGGAAGGACGCAGAGCAGGCTATCAGAGAATCCCTGCAGGAACAGAATCAGAAGAAAAGAGAGCGAGCGGAGGGTCAGACGACCAGAAGGGAGAAAGTGCATCGACAAGGAAATGGTGAAGGTGTGTGTGAAGAGGAAGAATGGGAAGCAGTTGGTGGAAATGTGAGTGGAAGTAGTTATTGTGGGAGTAGTGCAGAATCAGCGACAGCCTTGGCGCTAGAGAAACTGACGGACACATTGGTAACTATGAAGTACCCGGAGGTGGAGAAGTTCAAAGGAGGGAGCCTGCATAAATTCGAGGAATTCATTGCGCGGCTAGAGATGAAATATCTGCACTCCTCCTCGGACTTGGAGATGATGAATTTGTTGATGACTCATCTGGGAGGACAAGCAAGCCTGATGTTCCAGTCTTTGAAGAGAAGACGTGTTCTTAGTTATACGAGCATGAAAGAGAAGATGCGAGAGAAACTGAAGGGAGACAAAATGATGAGAGAATATGAGGCAACGAGGGATTGGGATGACATTAAGAAGGGCGAAGACGAAAGCCTAGATGCCTTTTGCATGAGACTGGAAGAGTTGGCTGAAAGTGCATTCCCGAAGCTGACAGAAGAGCATCTCTCACCAGTGCGAAGAAGCTGCTGGCACAGTTGTCGAATTGGTCTCATTACCGCGAACTGTTGGAAGTGATGGAGAAAGCAAGGCCGGGAGAAGAATATGAAGAGTTGAAAAAGCAGGCGGGTAGAATGGAAGTGATGGAGAGAAGGTGTACCAAATTAACTGCGCACAAAAGGAGGCAGAATTTGGAGAATAGCATTGGAGTGAGAGAGGAGAGAAGGGGAGTGGGGGCAGAGAATAGGCCACTCCACAACCGAATGTACGGTAGTCACGGTGCAGCAGCAGGAGTACAAGGCAGCGGATTCAATCCGAATTCTCAGAGTTGGAGACAGGATTCGAGAGAGAATGTGAGCGAAGGGGTCGGAAATAGAAGACCGGCTCGACCGAGAAAGTGTTTTAACTGCGGTGGGTATGGACACGTGAGTAACCATTGTCCATCACCAAGTACTGCAGTTGGCAACAGGGTGCAACTCAGAGTCGCTGGAAGCCTGGCAGGAGGCGAGAACGAGAATGAAGAGGGGGAACAAGAGTCGCAAGGCGAACAGTTTAATGAGCGAAGAAGCTATGTTGTGAGAGTGAAGAGGAAGAGTTCGGACGAGAAAGACGAGTTCTGGGCTGCGTTGCCAGAAGTTCGGATCAAGCTGAATGGAATGGAAGCGAAGGCAATAGTTGATACCGGATCGGAAATCAGCTTGATGCCAGCGAATTTGATGAGTGAAGTCAAGAAATTTGGGAAGGTGGAAAATGTGAAAGTGAAGGAAGAAATTTTAGAAGCTGCTGGAAGCAGATTGAAGGTGGTGGAGAAAGGAATTGTAAGAATGGAATTTGCTGGAGTGGAGAAGCCGATTGGGATTTTTGCAATCGCAAGTGGAAAGGAGATTATTCTCGGACAGAATGTTATTGAGAAATGGAGTCTTGTGAGTGAGATTAATAGGAATCTTGCACGGAAAGAACAATCGGACTTGGAGTTGCGGAAAGAGTCGGAGGTTAGCAGCAGAAGATTGGTGCCTTCTCATCCAAAGTGGAGGAAATGCTCCGAATGCGCTGGATTGGGTCATGGAAGAATGGTTTGTCCAACCCGAAAGAAGCGCATATCGAAGGAAATGAACGGTGGCAATTGGAGAGAGTCGGTAGGAAGAAAAGATCCGGAACCGAAGTTGGCAGAACGGCGGAGAGGACCCTCTCAGTCCATCGGTGGAACGGAGAATACAGTGAGAGTGAAGAAAGATGGAAGTACGAATGAACTGGTCATTCCCTCTGACAAATTGAGAAAGGTGGCAGAGAAGTGCCAGGTGGGAGCGCAGAGTACGAGAAAAATCCAGAGAAGGATTAGTGGCTTGTCCGGAGAGGACGAGAGAAGTGAAGACAAGGAGGAATTGCTGCGGGAATTTATACAGTGGGCAGCGTGCGACGACAACGAGACGAGCCGCGGGTCGACTACGAAGGGCCGAAACTCATGCGACTACAACTCATGCGACTACAACTCATGCGACTACATCTCAAGCGATCCGGTAGCAGCGAACAACACTATCTCACGCGAGAGCAGCAGCACATCATCCAAGCGAAACGGCGGCAAGCAGCACTTCTCTTTCTCTCTTCAGCCGAGCAACGGCAGAATCAAGAGCGGCGGTCGGGGACGCCCGCATTGAAAGGAGGGGGATGTCACGGTGGCTCCCCTCACATCTTATTCTTATCCCCTTGTACATACATATGTATTCTATTTCTCAGTGCACTCTAGTTGTAGTGCCAAGTCATGTGCATTCTATGAATGCTTGTATTTTCTTGCCCGGTGTTATTTGTTGTTACACGTCAGCACTTAATGTGATACGTGCCATTTCTGACTGCATTAATCAGTCTTGCCTGTGTTTGCGCTCCGTGAGCGGTCGGTTCTCCCTTTTGTTGTGCTTTGCCAGGCTTTGGTGTGAGATAAAGCTGGTAGTTTAACCCTTGCCCCTCGTCTCCTGCATCATAAGCGACAGAAGAAGAGTAGCTGTGCTACTACAAGTAAGGTGGCAGTACTGTGTGGCCAGACCTGAGCTGGAGAGAGTTTCGGGCTCTAAAAGCGAGAAGGTAGCCCGTACTGAGAGTGTGCTCTAAGCAACTCTGTTCCACTAGAAGTGACGTGGCAGTGCAGAGTGGCAGAACCTGAGTTGAAGAGAGTTTCGGACTCTAACAGCAGGAAGGTAGCCCGTACTGAGAGTGTGCGTTAGCAACTCTGTACCACAAGAAGAGATCAGTGACAGTACTGATAGGCCAGGCCTGAGTTGGAAAGAGTTCCCGGACTCTGATAACGAGAAGGTAGCCTGTACTGAAAGTGTGCCACTGGCAACTTTATCTCACTGAAAATGGGAGATGATATGAAGGCACTGCTGGAGGTGATGAAACAGCATCAGGAGAGCCATGAAAGATTGGTGGAGCAGTTGCTGGAGAGACTGAAGAAGGATGATGATTCCACGCAAGGTCAGAGCGGCACGTCCAGGGCTGAACCGTCGATTGACGCGTTGGAGAAGAACATCCAGCTGTTCGAGTACGATCCGGAGGATGGATGTACGTTCAATGCTTGGTACGAGAAGTACGAGGACATATTCGAGCGGGAAGCTGCGAATGTCTCGGAAGTGCAGAGGGTGCTCATGCTGATGCGGAAGGTCAGTGTGAAGGTGGATGCCCAGTACAGGAATTCAATAGCACCAAGGAAGGCTGCGGAATTCACCCTCCAGGAGGCGGTGGAGAGGATGAAGAAGTTGTTCGGAGATTACAAGACAGACTTCGAGAAGAGGTTGTCGTTGTTGAATCTGAGAATGAGCACGTCTGGAATCAATGATTTCAGAGTGTTGTCAGCCGAAGTGAACAAAGCAGTCGAAGAGGCCAAGATGGCAGAACTGTCGCACAAACAGCTGAAGACCATGTTTTTCATGGTGGCCATGGACTTGCCTCGTCACTCGGACACTCGTTTCCATCTGTTGTCACAGATCAAGAGGAACGAGTCGATGACGATGGAGGACTTGGTACAAGAGTGCGATAAGATCGCAATGCTAAGGAACGAGAGCAGTGCGGTGCAGGCTCAGGGCAAGAATGCGGCGGTGCATTTTGTCGCTAAGCTGCAGAGGCACACCAAGCAGAAGGCAGAGAATGGTAACCGGAAGCGGTGTTTCTGCTGTGGTGGTGCGCACCCGCAGGAAAATTGCAAGTTCAAGGACAGGAAGTGTAATGCTTGTGGCAAGATTGGCCATATCAGCACGAGTTGTCCGGATGACGACGCTCAGAGTAGCACTTCCTCGAAGGAGCATAAGAAGGAGAGCACGAGATTGAATTCGATCTTCGTAAATTCTGTGCGAGACAAGTCGTTTGAAGTGGATGTTGTGTCACCATGCAGGTGGACACCGGTGCAGATATCACGCTGATTTCCAAATCGACATTGGACGCTTTCAGGCAAAGGTTCAGTATGGTAGAAGAAGTGCCCAAGGAACTGTCTACGTGACAGAGGAGCCACTGACGTTGCTTGGCAAGGATTTCATCTCAATGTTGGAGATGATCAGGCTGGAGAAGCGAGAAGAGACTAGAACGTCGGTCGTTCAAGTCAACAGAATTCTCAGCAGGCCGAGTATTCGCAAGGAAGTTGGCAAGAGCAAGATCCCTGCGGTGGGCTTTGGCAGCCCTGGTGATGGTGTGAAGAGGAAAGGAAAGAGCCCGGCGGAGCTTTTTCAGGGAAGGAAGTCGAGGAGGACCAGGAATGACTTGTTGAGGCCGGTTGTACCATCAGAGCAAGTTGGTGAGCACATGTTGAAGCAGATTGACTTGCATCACGGAGCATGAGCGAAGTCATTTGCAGTCGGCGACAAGGTCAGGTTCATGACGAGCATTCAGCCAGACGGAAGGAATTGGCTTGTTGGCGAGATTGCTGGCAAGAAGGGCAGGTTTGCCTATTCGGTGATGCTTGAGAACGGTCGAGTGATCAAGGCTCGTGCAAATCAGTTGGTGAAAGACCACGGAGATTTTGCATCGGAGACAGTGCAGATGAGCATGCCATTGTATGTGTTGATGGACATGTTGGGCTCAAGGATGCAGAACCAGTCGAGTGCAGCAACGACGATCTCGAGCAGTTCGAGCAGCGCGGCGACCACAAACAACTCGAGCAGCGTGGCACCGGCACAATCCGCAGTCCAGACGAGCCACTCAACGTCATCGAGCGCGAGCCAAGCAGCAGTCACATCTCAAAGGCCACAGCGAAACCGACGCCCTCCTCAGCAACTGAATCCCAACCCCTCACTGAAGAGTTACCAGTAACTCTATTTGTCCCCATTGATGTTTTGCATTGTTTTGTAAGATTGAAAGTTTCAATCTTAGTGGGGAGGTGTTGTGTAGATAGTGAATATCTACACGTGTTATGCTACGTGCTTTTAGTGTTGTGTAGATAGCGAATATCTACACATATTGTTCTACGTGCATTTAGTTGTTAATATCACATTGTAGTTTGTATTTGCCACGTTGGCGCTCTCCAATTGGTCCACGTGGCATTGTTTGAATATTAGCATATTAGCTTACGTGAGACTCGCATATATAAGTCCTAGCTAGCGAGCTCTCATCACTTCGCTCTCATCTTCTCATCTAAAGCGGCGGCCTTCTATTCTCTCTCTGATAAACCTCTCTCTCCCGCCTCGCCTCGCGTCTTCACACATTCAACTCTCTGTCCCTCTCGTGGACGGACACAACAAAAACTATAATTTCAATACAGCCAAAATTGAACTTTCAATATATCAATTGTAATCCCGAGTCAAAGCCAGCTTTCCAACTAATAGGGCGGAAACAAACAAAAAGATAGCTATGAATGAGGCAAAATGCAATTAAACTCCTTTTCTTTGGTCGTCATCAAAGAAGCAGATTCTTACTTCTCCATTTCCTTGTACCGTAAACATATGACCGTATCCGCCTACAGTACACTGACTTGTGTGCCTTGTAGCTCTCGGGATTGGTATAGGCAATGCTGCAGCTGCGACAGACGAAGAGTTTGACGCCGAGTGGAATGCCCAGTTCCTAGAAAAGAATAGACTTGTGCAACATGTTAAAATATTCAATTCTGACAAGTTGAAATCTATTTTATTTTAATATATTCCCCAAAAATTAAAGAATAAATCTTAAATAAACTGCAAATAAAAAAGATAATAATAAAGCAAATATAAATAATACTTGGATAGCCATCTGAAAGAGAATGAAAGGGGTGAAGCGACCTCCATAATCGTGGTCGCCCCAGCATCTCCCATGCTGTGATTCTTTTCAATGTGCAGGTTGAGAGCGGCGCGAGTGATGACCTTGTCCGAGCACAAGGGGCACGAGTGCTTGTTCGCACGGGCTGCTGCGATGGTCGACGCCGCCGTCGCAGTCGTAGCTCTGAAGATTGGGAGAGAGGGAGAGAGAGAGAGAGAGAGGGGGGTGGAAGAGAGTGAGAGCGAAAGGGTAGAGAGAGAGAGATTGAGAGAGAAAGGGTAGAGAGAGAGAGAGAGAGATTGAGAGAGAAAGGGTAGAGAGAGAGAGGGAGAGAGATGTAGAAAAAACATTCGCTAGAATATTTCGATTTGGTTTTTTTTTACGGTGACTAATCCGTGTAAACTGATAGCATAAATTAGCCGAATAATTGTAAAATAGAAAAATAATAAAAATAAAAAGAACAAATAGATCTCTTACTCCATCTCGCCGACAACGCACAACTCGTCGTCGCCTTCTTCGCCTGGCGCGTACTCGCGAAGTTGTGGAGTCGCCTCAATTATCAAATCAGTCATCATTAATATTTAAATAAATAAACAAATAGTAAATGTAATCGCTAAACAGTGTGATAACCACAATTGTAGGCTTTCGTGTTCGGTATTATGCCCTCTATATTATCTACTCCATTTTCATCTTTCAATGGTCTCTTCTCCACCATTTTCTAGTTCCCCTCCCATTTGCCAGTTTTATTTCTCTTCAGCCCTTGCATTTACGCTCTCTCTCTCTCTTTCTCTCTGGGTGTCTCTCTCTGTATGTATGCCTCTCTCTCTCTCTCTCTCTCTCTCTCTCTTCAATCTCCCCCCCCCCTTTCTCACCCTGTGCTGGTTGCTGTCTGGAGTGTTGTCAATGTCCTCGTCATCATCCAGCACTCCTGGCTGACCGGCTCCGCCCCCTCCGACCGTGATTGGTTCTCGGCTTTCGCTTTCTTCTCGTACGTTTGCCTTCAAATTATGCTCATTATTTTCCATTTATTTATTATTTTTTCAAATAAATAAAGTGTAACAGAATAAATATCTTCTCTATTTAAATTAAACATTCTTACAAATTACATGTGCAGAAAAAGCAGTGAGGAAAAAAACCAAAACTGCAACCTGAAGTGTCGGAGCCCTAGAAGAACTCGTTGATTGCAGTGCTGCAAGGATGCCCGGCCCGGAGGAAGATACTGCAAGAGGACGAGGGAAGTATAGTTTATCAGGACGCAGAGAGAAGAAAGAGAAGAGGCAAGGAGAGAGAAGCGTAGAATAATAGAAAATGGATAGATAGAGAAAAGGACGGAGAGGAATAAAGAAAGGGAGAGCGAGAAGAGAAATATCGTTTAAACCTATAGAAACCATCAAATACCCAAGGCTGCGACATTCAAACCACAGTTTCCCATTTTCACCATTGGAGTATCTGGGTTGAGTGGTAGCCAAACACGTGAATAGAACAGGAGAAACAGATTAAGAGCGAGTGATTTCAAAGACGGTAATCTACATTCAAAATGGTTTAAAAAAAATCTCGTATTCAAATTTGCCGTCATGAAAGCTTAAGGGAGTGGTAATGTCTTTTTTCTCTTTATTTCTCCTCACCAATCAGGCAGTCATCGTCTTCATCTTCCACACTGGTCGAACTGCAATTATGGATTAATTAATTATTCAAGTTAAAAAACCATTGAATCATTTTTCCACTTTCTCTCTCTCTCCAGACTCTGCCGTGCGCTCTCTCTCTCTCTCTCTCTCTCTCTCTGACCCTCTCTCTCCACCCTGTCTAACCCCTCTCTTTCCCCGACGAATCTCGCGAGTAGCGATTGAACAGTGTCGTCGATGGTTCCCTCTCCTTCCTCCTCCTCCTCGCCCAATTCGACGACTACACTCTTCACGATCGCCTTCATGACAGAGCACACAATTTCGTCTGTCGCTGAAAAAAGAGCCTTTCATTCCTCTTAAACATATTTAAGTATTTGCTATTAAAAAAACAAGAATAATAATTAATGAATGACTGCAAAAAATTTCAATTGTCGCTGAAAAAAAGCTTTCATGACTCCCTTAAATATATTCCACTTAAAACATTATAAAAAATAACAATAAAATAGTCAATGAATTTAAATTAAACAAGTAAATAAACACACTTTTCTCTCTCGCTCCGAAAATAACGTTCTAACTATTCCAACCTTTCTTTCCGGGCCCCCTAACCCATACCCACCACATTGTTCTCCTAAGCAGCCGGCAGTGTATAAAATAAGCTCCTTCAGTGTTGCATTTTCAACTTTTTGTCAGTATATAGTTAAAATAGACTAGAAACTGTATCGGACCATATCAATAATATTTTTTTTATTTAACATAAAAAAACACGTACATCCAAGCCGACGAGCATCTCCACGGCCGTGATGATCATGCTTCGTTCCCTTGCATTCCTTGGCACTACCTGGAGATACAAGATTACTGTATACAAGCTGAAATATTCTGGGCACTGTAGTTACAGTAGTCTTGTACGATTAATTGAAGAAAAAATGTTTTAATTAAACAAAACTCAATAGCAGCAAACTGACAATAGTGTGCAAATCACAGTGTGCAAGGATAGCTTCCTTGTTGTTGTAATGTGCATGGCATAGAATGCACGTCATGCCCTCCTTATCAATGTGCACGTCCCAGAAGTGCTTGTTGAAGGCCGACCGTTCGAGGATTTTTTTTAAATAATTCTTTGATAACCTGTCCCGAATTTGAGCAGTTGTGGTGCTTGAATTGAGTAAAAGTCGCGGAGCGATTCGTGCACATCGTACATCCAAATCTGAAATAGCATATCGTTTTTATCTCATTTCAGTAAATGTTAACCTTTTCAAGTGAAACTTACATATATTCTAACTAATTTTATGATAACTTTTTCCTTGTCCACGAAATAATGATGTTACTTTACTTTCCAGCCTCAAGCCTCCTACTATCCCGCCCCGTTAGTTTTCCCAAGCCACCATCGAAATTGCCAGATGAATACATGCACAAACCTCCTGAGCACGCTGGCATGGACACCCTTTCTGTGTGCAACGATGGAAGTCATTGAGTCGAAAACGGGCTGGTCGAGGCAGAGGCGGCAGTGGTGCGACCGTACTCCGCAGTCGTAGAGCATGTGAGAGATCACAGAAGCCGCGTTCACGGATTGCTGGCACTCGCTGCACGTCTGCTGAAATTGCTGACACCCTTATTTATGCATACTAAAAAATTGCTTCCCATTTTTAACGATATAAGACATAAAATATTTATTTATTTAACAGAAATTTAGCATCGAACTAAATTTAAATAAACAAAACATAGAAAGAAAAATAACTGGCCATGGAAATGTAGTCGCCATCTGCTCCAGACACAGTCTGATCAGTTACGTGTCTCTGCAAAGCAACAGCCTCCTTTGACCCTTTTTTCAAAAATAAAAATTAAACATTTCTCCAGAAAAAAAATTTGCAATTGCCACATTCGGTCCGA
Source organism: Allodiplogaster sudhausi (assembly GCA_945643635.1). NCBI lineage: Eukaryota > Metazoa > Nematoda > Chromadorea > Rhabditida > Diplogasteridae > Allodiplogaster > Allodiplogaster sudhausi. The sequence continues at coordinate 619,843 of CALZFC010000057.1, forward strand.
TCCGCTGAGGGTTCCATTCAGCTTCCACTCCATTCACGTTAATGCCTGGTCCTTTGACCATTAAGTTTAAGTCGTAATTTAATACATTTCGCCATCTACCAGTGCACTTCTTCTAGCTACCGTATTCAATTCCAGATCCAAGATCTAACGTACCTCGAGTAGATGCTTCTGCAGCGATTCGAGTGTCACCGTGGCCTGCGCGTTGATTCGCGGGCAGACGGGGCAGAAAGCGAATCGTTCTGGGTGAGCATCGAGATGTTTCTTCAGTGCCACCACGCTTTCGAATTCAATTCCGCACAGGGCGCATGTCGAGATTGCCTTCAATTTCCAATTATTTATTTTATAATAATATATAGTGTTAAATTAAAACTATAGTAAAATTATAATACATAGCTTAATACTAATTGAAATATTCTTTTTGTCAACCATAATTAATCTAGCTAAAAATTTGGCCGACTGCTAAAGTGGTAAAAGTTCTCACAGATCCAGCCGCCGGGGGAAGGTAGAGTTTGTAGCATTCTCGTTGTTCAGAAACAGCTGCCATCGGCTGTATCGTGAATGGAGGAGATATCTAAAAGACATTTTCGTTCTCTCTTTCTCCTTTCATTTCGTATTCCGCACCCGTCCTTTTTATTGCACATTGAAAAATGTTTATAACAGCTAACGGAAATCATTTACCTATAAGATATGGTTACATTTTAATTCAAGGTCCCTTTTAATTCACAGCCCTCCTCTAACCTGTCCGTCTCTGTACTCAACACAGAGCTCTTCCATGTGCTGGACGACGAGATGATTCATGTCAGGGGCATCTTCTTCAAGCAAAACGAACAGGAAACACGGGCAGATTGGGAGCGAGGATCGTTAAGGGCTGAAAAGGAGAGAGTGATGGTGAGTGAGAGGGAGAGAGAGAGAGAGAGAGAGAGAGAGAGAGAGAGAGAAGGAAGAGGGTGAGCGAAGATATTTTTTTTAAACAAACTTCGCTGCGAAATTACTACTTTGATATCAGGATAATTCTGTCCAATCCAATCAAGTGCGCGACCTTCATATGAGGCCTTGACCCTCTTGTTGTCTTTAGCCATGGACAGCCGGTTGCCAGGGCACTCCTTCGATCTCTGGTGATCTCTCAGCATAGACATCGTGAAGTAGGCATGATGGCAGAAGCCACACGAGTACACGTGCTCGCGGATGAAGTGCCACTGGAAGAGGAGATAGAGAGAGGAGAGAGAGAGAGAGAGAGAGAGAGAGAGAAGGAGAGATACAGTAGAGAGAGAGAGCGAGATAAGACAGAGAAAAGAGAGAAAAATATAGTAAGGAAAGGCGAAGAGCGGACCATAGGCGAATTACGTTTCTTTAAAAAGAGAAAGTCTTGTTCTCCTCAATAGGATAAGAGCACTCGTTGCTAACAATTAGTCCTCGCCCTAGACGGAATAAATCCTCCCTGCTCTGTCCAACATGGAGATCCGCAATCTGCGGATATCTTGCTTCGCAGAGTCGGCAGAAGAACATGGCCGGATTCGATTCCAGTTGGTGTGCGCCTCGCGAGACGATGCCCAGAGCCTTCAATGAATTAGATTTTTCTCTTCTACATATTCTCAATATAATTTTATTAATTTTTTTTTCTATTCCTATTTCATCTATTACTAAATAGTTATCATATAAACTTAAAATCTCGGCTACTGCCTCGTATTTGCTTTGTTTATTTCGTATTACTTCTTTGTGGTGACAAAACAGGCAAGGCAGTCTTCTCCGGAGACTACGTCGATGACAACAGCGTGATAGGACTTCGTCTGCGACGAGGCCACTTTGACCATATTAGGAGAATCGCAACATTCTTCAGTTAGTCATCTTAATTATATTTTTATTCCATTTAAAATGTTTATTTTTTATTTAAGATCGACAGTTCTACTGTGTGACGTTTTGGATGACGCTGCATCGGCCCACTACTCGTGCCCTGTCAACTGTGACAAGTGTGGAACGCGACAGAAGGGCCTGTGCAATGGGCACGAAGCCCACAGGTGTGAGGCATGTGGCGTTGTCTGCCACAATGAAGAGTGCCTGAAACGACACCAAGAGAAAGGTTAAATTTATATACATTTATGACATTGATATGTAAGGATAACATTTAAATTTAGGTGTCGATGGTGGAAAGTCATACTGTGAAAAGCTTGACCTTTGCACGCAATGTAATAAGCCGAAGAATATGTCTCGGCGTGGTCGTCCTCACTGTTGTGGCTATTCCTACTGCGAGACGTGCTGTGAGGAACGACCGCATGGCCACAAGACGTGTTACGTCTCGCCTCTGCCTCCCCTTTCAAAGAAGTTCCAGAAGAAGACGATAGTATTCGACATCGAAGTAAGAATTTACTTAACTTAAATGTTTGTCTATTAAATTTTTTTTTATTGTTTGCTTATTATTCTTCTTTATCTTCAGACACTATTTTATTATTATTATTTGTTTTACTCAGACTCGCATTGTGAAGAATAAGAGGGGGGCAAAGATGCACGTGCCCAATCTGATCATTGCCCTTCGCTCGTGCGAAAAATGCGAAGGAGAGCTGCCCAAGGACGTCTACGATGTCACATGCAGTTGTGACCACTGTGGAGGGAGGAGGCTCTGGCAGTGGCAGGCGCTGGACAACCCTAAGAAGAGAATCATTGAAGAGTTCTGCGACTGGGTGTTCGACGACGAACACAAAGGCTTCACCGTCGTCGCCCACAACCTCCGAGCGTTAGTATTTATCCTTTTATATAATTCTTAATTATAAATTGATTATTTATCATTTTATTTATTAACATGCTATCAAGGTTTGTTATTTTAGCTACGATGGCCGGTTTATTCTGCGCCATCTGTGCAGCGACAGAAGCCCTGTCGCTCCATCCGAGTTGATCATGGCCGGAAGAAAAATCATGAAACTCGAGGTCAACAACGTCAGAATGGTTGACTCGCTGAGCTTCCTCGCCATGCCTCTCGCCTCGTTCCCCAAGGCATTCGGAATCAAGGAATTGAAGAAGGTATCTTAAAGAAATTTTAGTTGAAATACTTCAATGGAAATATTTAGGGCTACTTCCCGCACCGCTTCAATCGCCCTGCCAACTACCAATACGTTGGCAAGATCCCGGACAAGAATTACTATGGGTACAAGTCGATGCGTGATGAGGCGAGGACCGCATTCGACTCGTGGCACGACGACTTCAAGCGCCAGAAGTTGACATTCGACTTCCGACTTGAGATTGAAGCTTATTGCTACTCCGATGTCGTCCTCCTGCATGAGGGGATTCGCACCTTTGATGCCGAGTGCTTTGGCGCCACGGGCGTTCATGTCTTTCACGAGAGCGTGACTGCGGCCATGCGTGTCTTCCGCCGCAAGTTCCTCAAGAAGGACCTCCTGGCTGTCGAGAAGCCCATCACCGCAGAGGACAAGCAGAGTCGTCTGGCACTCAAGATGCTTGCGTAAAATTTAATATATAAAATTTTTTCTATTTGTCAAACAATATTCTACTTTTAGATACCTGAGGAAGACCAAGGGTGTCCAAATCCGTGACGCGCAGCACGGTGGCGAGAAGAGAATCAAGGGAACTCGCTACCGTGTCGACGGATTCGTCAAGAGGCCGAATAAGAGGGATCTCATCATCGAGGTACATTTGTAATTTTATAAAACAATTATATTCAACATTTATTGTTTGTTCATTTGTATTTGTTTTCTTGTTCCTTTGCTAAAGATATATTTTAGATCCACGGCTGCTAGTGGCATGCCTGTCGATGCCGCTACTCGGACCACACGATGGTGCGAGGTCGGCGTGCAGCTCTAATCCGTCAAGAAGATGAGGCGCGCCTCCAGCATCTTCGTCGCAAGCACAAGGTCATAGTCATCCGAGAGTGCCAGATCGAGAAGAGACTCAAGAAGGACGATAAGATGCGGCAGTTCTTTGCCGACTACGAGATTGGGGTTAGAATTTTTACTTATTTCGTTTAACAAAATAAATGTTCATTTACAGGAGCCTCTGAATCTCTACGACGCCTTCTTTGGCGTGAGATGCGAGGTCTTCCGCATGTACGCGAAACCAGAGCCCGGGTACACGATCCGCTACCTCGACGTCTGCAGTAAGTATTTTTAAGAATAATCATACATTTAATATTATTTAAATAAGTAATTGAACATATTTCTTTAGGCTTATACTCGTACACGAACAAGTACAGACCGTACCCGGTGGGTAAGGGCAAGATGCTCGACGTCTCAAGGATCTAGACGCCCATCACGAAGCCGGAAGAGCTGACGATTCAAGGATTCGTCAAGTGCACAGTAAGTCCAAAATTTATTAATTAAAACATTTATTAATGCATGCAATCAGGTCCTGCCGCCGACTCGTGTCTTCGTCCCAGTTCTGGCTTAGGCGGCAAGAACGTCATGCCTCTGTGTGCAGCGTGCGCCGAGAAGATGGACCCCTACACTCTCGGCTGCCAGCACAGCAAGAAGGAGAGGCAGTTTGTCGGCACGTTCGCCACCGTCGAACTCATCGAGGCGCTCAAGTGTGGATACAAGATCCTGAAGATCCACTCGGTTCGTTTCAAATAAATTTGGTAATAGTAAATTTTATTTATTAAACTAAACAGTAAATTTTATTTATTTAGGCGCGCCACTATAAGAAGTGGTCGCTCTATGAGCGGAACGCGACCACAGGACAAGTATCCCACGGTGTCCTGTCCGAATACATGGACACGTGGGTCGGCAAAAAGACGGTATATTTTATTTTCTTTGATTATTTGACTATAGCAATATTTATATTTTATAGGAGGCATCCGGTTGGCCAGCTTCCGCGGACACTGCAGAGAAGAGAAGCGCCTTCATCAAGCGCTTCGAGGAGAGAGAAGGAATCCGCTTGAACGCGGAAACGATTGCGCACAACCCCGCGGCCAGACAAGTCTCCAAGCTGATGGCCAACTCGCTTGTCAGTTTAAACAAATTTTTTTGAATACATATTGTTTTCTTTTTATATGAACACATATTTACAGTGGGGCAAGCTATGAGAGCGCAACAACAGACTGAAGACGGAGATTGTCGACGACCCGAGCCGCTTCTCCCGCCTCATGAATGATGCGGACGTGGACGTGCGCGACTACTGTCTGCTCGGTGACAGAAAGCTGCAAGTCACCTTCCGGCTGTCGACTTCTGCAACACTGAAGCCTCTCCCGACAACGAGCCTGGCGTCGGCAGTTCTGACAACTGCCTACGCCAGATGTACGCTGCTCAACATCATCCAGAGGATCCCTCACCCCGAAGAGAGACTCCTCTACGTCGGTAAGTATAACTTTAATACGATTAATGTTTCTTTCTATTTGCCATGTTTTTTAACTAAAAATTTACTTTCAGACACCGACTCCGTCCTCTACCTGCACAAAGAGGACGAAGTCGACCCCTTGGCCGAGCTCGAAGGGGACTTCCTCGGCGACCTCACGGATGAGCTGGGAGGGGGCCGAGGCGTGGAATTTGTCGCCCAGGGTCCCAAGGCTTATGCTTATCGATGGCAGACGCCCGACGGCAAGAGGCACGAAAAGGCGAAGTGCAGAGGCTTCCCCGTCACGAGGCTTCCCCGTCTGCAGCGTCGATCCATTTCAGATCGATGCATCGCTTTGTCCGTCGCCTCAAGAATCGTACGGGATGGAAGAAGATTCCCATCCCTTACGAGCGCTTCGCCATCGACGGCGATCACGGTATCGAGACCGTGACCTTCGAGAAGCTCTTCCAGCCCGTGTTCAACAAGAGACGCATTCCATTTGGGACGTACGGGACGTTCCCATACGGGTATCGAGGCACATAGTGCACCAATCACTGTCTGAAGTTCAGTTTTCCGATTGTGTTGAATTGTGAAAAGTACTTTGAATAATTTTGATTTCAGTTGTTGTTCTTGGAAAAGTCAAATTACAGTTTGTCCTATACTTTTGAAACTTGCGATAAATGTATCTTGCTTGGCCTTCGTGTATGCTTGTATGTGGACCTTCGGGATGTGGAAAAAGCACATTAATTCATAGAATTATAACAACAAGGGAACAAGTGTATGAAAATGTAAAGCCTGGACATGTTATTTTCTGTTACAATGAATACCAAACTGGTTATAACGAGTTTGCCAATCTTGCACATGTCACAATGCATGAAGGCATCCCTGAAATGTTGAGGGAAAAAAAGAATGAAAAAGCACTACTTGTTCTTGACGATCTAATGGTAAAGCTTGAACGTTGGCCTGATGCAGAAAAACTTTTTTACTGTTGCCTCACACCACTTTGACATGTCTGTAATTTTTGTAGTTCATTCACTATTCTTTGGGAAAACTATTCGAACACTACGTATAAACTCTAGCTACCTTTGTCTATTTAAGAACAATGCTGATCAGTTGATGATTCGTAATCTTGCTAGCCAACTTTTTCCAACAAACCGAAAAATTTTTATTGACGCTTATACTGACGCCACTTCTGGTGCACACAGTTACCTCTTTGTCGACCTACATAAGACGACAGAGGTAGCATATCGTCTTCGTACAAGTATCTTTCCCGACACGGAACGTGTTTATTGTTATACAGCAAAATGAATCCTGCAAAAGCAGTGTGGGACAAAGACGTTTTAAAAAAGATTTCTTCTCTTGAATCAACAAAAGATTTTAAAAGTTGTGTTAACGAGGCGGATGCTAACACAGTCATTTGTATAGTCGAGGCACTTTGTAATATTCTTCACGGTACGGCCTATATACCCAAGACACAAAAGAAGAAGTTAAAGCCTTACGTGGCACACATTCGACGTATTGCTTATACCCGAACGGTCCCCTTGGCAAAACAGCATATAATTCAGGCGGGCACAGGATTTTTTGCACCTTTAATTCCTGTAATTGCTGGTGTTGCCGCAAACTTTCTATCCAATGCCTTCATTTAACAAATTATTGCTAGTTTCTGAAGATCGTCTTGCAAATATGATGCAACAACAACAACAACAACCAAACGTTATTCAACGTATTGAAAATGAATTGAATACACTTCTTGCATCTTCATGTATTCTTGATGTTGAAGAAAAGATGCATAGATATCGTGCTTTGCTACAGCGTCTTACACAGCACATAGATGGAAACAGTGATGGAGCAAAAGCAGAAGTTGCATGGCAAGGTGCAGATAATGAAGCTAGTTCAGAACATAGTTTTAAAACTGCCATTCCCATTGTAAAAAATTCTACAGACATACCCAAATCTCTTGTTCCTGTACAGCCGGTAAATCAAGTTGTTCAATCAAATGGAACTCAAAATGTTCAACCACAAACAACGTTAATAGCTCAGACATCACAACCAGAACACAATTGCTTAAAGACACTTCAATTTGCAAACGGTACAATTAAGAGAAAGGCTGCAACACTTGTCAATCATTTAATTGCAAATTCTTCAGAATTCCCAGTTATTAAAGACAAGATTACACTTGGACAAAACGAGTAAGATATAGCTTCACTGATTGAAGACTTTTCCAGTCAGTGGCGTACACGTTCTGATCCGGTTCAAGGCGCGAAAGAATTTGGGGCAGCCCTAAAAAGAACCACGTTTTCACCTTTAATAATATTAAAGGTTTTCACCTTTAATAATAAAAACATGGTAATAGTGCCCGTGCGGATCTTGTCGAGTTTCGTGGCACCAACTTTGCAGTTACCCTTTGGCCAACGCAATACAATGGAATAACTAGAAAAAATTTATACCGACATTAGTAGCAATGGCGGATACAGTGGTGTTCGCCGTCTTTATGAAGCTGCCAGAAAGAAAGGATTAAAAGTTAAACTTGGAGACGTTAAAGCGTTTCTACATAAACAGTCTACATACACTACCCATTTCCCCAGATTGAATCGAATAAAAACAAGTAAGACACATGTACATGGATTGATAGCGACCACCAAGCAGATCTAGCCATAATGGCAGACCTTAAACGTCACAATTCTGGCTATACTTGTATTCTTGTTGTTGTTGATGTCTTTTCTCGATTTGTAATGTGTGAACCTCTTTTAAATAAAAGTGGTGCTGAAACAACAAAGGCTTACGAACTTATAATTAAAACCTCTGGACGGTCCCCTTTTCGTCTTTATACTGATGCAGGGAAAGAATTTTTAAATTCCAACTTTAAACGTTTGTTAGCACAAAACGAAATTGAACATCGTTTTTCCAAAGAACCATAATGTAAAGTGTGCACTTGCAGAAAATACAATACGTAGACTAAAGACAAGACTATACCGTTATTTTTCCGAAAATAATACATATCACTGGCTGAATGTTTTACAAGATGCTACCAAAGCACTAAACGATTCACCAATTTCTTCTATTGGTGGCATTGCACCCTCGTTCGTAAATGCAACAAATGCAGAATTTGTTTGGCAAACCCTTTATGCACAGGACAAACAACTCATAGTCAAGCATCGTTACGCACCAGGCGATACTGTTCGTCTTTCTCGTCTTCGTGGTGCTTTTACAAAGGGATATAAGAATACATTTCTCTCTCTCGCTGCCATCTCTCTCTCGCTGCCATCTCTCTCTCGCTGCCATCTCTCTCTCGCTGCCATCTCTCTCTCGCTGCCCGCCAAGTGCGGTTGCTTTCTACTTAGCTCCCTTAACTTGCATTTTCCTCTTTGCATTATCCTTTTACAATGAAGCGCAAGCCGAATGGCCCTCTGAATCTCTCCCCATCATCTAATCCAGATCAGCTGGTCATTGATTCACTGAATCTGGCCAATGGGGAGAGGTCTGAGGGGGTCAATGAGGCTACTTGGTCTGTCTTATCACGCATGCTGACGCTGCTGGCTAACACCCTCGAACACGTCTCCAAGGCTGCTCGTCTCCAATCTTCCACTCCTTCCTGGCCTCTTCCTTCTTCCGCTTTCCCTCCTCTCTCTGGCAATGCTACCCCTGGACAGTCCTCTGCTCTCTCCCGTACCCCTAGCGATGACGCTCTCCTCCGTTCTCGATCGATTGTTGTCTCTGGTCTGGCCGAGTCTAATGGCAGTTCGCAGCAGGCACGGCTGACTGATGATGAGGTGCGAATTAGCGCCTTGCTTGAGACAATGGGAATTGAGTGCCGGCCCCAGACCGTTTATCGCATGGGGCAGCACGGTAATAAACCCCGTCTCATCAAGTGCGTTCTGCCAACCCAAAGCCACCAGAGACACTGCCTCAAGGCAGCGAAGACACTGAGAGAGCATCAGCAATGGAAGGGCGTGTACGTAAGGAAGAGCATGACTCTTGAGGAGCGCGCGCGATGGAGTGAGCTGCGCAAGCAGCTCTCTTTCCTCCGGACCGCGGAGCCGCAGCGGCAGTGGGTTTTGTACAGAGACGAGCTGTGGGTGAAGGATGAGATTGCCGGTAGGCAGAGGAAGACGATTCCAACTGCCGCCGCTCCTGCCCATGCTCTCTCTGGTGCGAATCCCTCCTCTGTGGGCTTGCCTACGCCTCAAGCCGCTCCTCCAAATCAGGGAAACGCCATGGCCTAGGAGCCTCTCACGCCTCTGCTGTTCTCCTTAATGCCCGCTCAATTGTGAACAAGCTGTCTCATTTTCATTATCTTCTCTGTCTTAGTAAGCCACAAATTGTGTGTGTTTGTGAATCCTGGCTAAATGACAATATCTCTGACTCTGAGCTTGTGGCTAATTTTCCGTACTCAGTTTTTCGCCGCGACCGCACTGCTAAACGAGGTGGTGGTGTTCTTATGCTTGTTTCTCAGTCTTTTGACTCAGTCCCAGTTAAATTTTGTCTTCGCTCAAATTGCGATTTACTCGCTGTCGATATATCTAGCCCTATTGACTCCTCAAAAACGCGAATTGTTCTTGCATATCGGCCGCCATCCACAAACGCTGCCCAAAACGCAGCTCTGTTCGATTGTATACACTCTCTCCTTTCTGTCCCATACGCATCTATTCTCTTAGGCGATCTCAACCTGCATATAGATTGGCCATCTGCTAAAATGTCTTCTTCCCAATGTAAGCCACTTCATGATCTTGTTACTGATTTTGATTACTCGCAGCATGTAAAGGGCCCAACGCACGGTGAAAAGCTCTTAGATGTTATCATTGCACCATCGGACTGCATATCGAACTGTTGTATAAACGCACCATTTTGCTCATCCGACCACTCGATGATTACTTTTTCAGTCTCACTCATCCATACACTCTTCCCTTCTGATCCTACATACGATTATCTCAAGACCGATTTTATAGCACTCTCAACTGTGCTTTCGTCTGTCTCTTGGGTCGATATATTTGATGGTTTTTCTTCTGTAGCCGATATTCATGAACGATTCCTTTCGGTCCTATCTGCACTGCTTCACGAATTTACGCCCCTAAGTTCGCGCAGAATACCCTTCGACTCTTATCCTGATCACATTAAGTCTCTTCTCATGCACAAGTTGTCACTGTATCCCAAGATTAATTGTGTTCCTGTTCAGTGCGAATACAAGCGTGTTTGTGATAAGATCTCGTCTGAAATTGGGAAATTTAATCGCAACTGAGAATCCCGCTTGCTTCGTTCGAATAAGCGTCTTTTTGCGTATGCTGGTAGTAGATTGAAAAGTGTTCCTAAAATCGGTGCCATTACTGACTCGTCTGGAAATCGATGTATTGGTGATGCGGCTAAGGCCGATGCATTAGCCCGCTATTTCTCATCAGTGTTCACACATGATGATGGTAAGTCGCCGCAGTTCCCTTCTCTTTCCCCCGCACACTGTCTTACTGATATCGTTATAATGCCCCAGTCAGTCTATAAGCACTTGAAACGTCTAAAGCGTTCAATCACTGTAACAGCCGAGAAGATTCCGCAAATTGTTTATCGTGAATGTGCTGCCTCACTAGCAGAACCTCTAAGTTACATTTTTAACATCTCTCTGTCTCTGGGCGTAGTACCTTCGTTATGGAAACAGGGAGTCGTAATTGCGATTAACAAAGTTCCCTCCCCCTCCTCTGTCTCTGATTTCCGTCCAATCACCCTAACACCTGCCCCTATCAAAGTGCTTGAACGTTGTCTCCGTCCTAAGCTTTTGTGGTGGAGTGACTTACATTGCATTATCCCCACTCAGCAACATGGCTTCCGTGCACGCCGCTCCGTTGAGACTAATCTTATCTTATGCACTAATGAATGGACCAGAGCTTTAGACGGAGGTTGCTCTGTCGATATTCTGTACTATGACTTTGCGAAAGCCTTTGATGTTGTCTGTCACAATAAGTTGCTATTAAAGCTGGCTAAAATCGGAATCGGAGGAAACCTCCTAAAATGGATCTCATCCTTTTTAGAAAACCGTTCATCCAGAGTTCGTGTTAATGATTCCCTTTCTGTCTCATTTAAGGCTTTTAGCGGTGTGCCTCAAGGCAGTGTCTTATCACCAATGCTCTTCAACTGGTTTATTTCAGATATTCCGTCTCTTTTATCACCACTGCCGTTGGTGAAAAGTTCACTTTTTGCCGACGACTTAAAGGCTTTTACCATATTTCACCCAAATTCCGCATCAGAGTCACACTCCCAACTTTCTAAAGCTTCTATATTGATCTCCGAATATTGTAAAACTATGCAACTAAATATAGCTTTCAAAAAAAGTAGCGTACTCCACTTAGGCAAAACAAATCCCAAACTTCCGTACCCTCTAATAACTGGCTCAACCTTTCCTGTTGCAGGCCAGCCTGTTCGGGACCTCGGCGTACTCATCGACTCAGAGTTGTCTTTCTCCTCCCACATCGAACTGGTATGTAGAAAATCTCTTAGAATAATATATTGTCTTTTCCGCTGTCTCAGATCAAGCCACCCAGAGATATATATTCGTTGTTACAAAGCTTACGTTATCCCCGTCCTTCAATTTTGCTCCATTGTATGGTCACCTTACAAATTAATGCTCATCCGCAAACTTGAAAATGTGCAACATACATTCACCCGGCTGCTATTTATTCGTTGCAATTCCACAATTATATCCTTTGCAAATATCCCGTCTTATGCCACACGCATCTCTCTTTTTAAACTTCCCTCATTACATTCCTTGCGAGCCTTCTCTGACATTGTCTTTTTCTATAAAATACTGCACCAGCTTGTCGACTTGCCCATTAGTGATTTTGTAGTTTTTAAACCATGCAACGGTAGAGTATCTGCTTTCAACTTTCACTTCCCGCGATGGAAACTCATGTTACGTCGACACTGCTTCTCTATGCGTACTCCGTTAATGTACATGAAACTGCCGTTAGAACTCATTAGCCGTGATATTCTAAGTTTTAAGAGAGCCCTTGCAAATTCTGATCTACATAAGCTAACTAATCTTGATCTGAATAAATTATAAATTCAGTTTTCCTACTGTTTACTGTACATCTCTTACTCCCCCCCCTTTCCCTCTTCCATATTTTAAGATCCTGCAACGACACATCATAATTTTCTTTTCAACTGTTTCTCTCCTTTCACCTGCCTTAACTTATTTTGCCATATTCACTCCACATGTTGTCACATCATTAGTTGATGTATGAATTAAAAAAAAAAATTTACCCTGGAAATATTCCGCATAAAAAAGTGTCTGTTCAAGGACCCAAACGCGTACATTATTGAAGATTTGAACGGTGAGGAAATTGATAGTATTGTCTACGAGCGTGAACTCGTTTCACACGTTACTTCCCCCGACGACGAGTATAAAATTGAACGTGTACTTGCAAAAAGAACACGCTCGGGCAAGAAGGAAATATTAGTACGTTGGCTTGGTTACCCACCGTCATTTGATTCTTGGATCGATGCAAAACATGCTAGAAAAGTTGTCACCCGCCCCTGACGAAACTAGAAGTGCTTCGTGGCATTGTGGTGAAGTGTCGTGTTCACGTGCACTGTTTGTCTACATTGCACAAGTAATACTTATTTACACAGTTGTTCTAGTGTCGATATATAATCTAAGTTTTGGCACACGTAACGACGACAATAAACTTTGGATTGTAACTATTTCCTCGTGTATTGGCTATCTTCTTCCTTCCCCCACCATTCCAAGTCGTCGTTATAGCACACATCCACCCGTCTAAAAATGAATAACAATGATGACTTTTATGTTTACTTGATTAGCAATACACATGAAGGCGATAAAATTGGTGATTTTCGTATTCGTCTTCCTGCACCTTTGCATTTTAAATCAGACTATGAGGTTGGAATGACCGAAATTATTTACCCCAACACTTATGACAGAATTACTACAAAACAAGAAAGGGACGACTTTAACGAAAACAATATTATTCTAGAGTATTTTGATAAGACAAACAAGGGGGAAAGTATTCGAACAGTCGTAACCATCCCGCCGAATTCATACGAAAAGGTTGAAGATTTAATTTCTTTAATTAATGTGGAAGTAGCCACCTCGTACAACCTTACAACCAAGAAATATATTACCAACGACTTTATAACATGCAATAGCATTACACGAAAGTGTACAATAACACAACCTGAAGATGTTTACGCAGTTAGCATGTCAAAGAAAATTGCATATTCACTTGGTCTGGCCACAAGACTTGTTGGCTATTCAGATGGACAATATGTGGGAAAACATTCCGTACACGTTGCAAAAGATATATTTTACATTTACACGAATATCATCGAAAACCAAATTGTTTCCAATGTTCTTAGTAATCTACTTAAAGTGCTTACGGTTGAAGGAAGTCCTGGTGACAATGTTTATTCTGCCTTTTTCCGCCCCCAATACCTTCCAATAAAGTCTCGATACGTTGACTCGATTCACGTTAGTATAAAAAACGATCAGGACGAAGTTGTTAACTTTCATTCTGGCACCGTTTGCATTCAATTTCACTTTCGTTCACGTCGCCACGCCTTCCGATTGCAATAATAATAAAAATGCATGTCACTTATGACCCTGATAATTCCATTGACTGGCATGCTGTCTTCTTGGAACAAGCACGCCAAAGTGGCAATGGTTTCCGTGGTATTCCTTATCAGCGTGGTGGTAGTGGTGTTGGTGGTGTCCTCTCGAAACTCTTTAACTTCATTTTGCCGCTTACTCGTAGCGCCGGACGATCAATCCTCACTGAAGCACTTAACGCTAGTGCCAACGTCGTCGACGACGTTTCTTCCGGAAAACCATTAGAAGAGAGTTTTCGTGTACATGGACCTCAAGCATATCGTTCCCTTGTTAATCGAGCTACTTCTGCATTGCAAGGTGGTACTGGTTCTCGTGTCCACCGACAAATTTCAAAGAAAAGAAAGACACAAAAGAAAAAGGCAAAGAAACGTAAACCTAAAAGAAAGACATCTAGAAAGGAACTTCATTCAGTCGTTCGAAAACGTCGGTCGCGACCTGTTGTTCCCAAATTTCCCAGTGATATATTTACGTAATGGTCGGTAAACTAATAGATGCCAAATCGCCACCATCAACACGTAGTGAACTTTCCCTTTTTGACATTCCTTCAACAGAAGTTGCCTTTGATTCTGCCCGATGGCTTTCAATTCCAACAAGCACACCTATTAACAAAACTGGACCTTTTACTTTTAACATTGTTGACTCGAGACATTTCTTGCAGGTCAGCAAGTGTTACATTGCTTTAAAACTAAAGCTTGTTCAAAATGATACCACAAAAGTGTCCAAGTATGCATTAATAAACTATATTGGTGGAACCTTTTTTGATCAAGTCAACTTGCAAATCAATAACCAACAAATATTCGAATGTAGTCAGTATGCATACAAGGCGTACCTCGAGACGCTTTTGACACATAGTACAGATCGAAAGTTTGGTATACTTCAAGCGGCTGGTTACTTTGAAGACAATGATGTTGGTCTTGACAGTGCAGATAATAAGGGATATAAGAGCAGATTAGACGCAATTTCTTCAACGGGAGAGTTGGACATTGTCTCTCCTGTTCATATTGACCATTTCACAACTGACCGACTGCTATTACCACATTTAAACGTTCAGTTTACCTTCCATCGCAATAGCGATGCTTTTTCAGCTTCGTAAACGCAAACGAAGGTTTAATGCGACTGCAAAGGATGAACCTAAGGCAAAAGGTATACTTTACTCGTGCTCTTGCAATTTCACCATTTGTTATAAATTTGCAGAAGAGCTTCAAGGAACTCGTTGAAGCCTTCCAACGTCCATCTCATGTAAGCAATCACGGGCACCTCTTGAAAAGCCACCGATTCATCGTCATTGCTGTTTGCAATGTTTGTGCAAGGCTTAATGACACTACGACGAACAACATGACAAATATTCGTCTCTGCAATTCTTGTATCGTCGCCAACCAGAGAATCCAATCTGCTGTGTTTCACAATGTCACCCTCAATAATATTCGTGAAAAATCTGTTCTCGAGAATTGTGCCTCATCGTGATTGTTATATATAGAATATGATAAAATGTGTAATGGACTTGTAATATTTAGACAGTTCAATAATGTTTTGGGAAATAATACAATGGTGAATTATTCACGATGGGTTTTGGACTTGGGAAATAATGTATCACTTCCACATACACGTTTGCATGTCTATATATTTAGTTGAGAGTTGGCATGACGGCCGATTGGCTCATTGGTAGTGAGTTTGTTTTCAAATCGAAAGGTCCTGGTTATCAATTGTTGTATTTATTCCGGACTTGCGATTTTTCTACTGTCTGAAAAATATTATTCCCCTTGGCATAATCTGTGATCATGTGATGTATGATCACATTCCACACGAACGTCTACATCTTCGCTTGCAAGTTGGTATGATGGCCGAATAGATCATTGGTACCGTCACTAGATACGAAGCAAGCGGCGCAGGTTCGATTCCCCTCACAAGGGAACTATCTAAGCATAATCCGGCGGATTTTGACGATTCTGTCCAGATCGATAGTCCAAGTCGAGAAATGATGATAACCATTTTCACTTTCTCCTAAATGGCCTCCGGCGATTTTATATTGATTTTTAAAAATTTCCATAAATTGAGGTGGTAGGTTGCTGATAACTATATTGCCATTGTCAGTGTCTAGCTTGTGATTAAAAACAGTAGCCTGCGTGGTGCAGTGGTTGCACGCTCACTTTCTGTTTTGAAAGTCACACGTTCGAACCATATTCGGTTGAAATTTTTGCTGCAGTTTAGAAATTCAAGTTTGGAGGGTACACACAAAAAAAATTATTCCGATGAGAGGTGTCCTTTTCGCCCGTGTTTGCGAATCCACAATGACCTAAATAGTTCGGAAAACAGAAAGAAGTCTTCTTCCATGTCTGGTACCAGGTGGCAACCCTATGCCTATTACGGTACTTCTGGAAATGAGGCCAGAATTAATAAATAAACTTGTTATTCGCGTTCCTCGCACCAAATAACCCCCCTGTGGTGATTTTGGGGGAACAACATAACGGATTCGCAACTATGGGCGAAGTAAACACCTTCCAACACCTGATGCATTTGTAGACAAGAAGAAAGCAATTGTTACACGAATTTTAAGTGTATACGTACTCTCCTCTCATCGGAATAATTTTTTTCGAATGTACTTCTCCAAACTTGAATTGCAAAACTGCAGGAGGTACAGTTGTACTATTCCCACCACAGAAGAAAACTTTTTCAAAAAAAAAAAAAACTTTTTTTCATTGAAATTCATCCCAAGGGCGTTTTGGGGGGGAATACGAATATCAAATCCATTTGTTATCATGAGGTCATTTTCACGGTTAGGCAAGATTAGGGAAGTAAAATGCTCACTTTGCGAGGGTTGTTGAGCGAAGTCAGAGAAAGAAATGAGTATGATATTCGCTCTCCCCGTGCCGAAAAACTCCCTGGAATGAATTCGACCTCTGGGGGGGGAATAGTTAGTACCTGTAGCAAAACATTTCAACCGAATGGGGTTCGAACCTGTGACATTCAAAATTGTAAGCGAGCACGTAACCCACTGCGCCCCGCAGGCCTATTTAATTGTTTAAGGCAGACATTGACAATGGTAAATCCACTAAATTCTGCGATTTTATGCAAATTTTAAAAATCAATATAAAATCGCCGGAGGCCATTTAGGAAAAAGTGAAAATATTTATCATGATTTCTCGACCTGGACTATCGAACTGGACAAGTGCGATCAAAATCCGCCGGGTTATGCTTAGATGGTTCTCTTGTCAGTGTTCTGGACTTGTGATGTTTCAACTAGCAGACATGGCAATATCCCCCCTGTCAGTGATGTGTGATCTCTGATGTATGATCACATTACACAAGAATGTCTACATCTTCGTATGCAAGTTGGTATGATGGACGAATGGCCGATTGGTAACGCAGGGACTTACGACGCAAGCGACCCAGGTTCGGATCCGGTGAGGATCCTGGACTTGTGATATTTCCACAGGTCAAGAACGAGGTGGAATGCATCCTGGACTTAGAAAAATTACGGGAAAAATTTCAATGGGACGTTCAGGACTTAGAAAAATATCGGTTGAAAATTTCAACGGGGACTTCTGGACTTTGAAAAATAACGGCCGAAAATTTCAACGGGAGTTCTGGACTTAGAAAAATTTCGACAGGCCAAGACCACGAGCACTATCATCACTTTATTATTCTCAATGTATTTAAATTATTACAGTAATGCTAATTTATTTCCAATATCCAATAGTTATAAACTTAAAGGTAGTCTCCGGCGAATGTTTGGACAAGCAATTCAAAATAGGCATTTGACCCATGAAGTGTCCCGCACGGAAGGGCCTCAAGCTGCCACTGGCTAAAATATGAGTAGTTCTCTACCCGTCACGTTTTCGTAAGCCTGTGATCCTCTCATTTCAGTGCTGCTGCCCTTGCACTCTCTCCACAGAAATTTGTGGTCAAACAATTGTATAGGGAGCTGACCTGTTGAGAAAATTCTGGCCAATATCGGTTGCGCGCTCCACTATGCACCCTTTGAAGAATGCGATTCGGATTTAGCCGGTTTTGTTATACACGGCTCTTTTTTTCAAAATGGATGGATTTGGCGTTTTTGAAGCGCTCGAGCGATACCAAATAGGGGAGTGCTAAGATCTACAGTAGCCAATTCTCTACCCGTGATATTTAAAATGAATATAACTCTGGAATGATAAGATGAAATACATTCAAACTTTCCCTATCTAAGTTTTACTATGAGACAAACCGATCCATGCTTAAAAAATGATATGTTAATTATTCGCCGTAGACCTCCTTTAAGGTGATAATGGGTAACATTCTAAAATGTCATAACAACACGGATTAAAAATGAGTAATATGATATGAGCTTTTCATCAAATGGCTTGGAAAACTATAGAACTTGAAGTTTCTCTCGCCATCAAAACCGCCATTTCCTAATTCTGTACAATTGGTAATCATTTTTTTCCAGCTATACCGAAAATTTATGGGAGATTTCAAATTCCCGCACGCTCTTCGCATTATCATACATACATGTACATATGCTATTTTTGCGCATGTGGTTTGTAACAATAATTATAATATTAATAATTCATCTAATGAAACGAATTCATGATTTCATCGAGAAGCGCACAATTCGGACATTTTGGCACTTTCCGAAATTTCCGAAAGTTCCTACATCCCTGGTTGATGGGTGTACTGTATTTGTAGTTCTATTAGATATTTCTCTTTAGTATTTTTTTCTTTAATTGTCTCATTGCCGAAATACATAAGCTGAAGTTTTGCTTGCCATAAAAACCGTCATTTCCTCATTCTTCACAATTAGTGCCAATTTGTTTTAGCAGCTATATCAAAAAATTCAATGTGACAATTCAAATCCCTTCGCACACTCACACGAGTGCGAACATTTGCACACGGGACGGGTTTGTGTTACTTTCGATGTACCATAAGCGAGCATAAGAGAGCGAAAGACGGAGAGAAATAGAGCGAGAGAGAAAGAGAGAGAGAGAAATAGAGAGAGAGAAAGAGAGAGAGAGAAAGAGAGAGAGAGAGAAAGACAGAGAAAAATAGAGAGAGAGAGAAAGGGAGAGCGCGAGAGAGAGAGAGAGAGTGGCCTGCCAATACGAAAATGCACTGATTATTTTTTTCGGTTATTGTGCTACTTTGAAAAATCTCCCAAATTTTACAATTTTTGTACTAAAAACGAAGATGTTTCCCATAACAATTGATTATATTGTGTAGAAGTATCATAGCAAAATGTGTATCGCAGTATTGCAGAATTGTTTTATTATTACCAACATATACACATGAATGTATGCACATACCGTATTTTCTCTATTAGTACCCCCCCTTTATTAGAACCCCCCCTCTAATAGTACCCCCCTCTGAAAATGCCATTGAAAAATAGAACCCCTCCCTCTAGTAGAACCCCCCCTCCAATAGCACCCCCCCCCCAATAGTCCTCCTGGAGGCATGGGGAGCTCTTAATAATGAACTAATGCCAAATTCATGATAAATCTGTTGTAAAACGTATATTCCAGTGATGATTCCATTGAATTCGGACTACGATTCTTCTTTTTTTGGGAATAAAATGTTGCTATTAAACATTGAGTGACTCACATTGAAAAATAGTACCCCTCCCTCTAATAGAACCCCTCCCTCTAATAGTGCCCCCCTCCCGCAAGGGTATTGAAAAATAGAACCCCCGGGGGTACTAATAGAGAAAATACGGTATAATATTTGTGAATATCATCTTATTTGCCCCGGCGGATTTGAAAGCTGCGCGCTTCATTTAGCAAGAGGGACTTTTTCACTTTGATGAGTTGTTGACCAAGGTGATACCGTTATACATATATCATGATGTCGATGCATATATCATGAAAATTTGTTACTGCGTTGTTCGACTACCAGTTATTCCGTTTTCAAAGTGTACTTGTTGTGACAGTTAAATGAGTTGTCTCGCACTATTTTTTGCAATTTTTTTCTTTCAAAAATTATTTCTGAGAAAAAGTTGTTGTTTGTTCTTTTGCTTTTTGCGCTCTCTCGTAATGAAGTTTTAGTGAGATGAAAGGTGCGCTGATGTACGCCAAAATTTTTTTACGGAAAACGGTGGTTTTGATTACGAGCGAAACTCCAAGTGCTGTGCTTATGCATACCATTTGTTCGGTGCCATCCATTCCATCTGTTAAAGAACTAATAACCCATTTTCGAATTCGCAGATTTCGCATAAAGACACAGAAAAGTGAAATATGTATACTAACCGAATGCAAGGAATTTGGTAAACAGAACATTTGAAAATTTATTTTGCTCTTTCTCTCTCTCTTCCTTTTTGTTGCTAGCTCTCCCTTTCTCTGTCTATCTCTCTCTTTGTCTCTTCATCTCTCTATCACGCGCTCGCGCTGCATTTCTCTCTCTCTTTCTTTCTTCCTTTCTTTCTTTCTTTCTTTCTTTCTTAATAGAAACAGAGCAAAAGTAGGCCGATGCCCTTAAATGAGAGAGGGTTGAAAAAAAATGAAAATTAAACCAGCGGTGAGCATTTTGACATAAGCTGGATTTTAGAGAACAAAACAGGGCGGAGATCGAGACAGAGGGAGAATCACCGCTAACGAGATAGAGTGGGGAGGAGAGAGTTTAGAGAAAGTGAGAAAGAGAGAGAAAAAGAGAGGGATAGGGAGGAAGAGAGAGTGGAATAGAAGGGTAGAGAGAGAGTGAGAGAGAGAGAAGGGAAAAAAATAAGTGAGAGAGAGCAAGAGTGAGCGAGAGATAGCGAGAATTAGAGCGAGAGGTTGAAACAGAATGACAATCTGTTGTTCATTGGCTACTGCGGAAAGCATCACGTTAATCGAATGGTACGGATAAGTAAAGAGGTTTTTTTTATAATAAGTAAAATCATCGATACGTGCATTAAAACCGCATTTATTCATTATCCTAGCCATCAATGAAGTGAATTTTAAGGCAGCTTCTTCTCATGTCCGGCCAATTCGCTGCATTTTATGCTCACACGACAATCAGGAACTTTATAAGCCGAAAAGTAAAGAAGATGACTCAAATATTCAGTTAGAACCAGTCATAGAGTATAGCGCATCGTCAAATTTGACTGACCCGCGGAGCGATCTTTAGTCTCTCTCTCTCCCGCTATCTCTCTTCATCCCACTCTCTTTCTCTAACCTATTACAGAGAAAGTACAAGTAGACGGATGTCGTTTATTTCTGCTCACTTTAAACCTTTAAAAAAATTTTATTATGAGTGTGTATTAAGCTTTTACTCTAACGTAGATCAGCTGGCTTAAAAAAGTCAGTATGAACCAGCCATGGACAATAGAATAGCACAAGGAAAAATGAGACAGACCCGCGGAGTTGAATAATTTACAGCGTCAACTGAGAAAACGAATAAAAGAAAATTTGAAAAAAAGAACTAATGTAAGTAAGAAACTAAATTACGTAGTGGAGCGGAAAAGAACAGAGAAACCACCGCATGAGAAGTGCGAATAAGTCACCGGATAACAATTACATTTTAAACATGGAAAGGACTACCTTCCCCACTATTCTAATTATTATTCTAAACTTTTGTATGAAAGATCTCAATGAAGGAAAAGGGAAAGAGAGAGAGAGAGAGAGAGAGAGAGAGAGAGAGAGAGAGAGAAAGAAAGAAAGGAAAAAAGAGAGAGAAATTAGGAGAGAGGGGGGAAAATAGAGAAAGAGAGCCAAATTTTAGCTTCTAAGACTCGCCAAATTCGCCAACGTTCTCTTCGCGAATGCTCGCGAGACGATTCTGCTGGGAGTTCATCATCGAGCTGCTGCACTCGGTGGAGTTTATAATAGCATTAATTTGTTATTACCTATAATACCGAAGAGGACCGCAAAGAAATCAAATGTAATGGAAAAGGCCAGCACTTGAAGTTTTGATCGGCATTAAAAGCACCATTTCCGAATGCTGCTCAATTTGTTGGAAAATTTTTTTCAGCAACGAACCGAAAAATATTTAATCACAAAACGAATTCATGGTAAAGACGGATTAAATACTTATTTATGATATAAATTCCGCCCGCAAGGGTATTGAAAGATAGTTCACCGGGGACACTAATTGAGAAAATACGGTAATAACATATTGCTCTAGTGAGGCCATTATAGTCGTCGGGGTCATCATTGTCCCCCGACGAGGGGGGGGGGGTGGTCGTCATAGACCCCCGACGAGGGAGGGAGGGGGGGGTGGTCGTCATAGACCCCCGACGAGGGAGGGAGAGGGGGGGGGGTGGTCGTCATAGACCCCCGACGAGGGAGGGAGGGGGGGGGGGGTGGTCGTCATAGACCCCCGACGAGGGAGGGAGGGGGGAGTGGTCGTCATAGACCCACGACGAGGGAGGGAGGGGGGGGGGGGGTGGTCGTCATAGACCCCCGACGAGGGAGGGAGGGGGGGGTGGTCGTCATAGACCCCGACGTGTGAGGGAGGGGGGTCGTCATAGACCCCGACGAGGGAGGGAGGGGGGGGGGGGTGGTCGTCATAGACCCCCGACGAGGGAGGGAGGGGGGGGGGGGTGGTCGTCATAAACCCCCGACGAGGGAGGGAGGGGGGGGGGGGGGGTGGTCGTCATTGACCCCCGACGTGGGAGGGAGGGGGGTCGTCATAGACCCCGACGAGGGAGGGGGTTCATCATAGACTCGCCCTCCTCCATCATCGCGTCTGACCGAGCTCGATGACTCGGCCCGATTCTACATACATACATACATACATGTTGAACAGATGTGGTTCATGGAATGATTCCCGAATCAAAAGAAATCTCACGCACACACAACACATGTTCTATGGCATTTTCACATAACTAATCGAACAAGTACTGGAAAGCCGTATTTTATCTCCGTTATCAGTTCGGTGCGGATATTTTATTTCTTCGCAAAAAAAAACATTATAGTTTCTTCGCTTGACAATCTCACTCACTTATTACATGGTGTGGCCGGCTAGAAATAAATCTTATTATGCGAGGGCCAAAGGGAAGAGAGGGAAAAGTGGAGTCAATGGCGGCTGAAGAACTCCGCGGCGGGGGTTCATGGCTTGCAGCAATCTGAACAGCGACTGGTTGGTATAAAAGAACTGAAGGTGGATGCGAGGAGGTCATATCAAAGAGTTTCTCCTCCTCATCTTCCACACTCGTCTGCCAGGCTCTTCCCCGCAATTCCACCGGAAATCATGCAACAGACGACCTTGTTGGCCATTCTCCTTCTGGCCGTCAGCGCCCTTGCCCATGGTAACTGTTTTCTTTAAAGGAGCCAAAACCCACGTTTGAAATTCGCGCCTTATGCCTGATTCAGGGACGAGAGAGCATGTATGATATAGTATTTATGTACAAAGGGTGATACGTCAACAATCACGGCAGGAAACTTTTAAAGATATGTAAATTCATGTTCCTTTAAACAATATTCAAAACAATTATTATTCATTGTAATTTTATAATTCTTTATATCATTATTAAATAGGAACTAATTTACTTAATTAAAATAGTGCTGCAAATCTCTTAGGCAAATTGATGATCATTCTAGAATACGGCTACTATGGCCATGGAGCAGACCACGGCGATCATCATGGCGCTGGCTACTATGGAGACCATGGACATGGAGATGATTATCACAAGTTGGACTCTTTTGAGTATTCGTCTAAAATGTTTTAAAGTAGCCAAAAACTGGCTCTTGAGTTCGATTACTCTCACCCAAAGGCGATAGAGTATGCATGTGTGATTTAGAGAGTGAAACAGCTAAAAATAGTCCATGAAAATTCAAATAGATTACGTATAAAATACATACTCCTTAAAAATTTTAACAAATTAATTTAAATATCAAAGGAAGCACGACCACGGTGATATATCAAAGGAAGCACGATCACTTCGGATAAAGGAGAACTTCACCGTGAAAAGCTTGACAATGAGAAGCGGACAGAAATGAGAAAAGTAATGTAATGAAAAAAAAATGGAATTGTGGATGAACATTTGTTTTATAATGCAATTTCTGTGTAATAATTAACAATCTCTAACTTGTTTTTTTTATATACAACTTATAGTGTCTATTCTTAGACAAATTATACGGAAACTTTTTCCGACCAAATTGCTTTTTCTCCAAAATATTCGCTGATTGTGAGTGCTACGACGATTGTATTGCTGAAAGCGAAGGATGCCGCGCATACCGTGGCGTCTTCTAAATGTTCTCACGCTCTCGTTCCTCTCTCACTCCTCTCTCTCTCTCTCTCGCTCTCTCTCTCTGTTCTCTTGCTCCTCTCTCACTCTCTTCTCACCCTCTTTTTTTAATTTCTGGACACGACACCCCTTACGCATCACTTTTAACGCATTTGTGACAGATATGTACGACAGATTTTTGGCAAATTACTCATTTCGCAGATATTCGAAGAATAGAATGTATGTACATAAATATGTATGTATGTATATACATATCTCCCAATCTGTAATCATGAATTTGCCTTTTTGTCGTTTTAATTTGATACTCTCAATGTTTCGAATCCCAGAGCACTTAATTTTTTTTCCAGTATTGCACGTCGTAAGGAGCAGATTTTTGGTTTTTGTTTGTGAGATAGATACATGGAGAAAAAGGGCAAATAGATTACGTTGGAAGAGCGACACAAGTTCCATCTACATATCTCTCTCTCTCTCTCTCTCTCTCTCTCTCTCTATCTCCCTCTCTCTCTTGCGTCTCTCTCTCTCTCTCTCTTTCTCGGTCTCTCTCTCTCTCTTGCTCTCTCTCTCTCTCTCTCTCTCTCTCTCGCTCTCTCTCTTGCTCGGTCTCTCTCTCTCTCTCTCTCTCTCTTTCTCGGTCTCTCTCTCTGTCTCTCTCTCTCTTTCTCTCTCTCTCTCTCTCTCTCTCTCTCTGTCTCCAACGGGAAGAACCGAGGTGCTTTTTTCCAGGTGGATCGTCCTCTTTTTCACACCGTTGCCAGAAAACTTGAGGCATTTCTTACTTAGCCGCCACTAAGCCAGGGGTGGCCGGGGGCCGAAAATATCCGGCCCCGGTCCCGGCCCCCAGGGCAGGCCCCGGCCCCGGCCCCAGCCCCCGTGGTAGGCCCCGGCCCCGGCCCCGGCCCCTGAGGTCGGCCCCGGCCCCGGCCCCGGCCCCCGGGGTCGGCCCCGTAGTAGGCCCCGGCCCCAAATCTTGAAATTTTTCTACAAAATATCTTCGTTGGAGGAAAAATTCATCCAAAACTCGGAAAATTCGTACATCTGTAACGCATACGAAATAAATCGGGGCACGTTTCATCATGAATTGGCTTATGCTGTTCAACTGGGGGTCCACTTTTTATCTCTTTCTCTCTCTCCCTCTCTCCCTTCTCTCTCTCTCTATCTCTTTCTCCCTATCTTTCTTCTCTCTCTCTCTATCTCTCTCTCTCGCAGTATCTTTCATGTGAACCCGACAATTTATATTTTTACGATGCCAATTTGTGTGATCTGCGAAATAGCAGGCGTGAATGAGAGAGTGCCCAATCGCAAAAAAACGCAGGGCAATTTGAACCGAAATTAATTATTTTCGGTCATCTTCCTCCTAAAAAAAACTGCCTTCCCAATTTTTTTCAATTGTTGCTAATGCTTGTTCTTTCCATCTCTCTCTCTCTCACTCCCCCTCTCTCGGTCTCTCTCTGTCTCTCTTTCTTACTCTCTTTATCTCTCTCTCTCTGTGTCGCGCGCGAGTCTCACTTTAAAGGAGGGCGATCACCGAAAAGTCATTGCTGATTTATGAGACATCCTAGCTATTTTCGAATAGTTTCGGGCATGAGGAAAAAGAAAAGGCAAATGAAAAAGCACAAAAAAGGTTCCATATTCAAGTATGAGATACTTGAAAGTGCAAATTTTGAATGCATTTGTGATTGGTGTCAGTGCAAAAATGGCACTCGACGGTTGATTAACGGCCACGTACCCATCGCGGGAAAATTGAATTTACAAATATTTCAAGACATTTTTTTGTTTTATGCTTTACCACATTTCTTATGTGAATTTTCTTCAAGACAGTATCAAATTAGTAAACTAGCAATAACATCTCGCTTCGAAAAAAACACTGCCTTTTCGAAACCAGCGTTACTTTAGCGCCCTCGTCTACCGTACTTTTTTGAGTAATATAATGGATTTCCGTTTGCAACCTTTGCACGTCTGAACATACAATTACAGTTTCTCGATGATCGCCCTTCTTTAAAAAGAGATATATTAAACAGTAAATTAAGTTAATATATTAATTTTCAAAACAATAAATAATGCAACTAATAAATGTAAATACATAAAACGACGTCAAATACTAGATGAAAACAGCTAATAAATGCAGAAAAAAAAAGAGTTTTTCCATACCAGCTTATCAAAGCCACCGCAAAAGATGATAATGTTCCGGATGTCCTGAAGATAACAAATATGTAAATCTGCCTATAGCACAATGTTTTCATACAGCTTTGTTTATTTACAGATAAACCTAACTTTTTTTTATTTTCTTGTGGAAAACATTTGTTTTGCACAATCCCCAAAACAAATATTTAAAAAAAAATAAAAAAAGTAAATAATTACCGTCCGGACTGGCGCCAATGCAGTGCAATACATCCGAGAGAATCCGGGTGGTAGCCCGAATTCGAAAACTCTTATATTGGAAATTGTTAAAGACCACTCACATTCCCAATACACAAAGAATATACGTAGAAGAGAAGAAACACGATTATATATATAATTACAGTTATGTTCCTCCAAAATGGCCGATATGTTCCAATCAACGCGCAGTAAATATCTCATTGAAGATATCGTAGACCAAATGAATTATTGAAAAGTACTATGTTAAATTCCACATACAGCAGCACGACTTTCAGTTGCTTCCAAAATGAGTTGGAAAGGCGTAATATGATTTTCAATTTTTTTTTGTTTAGCGCCGAGGTCTAATCTTTGAGCTTCATTTAAAGGAGGGCGATCATAGAAAAGTTATTGCCGATTTATTAGCTATTTTCGAATAGTCTCGGGCATGAGGAAAAAGAAAAAGCAAATGAAAAAGCACAAAAAAGGTTCCATATTCAAGTATAAGATACTTGAAAGTACAAATTTTGAATGAATTTGTGATTGGTGTCAGTGCAAAAATGGCACTCGATGGTAGATTAACGGCCACGTACCCTTCCCGGGAAGATTAAATTTACAAATATTTCAACATTTTTTGGTTTATGCTTTACCACCTTTCTCATGTGAATTTTCTTGAGTAAACTAAAGAATTGTAGGCAAAACAGTATCAAATTAGGAAACGAGCAATAACATATCGCTTCTAAAAAGAAACGGATTTTTCAACTGGCATAAGCATACATATGTATGTACATACAAACGAGAAATTGACACTAATGTTTCCATTAATTACCTCAATTTGCAAATGTAAAGTCCTGTTTTATGATTATACTTCGATCAATTTAAATATATTTTTATTCAATATCTTTGGTTGTATCATTTTCGCTATAAGCAGAAACCCATTCTCGATTTCGCCCCTTTCACAAGGGAACCCTCTAAGCATAACCCGGCGGATCTTGATCGCACTTGGGGGTCAAGATCCAATCGAATGGGGTTCGAACCTGTGACATTCAAAACTGAAAGCGAGCACGTAACGTACTGCGCCCCGCGGGCCTATTTAAGAGAGCATGTCAGTATCCTTCGATCAAGGCCTGCCCTAGGAATTTTTTTTCGAGTTTGTTCATTCAATTGAAAACATTTTTCCGTGCGGGACCCGGTGCACCAATGTTTAAATTTTCACTTGTCATAACTCGCTTAAAACACATTATTAGACAACCATCGAGGTATCAGTGGATAGCTTTTTTAAGGGGCTTTAATTTTCATGTTGATGATGTTTTCATAAAATTTCATCTTGGCAATAAAATACGGCCCTGAATATTTTCGAATGCAGTTTTTCGATAAATTAAGTATTTTATGCTTATTATTTTATGCATCTAAGAGCTCTCACGGAGGTCTTCAAATGTTACATACATACTCTTATTGAAAAGTTTCAATTTATATGGGAAAGTTTGTTTTGTACAATTAGAAGGCTTAAAAATCTACTTTAAAAACATTTTCGTCTGTCGAAACATACATCATAAGAAAGAGGATGAAATTTGGTACAAGATGAACCCCTTTCATGGAATTCCATGCATACGATCTTTTGTTATAAATCAGAAAAATAGTGCCAGTAGCGTCGCTGTCATTTTGCCCAACAATTCACATTTTAGGTTATTCGAATTAGAATATTCCAAATTCGAATTAGAATATTCCAATCATTTTTTCTACAGTTTTTCCATAAGGCCATGCTGTCCTAGTCTTATGGCTTATAACAAAAGATCGTATGCACGTAATTCCATTGAAAGGGGTTCGTCTTGTAGCTAATTTCATCCTCTTTCTTATGATATATATTTCGACAGGCGAAAATGTTTTTAAAGTAGTTTTTTAAGCCTTCTAATTGTACAGAACGAAATTTCCCATATAAATTGAAACTTTTCAATAAAAGTATGTATGTAAAATTTGAAGACCTCCGTGAGAGCTCTTAGATGATATACTTACGATTTTGTAATATTGACATTGAGCGCAGTTATGGATCGAAGAATGCGCTTGCATGGTGTTACAGTTTACACTGGAGCATATTCAAGCGTTTTGAAACCATAGTCCGAGACCTTCAATTTTTTTGAAAGACTCATATGTTGTAGCAAATTTTACGCACTTTAAGCCTGTGTAGGAGCGGTTGTGTAGAAATAAGCATAAAATACTTAATTTGGCGAAAAACTGCATTCGAAAATATTCAAGGCCGTATTTTAGGGCCAAGATGAAATTTTATGAAAGCATGGAGCATGAAACTCATTTTTTTCATGACATATCCGATTACACTACTCAGTCTACGTCATTAATATGAATACTCTGGCAAAGTAAAAAGTTTCAAAAGTAAAAGATAAACGGGTAATTTTTGCATTCGAAAATGTCATTTCAAATTCCCGTATAAGGGAATTTTGGTGCGATTACTATATTTCTGTAGTTTGTTTGACAGAAAGCTATTTCCAGGATATAATATCACCACCGGCCCACTTGCGGGAAAATGTTTTTTTTTTTGAAAATCAAACGTTTCTCACAATGAACACATAATGGGAACTGCTTGTTCCTGCTTATTTTGTTTATTTGTCACTGTATTATATAAGTCATAAACAGTTCATTTTCGGGATGTGGGAGTGCCAACCTACGAGAGAACAGCTGGACATGTTATCTTGGTCAAAGTAGCGTTTAGGGGTCGACGAACATGACAAATAGCGCTCACCCTTCCGCGAACCTCGCCTAGTTTTTTTTTCGGCCTTTACATTTTGCATTTCACTTCTTCTAATGTCTGTGTTAATCATGTGGAATAGGGTGAGGGAGAAAGAGAGAGAGTGAGAGAAAGAGACAAAGAGAGAGATAGAGAGAAACATAAAGAGAAGGAGAGAGAGAGAGAGAGAGAGAGAAGATGCACAGCATGCAAGAAATAAAATGAACTTCACAGATTCCCCATCCACGGCACGTAGAACTTTCACCATTTTGGACATTCGTTGCTACTAGTTAAAAGTGAAAGAAAGTGGATGAGCTTTATGCATTATGTGCACCGTTAATGATATTAAATAGAAATTAGAGAATATTTAAGACCAGTATTATTAAGCCTGCCATCATTAAGTAACTTGCAAGGTTGGCGAGTGTAAGGATAAATGAGAGAAACATCAAAGTAAGTCTTCATTAATGAGACCAACATCCTAACGAGTATCCAAAGTTGATTTTACAAAGGAAAGCGATTGTAATGTGTCAGGAAAAAAGGGAACAGAATCAAGTACCAGAGAAACAGCAACGCAAAAAAACACTAGTTGTGTTTGCGTGCAACATCGAAGGCGGCCGAGGGGGGAGGGGAACGAATTCAGCGGGAGAAGCAGCGCGTCCAGCTTGTTGTCCGACTGTCGGCGAATGCCGACCATTCCTCGTCAATGCCATCGCTGAAACACAATATATTAGATATTTGTGAGAAGAGGAATTGTAGAAATAATACTGTGGAACAACAATTAGTATGACTTTCAGCCATATATTACGGTAGCTTTATACCGCATTCGCATGAACACCATGGAAACACAGTGCATAACTTTATATTTAATGCGGAAATCATTCAAGGGGTGTTATTTGATTCTTAAACTTTTTTTTAACAGCTACAATCAAATGCTGGAAATGTTTTTTTTTTTAGAAAATGAAGAATGACTTTCATGTATAAATTACGGTAGCTCTGTTACTGTACCGTATTCGCTGGAACACCGTGAACACCATGAAAAATGAATATGTTCCACGCATCAATTAACACCACTGCAGTGGATTTCAGCAGACAATGGTTACACTAAAATGAACACACCTTCACAGGAAGTAGACGCAGCTTGGCGACGATGGGTGGACTACTGCTTGGCACGGCCATCCAACAGCAAAGAACTGAAATTTAGAAAGACCCAATTGTAAGCATCATAAATAGGGCATAGCACGTAAATGTAGAGCGTGCAACGCAAGGGAGCAAATACCTCGTTGACTTAATTAAACTTAATTGACCGTTTGTAACTCTCCGGCCCTAGTCAAGGGGCAGGTACTATTTCAGCACTGGATAGCAGCTCGATTTCGAAAACGAAAGAAAAGAAAAAGAAAACATACGAAAAGCACATTAGATTGGAATACTAACGAGGACAGCACAACGACAACATTTACTATATCCTCAAAGCAGTTGATAGAAACATTAATAGCTGTAGCAAACCTTCTCGTCGATTGCAAGAAAGACGGCGAGGGCGCGCTTCGTTGGAAGTGGACCGCTTGTCGCCGCTGTCGCATCAGGTCCACTGCGCCATACAAGGACCTCATGGGCGCGGAGAATATGCGGAGTCCTGTAACTCGAGAAAGCATCAAATAAAAAAATACTACGTAACACAGAAATGAAAAAGGAATTTTTTAAAGCAAACATCTCTTTGCCTTATAACTTAGGCCTTAAAGCACACTAGATTTTAATAATAAAGTACTTGCAAAAAATTGCAAAAACCTTCTCGTCGACTGCAAGAAGGTCGCCCAGGATGCGAAGACTGCTTGGCGTCGCCGTTGCGCTCGCTCTCCGTTCAGCTGTACGAAGATGCGGTGAATGCGAGGAGTCCTGTAACTCCAGAAAGAGTCCAGTAGAGTTTATAAGCCTTCAAATATATTCTTAAGAAACAAACACTAGAAAATCTGTTAGTCTAAGAAATAACCAGTGCTAAACAGGGTCCGATGCACGTCTCTAAGCCAGGGGTGGCGAAAAGGATGAGGATGCAAAGCCAAAAAAATTCTTTTTATTGATCAAACATCATATGTTGGGTAAATTCCTTTCTTCAAGCAAAAAAGTTTTTTCTCTGAGCAATTCGAGAGAGGGGGGGGGGGGTTCAACACGATTTTGATCAAACCAGGTGGGTTCAGCAAGGCACATGCACCGCCCTTGTTCAACACTGTCCACAACCCCAAGAATACCGAATTTCCTTTCAGAAATCAGAACAGTATAGACTAATTCCGTAAACGATAAAGAACATAAGCATGGTTGCAAAGACAACACAGCAGGATTATATCTGCAAGAAGGCATGCCGATATAATCTGCTGTGTTGTTTTTTTTGTGTATTGCAATCATAAACACATCTAAATTGCCATATAACTACAAACTCATCAGTGGCCATAAATGACAAATGAATCGCATCTGTTTAATTTTCCGAAAGATGCTGACGTGTACCTGATTGTTGACAGCGGCTTCGACCTCAGCAGAGCAGGTTGTCACTCAATCGGATCGAAGCGATTGGGCCTCTGAATCAGGAAGATGAAGTAAAACATAAATGTATTAAAACTGCTTCTTGTATTGAAAACATTTTGTAATTGATAACTTATGGCCCAGTGGTCGTGGAAAAATGCGAAAAACATCAACGGAGGAAGCATGAAAAAAAGGGAGAATAGCTCGGTAATATGTAAATCGTTTAAAAATGGCCAAAAAGGAAAAACATACTGGATGTATCCTTTCGTAAGAAGTCGCCCGATCGAGGGATTCGCCCGATGTGCCGTTGTTACTAAACAAAACAACAAACAAATGCTCAGTTAAACAAATTCTAGCTGCTCGAGGGTTCACCTGAGTCAGTTCTTGCAACTGAAGCGCACGAATATCAGGTTAGACAGAGAAAGCGAATAGCTCCAGAATATTGGTTTGAAATATATCGAGCAAAACACAATATAGAACAACAAAAAAAAGAATTGAAACAAGCTGGCAAGGTTTCACTTTCAAAAATTTTCGCTACTTTTACGAGTCCGCGCGTTCGCGTTTTTTTTACAGTATCTCGGCAGAAACATACAGGATTTTCCGTGTAGGAGTTTTGGGTGTTCATGCTCCTTTAAGCGAGTTATGACAAGTGAAAATTTAAACATTGGTGCACCGGGTCCCGCACGGAAATTTTTTTTCAAGTTTGAAATATAGCCTATTTTGTTGGCCACGTCGAGTTGTATACTGTGCCCAATTTTGGTGAACAAATTCGAAAAAAAATTCCTAGGGCAGGTCATAAAAGGGCCCTGCTCGAGTCTTATGGACATCCTGTCTTAATTGGATAAGCCAGACATTGACAATGGTAAAGCCACTGAATTCTGCGATTTTATGCAAACTTTAAAAATCAATATAAAATCGCCGGAGGCCATTTAGGAAAAAGTGAAAAAATTTATCATGATTTCTCGACCTGGACTATCGATCTGGACAAGTGCGATCAAAATCCGCCGGGTTATGCTTACATTAGATGGCTCCCATGTTAGAGATATAAAAAAGGCACCGCAAGTGAAATAGACTTAGCGAATGCAAGGAATTTGATAAACAGTACATAAGAAAATTTAGTTTGCTCTCTCTCTCTTCCATTTTGTTTCTATCTCTCTCTCTCTGTCTCTCTCTATAGCGCGCGTGCTCTACCACTCTCACTATTTCCCTCTCTCTTTCTCTCTCTCTCTCTCTCATTCTCTAACCTAATAAAGACAAAGCAAAAGTAGACCGATGTCGAGATGTCCCAAAAATGAGAGAGGCTTGCAAAAAAATATGAAAAAAAAACCAGCGAAGAGCATTTTGAAATAAGGTGGATATTCGAGAACAAAACATGGCGGAGATCGAGACATGAGAGATAAAGATGAAGGAAAGAGAGTGTGAGAGAGAGAGAGAACATGCATAAACTGAAATTGAGAACAGAGAATGATAGAGAGAAAGAATGTGCCAGAGAAAAGTGATAAACATGAGAAGAGAGAGGTAGGGAGATAGAATACAAAGAAAACTTTAAAAAGAAAACGTTAGGACAAAAAGAAAGGTTCAAATTGTCGCGCGTTCGCCTTGCGACTGGGAACTCACTCATTTTTATGTACATATGAGAGTGAAAAAGGGCTCCAATTGTTTCGACTGAGGAAACGGCGGTCTTGATGCCGAATGAAACTGCAAGTATTGTACTTATCCATGCCCCCTTTGATCTCGCGCCGCAGAAGGCTCTTGTCCAAAATAATTTCACAACTCATTGTCAGAATTAAAAAAAAACACATGAGGAACGTGCTGTGCTCTTACCGAAACGAATCGATGCCTTTTTGTCTTCTTAATTTAATTCGCTCAATGTTTCGAACACGAAGTACTCTTAATTTTGTCGGTTTTGCGCGTCGATAGGATGAGAATTTTTGCGGTTTGTGAGGTACGTGTAGAAAAAGAGAACAAAGAGATTATGATAGAAGAGCGTCACTCGGCTTCGGCATCTGCTGCTTCTCCTTCACTTCGCCATGCAGAGTCTCGCGCGAACCCTCGCGCGCATAATTTTTTTTTTTTTTTGAAAATGAAATGGCAATAATAAAAGCTTAAAAAAAGTACATTAAAAAATTATTGCACCTTTTGTGTGATAATTAATATTCGATCGCCTTTGGCATTCTCGTCCTGGGGATCCTCGCCTCGTCTTGTCTCTTCTGCATCTGGGAGACGGAGTATGGCCTCGAGTGAGAGAGAGGGAGAGAGAGAGAAAGAGAGAAAAAAGTGAGAGAGAGGGAAAAGAGAGAGAAATGAGATGAGAGAGAAAAGAGAGAGAGAGAGAGAGAGAGAGAAATGGAAAATGAGAGAATAGGACAACTCAATTATTTTCTACTTTTCTTCTTTCACTAATGTTATTCGAACTATTTATAATAATAAAAAACCATGCATTGCGGAAAAGTGCTAACGCAAATAGTCATGAATTCGGCACTGGATTCAGAATTATTATATGGTACAATAATACATATGTTATGATTTAATTATCGATGATTATATTTACATAAAAAATTTTTTGCTATTACATATTGCTGAAAAAATTCCACCAATTCTGTTGAATTAGGAAATGGTGATTTTTGGTGCCGAGCGAAGCTCCGAATTGTGTGGTCGATTACAGATAATTACTACTCAATCCTATTTAAATCCTATTTTATAATAACATAAGAAAAGTAGCTAGATTTAATAATTCGATAAAACATTTTTTTTATCATCATCATAAATTATTAGAATACGAATACGACGTAAAATCGAATGGCAAAAATAAGACAGCGTTTGAAGCTTCGATCGACATCAAAACCACCATTTCGTAACTCTGCACAAATGGTAGTAACAACTTTTTGTGCAAGGAATGTAATAAACATGTTTTCCTCGACTAGTAGTACAAATATTAATAACATACCAGAAATAGCAAGATTTAATAATTCAACAAAGAAATACAAATCAGCCTGTCAAGCGAAAGTTCAAAAGTGAATTTCCAGGCAGCTTCTTTTCTTGCGCTCAAATCGCTGCCTTTTTATGCTTTAACGACAATCAGGAACGACAATTCCACAAGAGTGAACAGCAAATGTTTGCAACAATCAATGATTATATTTTATGACGAAAATAAGAAAATAACTTTAGACAAATTCTTGAAAATCATTATCTGTAAGAAAAATGCATGCTACAATGATGTGACAACGAATAGAATGGATTAAGAAAGAACATAAAGTTTCGATCGGCAACAAAACCGCCATTTCATATTTCTGCACATTTGGTGGCATTTTTTTGGACAAGCAATGAATGTTTTTTTTAAACAACATATAAAATCATTGCTCAAACAAATAAACAAAAAAGAACAGATTTTAATGGCTCTTTCTCTCTCTCTCCCTCTCTCGATCTCTATATTTTTAAATAATATAACGTTATCTAATGGCAATAGCCATAATCTCTCATCACAGTTAATAATTATTCTATACATTCGTTGCTGAATAAATGTGAATGTGCAGATTTGATGACGATCAAGACGTATTCAAGCTATTTGATCGGAAAGCACGATTACAGATAATTATTATTAATAAAAATAAATTTAGTCATAATGCTGTTTTGTTCTACTGCTCACAGTCGTCAATTGGAGACATTTCCGTTCCACCCTAACATGGAGGGCAAATAAATAATAAATTTATTCATCAAGAACCTGTCTTTTAAATTCATTCGTTTCATTTAATGAATTACTAAGTCGTACAATTAAATGTTATGATTTACCTATCGATTATTTTATTCAATTAAAAATTGTTTTTACAATTATTGCAGAAAAAATTCCACCAAATTGTGCGAAATTAGGAGATGGTGGTTTTGATTCAGGGCAACCCTGCAAATGCTGTACTTATCCATACCGCTTGAACCGCGAGCCGCTGGCTGGCAGTTGATAATCACAACCCAGTCCTATTGTAATCGCGTTTTACTATATCGCGCATAATCATAATCAAAATAAAATATAATTTTGCATTAAAAACATTTTAATTCAGTGCTAAAAAAAAATCATTCCAATTGTGCAGAATTTGGAATTGGTTTTTTTTATGCCCATCGAAAATACAAGAGTTGTACTTATCGCTACAATTTGATAGGCATGAGGATTGGGTCAACAGCCAATAATCACGATCATTCAGCAACGAACCGAAAAATATTTAATCAGAAAACGAATTCATGGTAAAGACAGATTAAGTACTTATTTATGATATAAATTCCGTCTGCAAGGATATTGAAAGATAGTTCCCCGGGGACACTAATAGAGAAAATACGGTAATAACGAATTGCTCTAGTGAGGCCATCATAGTAGTCCAGATGAGAAGGGGGGGGCAATCATAGTCCCCCGAGACAAGGGAGGAAGGGGGCTGTCATAATTGACCCTTGACGAGGGAGGGGGGTCATCATTGCACAGCGTTTTGACCCCAGTAGTTTGGGGAGCATCTGATGTTTTACTAATCTACGGACATATCCTTAGATTTTACTAATCTACGGACATGGCTCGTGAATAAAAAAATTTTATTTTGATGTTTTCTCATGTAGCGGTCGAGTTTTCCTTATGACGCGTCTGTTCAAAAATGTATACCGCATAGGAAAATGTTTCTAATTCGTGGGCAATACATTTGTGAGAAATGAACCGCTGCTGCTGCTCGGAACGCTGTGTCATTAACCCACCTTCCATCATCGCGTCTGACCGAGATGACACGGCCCGATTCTACATACATACATATGTACGTGAAGAACAGTTGTGGTTCAAGGAATGATTCCAGAATCAAAAGAAATCTCACGCACACACAACACACGTTCTATGCCATTTTTCACACAACTATTCGAACAAGTACGGGAAAGCCGTATTTTATCTCTGTTATCAGCAACGGATATTTTATTTCTTCGCAAAAAAACATTATCGTTTCTTCGCAGATTGCTTGACAATCTCACTCACTTATTACAAACTGTGGCCGTCTAGAAAGAAATCTTATTATGCGAGGGCCAAAGGGAAGAGAGGGAAAAGTCGAGTCAACGGCGGCTGAAGAACGCCCGCGGCGGGGGATTATGGCTAGCAGTAATCTGAACAGCGACTGCTTGGTTGGTATAAAAGAGCTGACGGTACAAAGCGATGAGGTCACATCGAAGAGTTTACTCCTCCTCATCTTCCACACTCATCTGCCAGGCTCTTCCCCGCATTTCCACGTGAAATCATGCAACAAACAACATTGACACTTCTTGCTCTTCTTACTGTCGGCGCGCTTGCCCATGGTCACTCTTTTCTTTAAAGGAGCCAAAGACTCACTTTTGAATTAGCGCCGATTTGCCTGAGACAAGGGCTAGAGAGCATCTCTGATTTATGCGTCTCGTCAAAATTATACAGGAAAATCACACACAAAGAAGAATGTTCGTCTGAGTAGGACATTCAACCGGAACATTAATGTTATAATACTCTTCCGGCACATTAATGATCCGCTGAGCAGTAGATTCAGATGTTCCGCTGAGCGGAACATCTCTCCCTCTCTCTCTCTTTCTCTTTCTCTCTCTCCCTCCAGCTCTCGTTCTTTTTTCTCGCCCTCCTCCAAACGTCCTATTTCGTCGTCCTAATCGTCGGACCTATTTCATTATTACAGCCGAGCGCCTTCATTCTTCAGCTATATCCTGCATGCACACGCATTCTTTTATTACTCCTCCGCTCCATTCGTATATCACCGATGGTATACAGTAGTCTTGAATTCAAAAGAGAGAGAAGGGAGAGAGATTGAGAGAGAGAAGAGAGAGAGGCAGAGAAGAGAGAGAGAGAGAGAGAGAGAGAGAGAGAGTTAGAGACAGAGAAAAGAGAGAGAGAGAGAGAGATAGAGAAGAGAGAGAGATGGAGAGAGAGGTGGAACATTATGTTTATACACATATAATAAAACAGGATTACAAGATAATTAGTTGTAATTATCTATTACCAGCAAAACCGATTCTCAAATCAAATGTTATGGCTCACTACAACATTTGATGCCTCGCTCGAAATCAAAACCACCATTTCCTAATTCAGCCCAATTAGTGGAATTTTTATTCAGCAATAATTGTAAAAACAATTTTCATGTAAATATAATAATCGATAAGTAAGTCATAACATTTAATTGTACCATTTAATAATTCATTTAATGAAACGAAGGAATAGAAAAAAAGATTATTGATGAATAAATTTAGTAATTACAATTTAGTCGATTGATGAATGGGTCTTCCCGTTTCCGACATGCTGGTCATTTTCGTATCATTATATATGTAATATGGCAAATACTAAACAAGGCTGCGTATTTACGGCCACATCTCGTTCTTTTTCACCGCCCCGCATATACCCACCGCTGGTCTACACTGCGCGTGAACTCAAGAGAGAGAATGGGAGACGGAGAGAATCACGGAGTTATCAAATGGTTTGGAAAAGTAAAGCACTTGAAGTTTCGATCGAAATAAAATCCGCCATTTAATCCGCCATAATTCTGCAAAATTTGTGGAATTTTTTTTTTAGCAACGAATGAAATATTTTTAATTTAAAATAAAACGATAAATAAAATCATTGATAAGTAGTGCGAATAATATAGTACGAAAGAATAGCAATATTTAATAGTTCGACTAAACTAATACACAAAAAGAAGAGTTGAAAACAAAATGAGCTTTTTTGTCCTCTCACTTCCATTTGGCTTTCCATCTCGCTTTTTATCTCAAACCTATTTCTCTCTCAATCTCACACTCTCTCCCTCTCTCTCTCTCTCTCTTTCTCTCTCTCTCTCTCTCTTTCTCTCTCTTTCTCTCTCTCTCTCTTTCATTCTTTCTCTTTTCTCTCTCGTTCTTTGTCTCTCTCAATAACTCTCTCTCTCATATTCTCTCTCTCTCTCTCTCTCTCTCTCTGTCTCTCTCTCTCTCTCTCTCTCTGTCTGTCTCTCTCTCTCTCTCCAAGATGCAGAAGAGACACGACGAGGCGAGGATCCACAGGACGAGAATGCCAAAGGCGATCGGAATCTGCGTCAGCGTCGTTGTCAACTGCTGATAAAGTAATGTAATATTTTAGATATGATTTCTCATTATTTTATTTTAAACTTTTCAAAACTATACCAAATTACATGATAAAGTGGAGCACTTAATGTTTCGATCACCCAGAAAACCGCCATTTCCAAATGCGTCACAATTGGTTTAATTTTTTTCGACGACGATTGAAATTTTTAATAATAAATAAAATCGTAGCTCATAACATTTAAGGGAGCCTCTCTGTAAGACTCAAGGAGAGGTCCATACAGGCATGCCCTAGATGCAAGATGACGGATCCATACATTGAGAATGTGGTCAGGCATGACCAAGGACCTCTCTATTAACTTTTTGGGAAAATTTTATTTTTATAAAAATTTTCTCTCCAGGAATACCTTAAAGTGTGCTAAAATTTTGAAAATTCATATCGGGCTTTAAACTCAACATTTTTCACCATTCTTTTTTTTATTCGATTTCTAGTCGAATACTTAATAAAAGTATCTCAAGACTTTCTCTTTAAAAGTTTCATTTTTGATGTTAAATTTTGTCATAAAAAAAAGAATAGTGAAAAATGTTGAGTTTAAAGCCCGATATGAATTTTCAAAATTTTAGCACACTTTAAGGTATTCCTGGAGAGAAAATTTTTATAAAAATAAAATTTTCCCAAAAAGTTAATAGAGAGGTCCTTGGTCATGCCTGACCACATTCTCAATGTATGGATCCGTCATCTTGCATCTAGGGCAGGGCCAACTGGAGCCTTACTGAGAGGCTCTCTTAACAATTCTTTTAATGAAACGAACGAATAAAGAAGTCAGATTGACTATGCAAAGGTTAGAGAGAAGTATGAGAGATGAAAATAGAGAGATATAAAATTTGTGAATATCATCTTATTTGCGGATTTGAAAGCTGCTTACTTTATTTAGCAATATGGACACTTTTCTTTCGCTTTTTTCCTGTTGAAC
This sequence comes from Allodiplogaster sudhausi, assembly GCA_945643635.1. Classification (NCBI taxonomy): domain Eukaryota; kingdom Metazoa; phylum Nematoda; class Chromadorea; order Rhabditida; family Diplogasteridae; genus Allodiplogaster; species Allodiplogaster sudhausi. The sequence goes on from CALZFC010000057.1 coordinate 659,469, forward strand.
AAGGTGATACCGCCGTTATATATCATGCTTTCAAAGCCATTTTTAATGAATGATTATTTTTATCACCGTTAACTGATTTCTCACAAATACTGATTAAAATTAGACTTGAGATAATGCAACGCAAAGAAAATTTGTAGAGTTCATTCTAATTCTTTTCTATTTCTTCTTCTGAAAACTCGGTTATTTGTTCGTGTCGCATTGATGAAGAAGTGAGATGGAAGGATGCTCACGAAAGTTCGACGATTTATAGACGACGCCGGATCAGCGCACCATAATTCGCACTATAATTCAGAGGAATTTTGAAGCCCCCGCTTTCTCTGTCTCGAGTCAGGCAGCAGAAAGAGAGAACGAGAAAGTAGAGAGAGAGAGAAAGAACAATACAGAAAAGAGATACCTTGAGTGAGATAAGAGGGAGACAGAAAGAGGGAAACGAGAAGAAAGAGAGAGTTAATTATCACAATGGGAAGAGAATTGCACGTCATATTTCTGCTTTGTTTCCAATGTCCATCGCCGTTTCTGAATTCCTTGAGAATTATCAAACGAATTTCCATATGCGGTGGTCCGTTCTCACTTTGCATCTTGAACATGAGGATACATCACTCTATCTTTTTCTCCCTATCTCTCTCTCTTTTTCCTATCCCTCTTCTCTCTTTCTCGCGGCATCTTTCTATCGATTCTTCTCTCTATTTTTCTCTATCACTATCTCTCTCGCTCTGTCTGTCTCTCTCTCTCTCTCTTTCTCTATTTCTCGCTCTCTCTCTCTCTATTTCTCGCTCCCTCTCTCTCTCTCTCTCTCTCTTTCTCTCTCTTTCTCGTTCTCTATACCTCTCGAAACTCAGAAAGAAATGAGAGGGAGACAGAGAAAGAAAAGTGTAAGAGAAAGAATGAGAAAGAGGCTGCAGAAAAAGCGAAAGAATGAACTAAAGCAATGAAATCTTCATTCAATGAATAATCATCAAAAATAATGAGAAGTAATCTTCAGAATGGGAAAAGAATTGCACGAACTCATTCTTCTTTGCTTCACTGTGCATACGTCACCTGTTCTGAATTAATTTTCAGACGGATTTCCTTGTTCGGTGGTCCGCTTTTCTCTCCGTGCATCTTGAACATGAAGATATATACAGAACGGAAATAGGCTATTTTGCACTGGTACAGTTGCGCAAGAACGGAAAATAAGAGAGTCTCTAAAACGTGAAGGCCTTGTCATCAATCGACTAAATAGCTCGTTGCGGAACGCGAAGCGCCTGGTCTCTATTTCTGTCAAAGAACTTGTAATTAATGGCACATATTTGGCATTGAAGATGGAGACGACGGTTTCTCTAAATAAATAAATAAGTATCTATGTACATAGATATATGTAATATCGTGTAAAACAGCAATTAATGCGCCTGCCTGCGGCAGAGCATCGCTTGCGTACTCTCTCATCCCCTCTCTCTTTCTCTCCCTTTCTCTCTCTCCCTTTCTCTCTCTTCCTCTCTCACTCTCTCTCTTTCTTTGTCTTATATTGCAAGCTTTCATCCGAAAGCGTAATTCAAGAGGCCCTTAATTGCTGTATTTTTCTAGCAATTGTGCTGTCGAGAATATAATAAATTGAATAGGTGAGAAAAGTATTCTATTACACATATAAAATGTACCGTATTTTCTCTTTTAGTGCTCCCGGGGGCACTATTTTTCAATCCCTTGGCGAGAGGGGGGTACTATTAGGGGGGCGGGGGGGGGGGGGTTCTATAAGAGGGAGGGGTACTATTTTTCAATTTAGTTGACAAAAAGTTTGCTAACGACATTATGTTATTTAAAAAAAAGGAGATTTATAGTTCGGCTTCAATGGAATCATCACTGGAATATCCGTTTTACGGAAGAATTTGAATGAATTTACAATAAGTTCATTTGGAAGAAGATCACATGCCTCCAGGATTCATTCCAGGTACTTCTCGAGCCGAGGCATTATACTATTAGGGTGGGGCACTATTAGAGGGGGGGGGGTTCTATTAGAGGGAGGGGTACTATTTTTCAATGGCCCTTCTAAGAGGGGGTACACAGCTTTTTTTCAGTTTTGCTCAGTATGGGAAAACGTTCTCAAAGCTCGCGCCATATTTCTGCTAGGAATTTTATTCATATTTCACGCAATTTTGCCACTTTTCGCTGGGGGCCAAGAGATTCGTGTGTAATAATCTATTCTTAAAAAAGCACGAACTATTCTAATATAGTAGCAATGAGCTATATTCATTATTGAATACGAAACAATCAAATGTCATGGATCCCGCCAAATGCCATAGAATACGGTATCTAACTACATATTTATCTTTCTGTCTCTCGCTGTTGGAAAAAATGCCACCAATTGTGCAGAATTAGGAAATGGTGTTTTTGCTGGTTATCAAAATTTTAAGTTGTGCCTTAATCCATCACATTTGATAGGCCTGGGGTCTTGTCTACAGATAATGAATGCCGAGTTGATTATGTCACGCATTATCATCATAAAATAGATTTATTGGATATTGCAAACAGTTTAGTTTCTCACTCACTCTCTCACTCTCTCTTTCTCTCTCTCTCTCTCTCTCTAGATCTTCCTCTCTCTCTTTCTCGCTCTCTCTCTCTCTCTTTTACCTTATGTTAAAAGATTTCATAAGAAAGACCTGCTTAATTGCTATATTATTCTAGCAATTGTGCTCTCAAAGAATAATAATTTGAACAGGTAATTAAAGTATTCTATCACGCATAAAATTTAATTGTTATCCGGTGAGTTATTCGCACTTCTAATACGGTGCATTCTCTTTTCTTTTGTGCTCCGATATGTGAAAAATGTACTTTCCTGTTTTACTTCTTCAACTTTGCTTTTATTCTTCTCCTCATTTGACGCTGTAAATTGCCTTTTATTCTTCAACTCATCGGGATTGCCTAATTATACTTTGTGTTATTCTCTCTTGTCCATGACTCGTTCCTACTGACTTTTTTTGGAGTTGTCTGCTCTACGTTGCTACTTATAGCTGAAATGATTCAAAAAATAATACAGAATAAAAATTCTAAAAAGATCAAAAAAGACGCAGAAATATCAATGATTTTATTAATTATATTAAAAAAAGAAACACTTTTCATATTCGTTGCAAAAAATGCTGCAATTTGTGCTGAATGAGGAAACGGCGGTTTTGATTCCGAGCCAAACTTCAAATGCTGTGCATTTCTACAGCATTTGTTGGGTACAAGGTTATAAACTCTGTCGCAAAGTTATAGATAATGCTAACAAATTGCAAGCAATGCTGTTTTATTATGCCACGTGTTATGATCGTCATTATTGAATATTGCAAGCATGTTAGGTCCATTCTTGCACCGACTCGATCCATCAGCAGCAAGAAAGAACAATGTTGAAGAGAGCATTTAGACGGAGCCAGCGGAATGAGAGGGTAAGAGAGAGAGGGAGAGAGAGAGGGAGAGACGGACAACCCTGAAGCTAGACGATGGAAATCGCATAGTGCCGAGGGGATAGCGCGGAAATAGATAGAACGCACTGATTGTAAGTGAGAGAGATGCCGAGAGAGTGAGAGAGAGAGGGAAAATAATCAACAAGAAGAAAATATGGAAGGTGTTTTGAAGGAGGACGTTCACCGAAAAATAATGAGCATGTTTTACGGAAGAATTTGAATGAATTTACAATAAGTTCATTTGGAAGAAGATCACATGCCTCCAGGATTCATTCCAGGTACTTCTCGAGCCGAGGCATTATACTATTAGGGTGGGGCACTATTAGAGGGGGGGGGTTCTATTAGAGGGAGGGGTACTATTTTTCAATGGCCCTTCCAAGAGGGGGTACACAGCTTTTTTTCAGTTTTGCTCAGTATGGGAAAACGTTCTCAAAGCTCGCGCCATATTTCTGCTAGGAATTTTATTCATATTTCACGCAATTTTGCCACTTTTCGCTGGGGGCCAAGAGATTCGTGTGTAATAATCTATTCTTAAAAAAGCACGAACTATTCTAATATAGTAGCAATGAGCTATATTCATTATTGAATACGAAACAATCAAATGTCATGGATCCCGCCAAATGCCATAGAATACGGTATCTAACTACATATTTATCTTTCTGTCTCTCGCTGTTGGAAAAAATGCCACCAATTGTGCAGAATTAGGAAATGGTGTTTTTGCTGGTTATCAAAATTTTAAGTTGTGCCTTAATCCATCACATTTGATAGGCCTGGGGTCTTGTCTACAGATAATGAATGCCGAGTTGATTATGTCACGCATTATCATCATAAAATAGATTTATTGGATATTGCAAACAGTTTAGTTTCTCACTCACTCTCTCACTCTCTCTTTCTCTCTCTCTCTCTCTCTCTAGATCTTCCTCTCTCTCTTTCTCGCTCTCTCTCTCTCTCTTTTACCTTATGTTAAAAGATTTCATAAGAAAGACCTGCTTAATTGCTATATTATTCTAGCAATTGTGCTCTCAAAGAATAATAATTTGAACAGGTAATTAAAGTATTCTATCACGCATAAAATTTAATTGTTATCCGGTGAGTTATTCGCACTTCTAATACGGTGCATTCTCTTTTCTTTTGTGCTCCGATATGTGAAAAATGTACTTTCCTGTTTTACTTCTTCAACTTTGCTTTTATTCTTCTCCTCATTTGACGCTGTAAATTGCCTTTTATTCTTCAACTCATCGGGATTGCCTAATTATACTTTGTGTTATTCTCTCTTGTCCATGACTCGTTCCTACTGACTTTTTTTGGAGTTGTCTGCTCTACGTTGCTACTTATAGCTGAAATGATTCAAAAAATAATACAGAATAAAAATTCTAAAAAGATCAAAAAAGACGCAGAAATATCAATGATTTTATTAATTATATTAAAAAAAGAAACACTTTTCATATTCGTTGCAAAAAATGCTGCAATTTGTGCTGAATGAGGAAACGGCGGTTTTGATTCCGAGCCAAACTTCAAATGCTGTGCATTTCTACAGCATTTGTTGGGTACAAGGTTATAAACTCTGTCGCAAAGTTATAGATAATGCTAACAAATTGCAAGCAATGCTGTTTTATTATGCCACGTGTTATGATCGTCATTATTGAATATTGCAAGCATGTTAGGTCCATTCTTGCACCGACTCGATCCATCAGCAGCAAGAAAGAACAATGTTGAAGAGAGCATTTAGACGGAGCCAGCGGAATGAGAGGGTAAGAGAGAGAGGGAGAGAGAGAGAGAGACGGACAACCCTGAAGCTAGACGATGGAAATCGCATAGTGCCGAGGGGATAGCGCGGAAATAGATAGAACGCACTGATTGTAAGTGAGAGAGATGCCGAGAGAGTGAGAGAGAGAGGGAAAATAATCAACAAGAAGAAAATATGGAAGGTGTTTTGAAGGAGGACGTTCACCGAAAAATAATGAGCATTTTCCAATCGCCGGGTTCACCCGGAGTGGACCAGTCTCTCTCGCTCTCTCTCACTCACACTCTCTCTAACTCTCTCTCCCTCACTCCCTCTCTCCTCTCTCTTATGCTCTCTCTCTCTCCCTCTCTCATGCGCATGTTTGTTATGAATCGTATAAACAGACTTTGTAAAAATAGCATGCTTGAATGTGAGAGTGCGAAGGGATTCTCACATAAATTTTCGTTATGATTGAAAAAATGGACACCAAATGTACAGAATGAGGAAATGGCGGTTTTGATGGCGATCGAAACTTCAAGTGCTGTTCTTATTCATGCCATTCGATTCTTCTGAGTTGTACGCAGTGATTATGTCGTCATAAGGTAATGGCTATATTTACTGTTTATTTTGATAGATTGATTGATTTATTACGGTGTACATAAGGTAAGCACGCGTGTTGAAAGGATATAACATAACAGTAAAACATAGGAAGGTGTATATAATGTATATAATTTAGCAGTATGTAGGATGAATAGTCATGAGGAGGGAGAAGATATATTACTTGAAGCATTTTCGCTGCAATCTAGTACGGAGAGCAAATGATCCTTTAAAAATATCGCTCTTCATTTATTGAGTATAATAAAAAATAGCAAAAGTAAATGAAAAATACAAAAAAAAAATGAAATGGTGGTTTTGGTGATGGGCGAAACAACAAATGCTCTAGTTAGCCATATCTTTTGATCGGCGTCTAGGCTTCATACCACTTATAGATAATGATTCTTAAATGTTATTGTAATGAAATCATAAAATATAATTATTGAATGTTTTAGTTTCACTCTTTCACAGACTGCAAATGATTAATAAATCACAAATAGTCAATGAATTCGTTTCATTAAAATTTTTTATAATGTTATGTGTAAATGTTATGACTGACTTTTCAACAAGTTTAAATATTATTTAAAAAAAAATCTATTGCAGAAAAAATATGCCACAAACTGTATAGAATGGTGGTTTTAATTCCAATCAGGACTTCAAGAGCTGCGCTTATTCACGTAATTTGATTAGTAGGGTTGACTTGGGCAATTTTAGATAATGTATCAGAAAATTGAGTTTTGAAGTTGCAAATATTTTCGTTCCACTCTAGAATGATTAGTAAATTAATCCGCCTATAAATAATCAATCGATCTTTTCAATGAATTCATTTCATTAAATGAATTCTGAACTGTTATGATTAATGTTAATTATAGAATATTATGATTTAATTGATTTTTTAGAGTCAGAGTGCAGTACTTGTCAGCTTATGGCGGAAATGGAACAATAATTAAAGATACAGAGTGAAATATATAAAAATTACTAAGAGAAGCAAAAAAATATCACATGACTTTAACGTCTACAATATTTGTTTATTAGACAATTATATCGGGCATGTAATTGGATTCTTGTTGCGATCCGACAGTCAAATTTTCCTATTGTACGAAAACATTTATGTTTTCTAAAATATTACTTCGATCAGTTTGTATGCCGCGCGCTCGAATATGTTCCCTAGGGCTACTGTAGAAGTATTCGCCTGATCTCTTCACGTTAGCGAATACGGCAAGACACAAAAATATTTTGAGAGAATTCGCCGATAAAATCCACCGTCTCGTCTAAATCGCAGAATTATTTCTGTTTATAATTACACGCCTTTTAGGAATGAAGTATTGTTTTATATTTAACTCAAGATTTTTTTTAGTTCAATAACTTAAAGGAGATCTAAGGCGAATAAATAGTTTTTTTTTCGCTTCATTTGGTTAGGTTGACCTGGACACTTGGATTGCAACTGTGCCGAAGTCTTAAAAATCCCTCTGCCTTGACGAAATTAACAGTCCTCTATGCTTTGAATTCCCGAATATTCTATATTCCCGCCATTTACAAAAAACAATTTGATAGAACAACACTGTGGCCGATGCTGCCATTCGACTCGAGCACTTGAAATGCATACTACGCGGCTGCGATTCTGGGATTCTATACGGTGCGCGCAATCAACATTGGCTGGGCATTTGCTTAACATATAGGCTCACATGCCCTATTGTCCAAACCACAAGTTTCTGTGGAGAGAGGCAGTAGCACCCTTTCGGTGGATTGTTCACACCGTACGTTTTAAAAATCTGTCAGGGATTTCGCGGTAGCAGTTTTTCCCTTAAGGTCTCCTTAAATAGCTGTATCGGGAAAATTGCGCATATACTTATTACATATTATAACTATATTCGGTCCACTCTAGAATGGACAGGAAATGATTAATACATTATTTCATCAATAAATAATCAATCTGTATTTGCTGTCAATTCGTTTCATTAAATGAATTACGAAAAGTTATGAAAATTTTACGATTTAATTACCAACGAATTCATTGATTATTACGTAATTGTTTTTCATGCAGTGCTGGAAGAAATGGCACAAATTGTGCGAAATGCAGAAATTGTGGTTTTAATTGCCGATCAAAAGTTCAAATGCTGCACTTATTCACAGAGTTTGATACGTGATTGGACAATTCATGCCTAGGATGATTGTAAATGAATGCGACTATAGATGGGCACTAACTGCGGAGAATGAGGAAATGACGGTTTTGATGTCGATCGAAACTCCAAGTGCTGTGCTTATCCATGCCATTCGATTCGTCCTTTGTATAGGTTCCTCATTATTAAAACACATTAAAAAGCAAACTTTAATGTAATGCTATTTCTATTATTATAATTATTGGATATTGGAAACTTGTTTCGCTCTACTCTAATAAGGAGAGCTAATGATTATTTAAGAGATTTATTTAAATAATGTAATTTATTGAGTAGAATAAATATCAAAAGTAACAATGTGCTCGCTCCATCGGCAGCAACAAAGAACAATGTTGAAGAGAGCATACTAATGGTTAGCAGACAATGAAAGAGAAAGAGAGAGAGAAAGAGATCACTGAGAGAGACAGATAGAGAGGACGTCGCATTATATTATTTGCATTACGTGTTAATGCTTTAATATTTTTTAAAAAGTTTTACATTCGTAGCTAAAACAAATTCCACCAATTGTGCGGAATCATCTTTGAAAAATATCAATCACAATGAAAAAAGAACCTCCCCCCCCATAATCCCCCTCGCAATCCTATTGAAAAATAGTACCCCGGAGGGTACTAACATCAATATCAGAAGAAAATTTCTCCCCTCGTTTAATGTGGAACTCATTTATTTTGCAAACATTCCACCAATTGTGCTGAGTTAGGAAATGGTGGATTTGATGCCGGGCGAAGCACAACACATTGAAATAGTGGAACTCCATTCACTTTTGCTTAGTATGGGAAAAATTTTCAAACGTCGCGCCAAATTGCTACCAAGAATATTATTTAAACTTACCACAATTTTCAAAAAAAATTAACGGGACAACCTTGTGGCCACCAAGGCCAACAGGTCCGTGCGTTGGTGCGGCATATCGACGCTCGCAACCGACATTAGCCGGCCTTTTCTATGGAGAGAGAGTACGAATGGTCTTTGTCTTTATGAATCGTTTCCTTAAATGAATTTTTAATTTTATGATAATGATTAAATGTACGATCCGATAGATCAACTTACTTTCTTTTTTTACTTTACTTTTTCCTTCTCGTTTGATGCTGTAAATTGCCATTGTTCTTCAACACTGCGGGTCTGTCTCATTTTACCTTGTGCTATTCTCTCTTGTCCATGACTGGTTCTTACTGACTTTTTTGAGGCATCTGCTCCACTTTTCTGCTTGTTGCGGAAAAATTTGATACACTTAAAGATACAGAATATAAAAAAAGATCACAGAAATAAACGGCATGTTTTGACGAGCCACAATGGGAGAACATCTCAATTTTAAGAGGCATGAATCCTCGTAAGATGGTGTAGCTCACTATCAGAAGACCCGTGAGGAGGGAGGCTTGCCACAAATTAGCAGAGCTAGGAAGCGGCGGTTCTGATGCCGATCGAAACTTCAACTACTTCCCTACTTATGCAATAGTATGATAACGTACCGAGTGATACTATTTAAAGCTATTTAATTATGTCGCTCATTATCATAATTTATCAGAAGAATTTTATTTTCATTCCGCTACCTCTCGATGTTCTCTGCAATCGTCACTGAAAAAAAATTTGCGCCAATTGTGCAGAATTGTATTTCGATGTTGATCGAAACTTTAAAGAAGACCTTAAGCGAAAAACTCCAATCGCAAAATTCTTGACAGATTTTTATAAAGTACTGTGTGAATCAGCAGCGACCAGAGGTTCTCGATCAGCGTCTGGGCACCAATTATTGATGAAATATTTATTATGTATTTATTTATTTATTGACCTATTAATTCAATAATAAAAATTAATAAAAATTAATAAATATGTATATTTACGAATGTTCATAATTTAACGCCTCTATCTATTTGTGTGCTTAAACAATGTTTTGGTTTTTGAAGATGACATATTTCTTTTACAAAGATACTACATTTTTTCAGCATTCTAATTATTAAATATCATATACAGTATTTTCTCTATTAGTACCCCCTCCCTTTATTAGAACCCCCCCCCCCCCTCTACGCATCCTAACGAAGTTCAATACCGACATAATAAAGAGTGCTTCGCCATCAAAACATTATGTATTAAGGAGAGTATGGAATTAAGAAGACAAAACGGCTTCGATTCGTTTCGGCAGCAACAATGCACGTTCTTTCATGCTTGCAGATTGTGACATTTTATTTCTATGAAATGCATTATTGGACAGAACGTCTCGTCCTGAAATCAACTGGGTCATGGATAAGTACAATACTTGTCGCTTCTTTCGGCATCAAATCCACCGTTTCCTCAGTCGAAACAATTGGAGCCCTATTTCACTCTCATATGCATGCTTTCACTCTCATATGTTCGACATGCGAAAAAGCACGCGTGAATGAGAGAGTACCCAGTCGCAGAAAAAACGCCCGACAATTTGAACCGAAATTAATAAATTTGGATTTTTATTTTTGCTACTGTTGGTTCTTTCTCTCTCTCTCGGTCTCTGTCTCTGTACGTCTGTCTCATTCTATCTCTCTTTATCTCTTTCTCTATATGCGTAGCAATGCTCACTACAAGACAGCCTCTACACTTTTTTCTCTATAATTTATTTTTTCGTTGTCCAACTCTAGTGGAGCCATTGAAGCGACGGTGTTTTTATTTGCCGATATACGGTGTGAACTGTTTTAATACTTTCCCGAATATGTTCTTGCATTGAAGAGATACGTTTCAGCGATTTGTTGACCCTGTGGTTTGCACCCGTTAGATCGCTATATATTCGATGAGTTCACGTTCCTGGTTGATAGGAGATAGAAGATTGATGGAAAATCAATTAGAAATACTTCACTCGTTGTTCTGACGGAAAATTATCACTTTTATAAATATCAGAAAGAATTGATAAAATATCTTTTTTTTAAATTTAAACAATAGCCATTTACATCACCTTTGCAACTTTTTACGGTTTACCAGATGAATTGCCTGATGTAATATAGAAAGTGAATGATACCCTTGTTCGTTAAGACCTGTGTGTTGTTTGAGTTAGATTATTTGATATATACATCTATACAGGGTCTTTTATTTCCTCTCCATTTTTTCCTCTGTCCACTCGCTCTCTCTCTCTCTCTCTCGCTCTTTAATTCTTGTACACGTTTTCTCTCTCTCCACTTCCTGTCTCTTTTCTCTATCTCTCTCTCTCTCTCTCTCTCTCGGCATCTCTCTCGCCCTCTGTGCGCTCTATCTTTTTCCGCACAATTCCCTCGGAAATTTGCTTCCGAGTTGTTCATCTCTCTCGCTCTCTTTATCTCTTTCTATCGCACCCTCTCTCTCTCTCCCTCTCTTTCAACATTTTCAATACCAAATATGTGCCATTAAGTTTTAGATGATAAAAATTGACCGGCGCCTCGCGTTCCATAAAGGGTTACTTAGTCGATTGATGAAAAGGCATTCACGTTCCCTAATCAGTGGAGAATGGCTACTTCAAAATAAAGCTACGCATTATCAAGAAGAGGGCCTGGCCCTTTCGATACCGTACACAGACTGTGCCAATACAAAATACGGCCACAGTTTTTCTAAAACACGGCCCTCACCCTTCTCGACATCGTACCCAGGATGCCCATCTCGAACGAGGGCGCCTCTTCGCCTGCGTCGTCCGTCTTGCCCTCGGCCGCCATGACTTCCATCTCGCAGATGTACTCCTTGATCAGCACCGAATTCATAATAAAAACAGATTGAATACTTATTCATGATGATTTATTTGCCAGAATGGAAAGGAAATGTGTCCAATATCCAATTAGTATAGTTTTTTGATATCAAGTGGTGTGAATAAATGGAGCACTTGAAGTTTTGATAGGCATTGAAACCACCATTTATGAATTCTGCACTATTTGTCGCACATTTTCAGCAACGAATCGAAAACCTCTTTTTTATTTAAGACATAATATCCTTGATAAGGAATGCAGTATATTTAATTAATACATTAAATAGTTCATTTAAGGTAACGAATTCATAGCAAATACAGAGTAATTATTTATTAGTGAAGTAGTTTATTAATCGTTTACTGTCCTTTCTCGAGAGGAACCGAAATGTCCTTTGTCGCTTTTTATATGCAAATTTTATATATATATATATTTTTTTTTAAAGAAGAAAATAAAAGCCCTAACCTCGCTGGCCACCCGCTCGGTCATCCAGTTCTTGGACGTCGCGACCATTCCACGCGAGCGATGCTCGACCGCGGTTTCTTGGTTTTTAAAAAAAAAGTAGAAAAAAAAACTTAAAAATATATATATAAACAGTTTTGTTTAAAGGAGGACAATCATCGTGAAATAATTAATTACGGTTCAAATTGCTGCGCTGCATTCTGCACTCTCTCATTGTTGCGTACTATTCCGCAGGTCGCACAAACGGGCTACATGAATTTGGCATATGTACATATGATAGCGAAAAAGGGTTCCAATTGTTTCGACTGTGAAAACGGCGGTCTTGATGCCGAATTAAACTGCAAGTATTGTACTTATCCATGCCCCATTTGATTTCACGTGGGTTTTGTAGAAAATATTTTCCACAACTCAGAATCTGCACACATGAAGGAACGTGCATTGTTGCTGCCGAAACGAATCGAAGCTTTTTGTCTTCTAAATTTCATACTCTCAATGTTTCAAAAGCGAAGCACTTTAAATTTTGTCGATATTGCACGTCGATAGGATTGCGAATTTTTGCGGTTGATGAAATACGAGCAGAAAAAAAACAGATAGATTGAATTAATAGATCAAAAAATAAATAAATACAAAATATTTCATCAATAACTGTTGCTCATTGTCAGACTCTGATCAAGAACCTCTGGTCGCTCCTTATCAAAGAGTACATCTGCGAGATGGAAGTCATGGTGGCCGAATTCAAGACGGACGACGCGGGCGAAGAGGAGCCCTCGTTCGAGATGGGCATCCTGGGTACGGTAGCGAGAAAGGAAGGGCCGTATTTTAGAATCTAATTATTGTCGAATCACTAAATATTGCAATTATTTCGTATTCTACTTACTACTAGCAATAATTGCTAACAATTTTATTTATTATGAAAAAAATTTCCATTCATTGCTGAAAAAAGTGCCACATATTGTGCAGAATTCGGAAATGGATGTTTTGATGCCGATCAAAAGTACAATTACTGCACTAATTCATATTATGTGATTCCACCGCATCGTTGGTTGCATTCATTGAAAATATAATGCTATCGAATTATTTCTCTCATTATTATCATACAATTATGTTACTGAAGTTGCAAACAATTAATTATCTATAAATAATCAATCGGTCTTTTCTATGAATTCGTTTCATTGAATAGATTCTTAAATGTTATGACTAACAATAAATGGCGTCGTCATCTTAACTGTTCTGGTCGCTCCATTCCACTTCAAATATAATAAAATGTTACACTTTCTAAGTACCTCCAGACTGGTTAAATCTCTATAGAATTTACACTCCATTGCAAAATAATAGTAATTGGATATTGATAACACTCTAGCAAATCAACTTTTGTATCCATTTCATTTGATTGGCGAGAAGGTTGTGCACTTATTGATAGTGATAATTAAATACCGAGAGACGGATAGAGAAATAGGAGCGAGAGTGAGGGAAAAATGGGGGACAGATGGAAGACAGAGAGAGAGAGCAAAAACTAATATATTTTTCAATTCTTCGTCTTGAAACTGTTTTTTGTCAAATTATTAAATATTGGAAATATTTCGTATGTTATTACATATCATAAATTGTTTTTTTATTAATTCAGAAATGGTGGTTTTCATATCGATGAATATTTAATGCCGAAAAAATGGAACCGATTGGGCAGAATGAGGAAATGGCGGTTTTATTGTCGATCGAAAGTTTAAATGAAGTAGTTCCATGTTTTTTGATTCGACCAGAGAGCCAAGTGAGATACAGAAACTATATCACAAGTAAAATAATGATAGTTATGACAATAAAATAGTAAATTCGACTTTTAAGAAGCTGAAATGGTAAAGATAAAATAAAATACAAATTATAAAAAATTATAAAATAGTTTCTACTCAGAAGCACACAATAATTCTTACGCAAGCTCCGATCGCCTTTGACATTCTCGTCCTGTGTTTCCTCACCTCGTCGTGTCTCTTCTGGGAGACGGAGTAGGGCCGCGGGAGAGAGAGAGAGAGTGAGAGTGAGATTGAGAGGGAGTTTGGGAGATTGAGAGAAAGAGAGAGAAAGAGAGGGCGAGAGAAAGAGAGAGTGAGAGAGAGAGAGAGCCAAATGGAAAAAGAGAGACCAGGCAGGAATAATCATTTATTGTTCAACTTTTCTTCTTTCTCTAATTTTTTTGAACTATTACATACTATCTTATTTCGTTAGCAATACAAGAATGACCAGCGATTCTATTTATTATTTTTAAAAAAACCATGTGTTGCGGAAAAAATTGCTAACGAAATTTGTGATGAATTCGGAATTGGATTCTGTATTATTAAATGGTACAATTAAATGTTATGATTTACATATCGATAATTTTACTTATTTGAAATTTTTTTTTCAATTATTGCTGAAGAACATTCCACTAACTGTGCTGAATTTGGAAATATTTATTTATTTACTTATTCAATACATATGAAAAAAGAAATGGTGGTTTTGATGCCGGGCGAAGCTCCAAATGTTGAACTTAGCCTTACTATTTGATGAGCTGCTCATGGAGCTTGTAATAGATAATCACTACTCAATCCTATTGAAATACAATTTCATTATATCGCGCATAATCACAATTATAGTATAAAAATGGACAAATTTGCGTTCCACTTCTCTCCCTCTCTCTCTCAGGCTCTCCTTCTCTCTCTCTCTCTCTCTCTCTCTCTCTCTCTCTTTCTCTCTTCTCTCTCTCCAACTGTCTCCGTCTCTCTGTTTCTCTTTCTCTCGCTCTCTCCAACTGTCTCCGTCTCTCTGTTTCTCTTTCTCTCGCTCTCTCTCACTCTCTCTCTCTCTCTCTCTCTCTCTCTCTCTCTCTCTCTTGAATTCAAGAGCACTGTATACCTTCGGGGGGTATACGAAGGGGGCGGAGGAATAATAAATGAATGCGTGTACCTCTATGTACATGTATCTCTCTCCGCCCATCTGGCACATATGCATTGTCATTATTGTACTTCGATTGGATAACTAATTGTAAGTGTTGGTTGGTTCAATAAAGAGTACGCCAAGGTGGACTTGTCTTGGAACAGGATTGGTAAGGGACTCGATCAAGGATTGCAACCGGAACTGGAAAAGATTGGATCAGGTAAAGAAAAGATACAGGAATCGGAAAAAGTAAAGCTAAAGCAAGGAAACTACTAACGACTCTGGTTTTTCACAATGAGCCTTATTAGGTTGGAGCCGAACCTAATCGCAGTGATCTTAGAACCTAATGGTCACTAATTAGGCTTGACAATCATATAACTAGGTTCGGAAATAATTAGGACTCATTTAGAGCCTAATTATGCACACGTGGCAAACTTTATCTCTCGACTTCAAAATGAACTTTAAACAGCAAACAAATCATTTACAAGCATTAAGGGGTCACTATACTAGACATATTAAAAGAGAAGCAAAAAACACTGTTTTGACTACGTAATATGAACCAAATCAAAAAAGGTCATATATGCACGGGGAGGGGGCTGAAAAGCTGACGTCAGATGGAGCAGCTGAAGGTCGAGGATGAAGCGACTGAGGAAGTCGGAGGGCTGCGAAGGGGACAGGCGAATCAATCGGACACACCTAAGATCGAAACATCGAAGTCAAGTGCACTGCAAGAAGATATTTCTACTTCATTACTAAAGCTTGTTTTAGTAGGGAGAGATATAGAAGGAGAACTTACGTTTGTGAAGTGACACTTGGTCCATCTGACACTTGGTCCAACTGGCACTTGGCCCAACGGCACTTGGCCCAATTGAAGTCAACAATACTGAAAGCTAAAAAGATAACGTTACATTTAAACAAACTTGAGAATTCATGTCCGGGTGAGAGTTGGAGTCTTCGTAACTGCACGCTTGACGACATCTCTTACGAGCGGGTGATGATTCCTGCTACTAAAACGCCGCACAATCTGACATAACGAAAAATATCACAAAACATCATTACGTAAACAACAATAACTGGAACACGACAAGTTGTGAAAAAAACAAAGACAAACTCCAGCTTATTATTTTGGTGTGGCGTCCTCCGCCATTCTGATGTCGAAATGGCGGAGAATGCCTCACTAAGAGCTGCGGTCTGTGACACCAAAAATGGTTAGGCTAAAAACAACCTAAATTAGGTACGAGATGCTTTAAATTAGGCTTGAGTTTTGACTCCAGCCTAATAAGGCTCATTGTGAAAAACCAGAGGAGCATTCTACCAAACAATCGGTTTGTGGGGGCCGTGGCAGACCCTACAAATGCATTTAATTAAACGAACGCATTGAAATGACTGATCGATAATTGATTGATTAATTAATATATTAAAAATTTGTTCCCGGTGTATTTGTCACCCATCAATTGGTATGGATATGTACAGCACTTGTTGTTTCACTCGATATCAAAACTGCCATTTCCTAATTCTGAACAATTGGTGGAAATTTTTTTCAACAACAGATGGAATTTTTTTAATATAAAATAAAATCATTGATTAATAGCGCTAATAATGAGACATTAAATAATAGCAATATAAAACAATTCGAGAAAATTAAAACAAGGAATTATGGAAAGTCATATAATCATTGAGACAATAAAAAAATTTTGATACACCACAACCTGAAGCATCCCAAGCATTACGGGGTTTGCGTACTAGACTGTAAAAGACCAAAAAAACGCAGAGGAAGAGAATGTGGATACTCGCCTCGTCGTGTCTCTTCTGATAGACGGAGCGGGGCCTCGAGAGAGAGAAAGAGAGAGACAGAGAGAGAGAGAAATAGAGAGAGAGAGGGGGAGAGAGAAAGAGAGAGAGAGAGAAATAGAGAGAGAGAAAGAGAGAGAGAGAGGAAGAGAGAGAGAAAGAGCGACAATCATTATCTATAAACTCGCTGATTCTGTGCCCGATCAAATGGTATGATTCAGTGCTGCACTTGAAGATTCGATAGACATTAAAACCACCATTCCTGAATTCATCACAATTTGTGGCTGTTCTTTCAGCATCGGATGGAAAAAAAAGCTCGTTGGGGACCCGCTCGGCCATCCGGCTGCAAAACTGTCATTTCCTATTCTAAATCAGAAACGAATGGAAAATGTTTTTTTATAATCAGTAAAATCACAACTTTTAATAATTCTTTAAGCGAATTCTCTCTCTCTCGCTCTCTCTTTTCTCTGTCTCTCTCTCTCTCTCTTTCTAGCTACTATAAAACGTGAAACGCTATAATTGCGGTATAATATAGAATTTTAGGATGAGCTACATACATACAAGTAAGAGGTATGGAGAGGATGAATCGGATGTTATGAAAAAGCATAGCACTTGCAGTTCCGATCGCCATCAAAACCGCCATTTCCTTATTCTGCAGAATTGATGAATTTTTTTAAAGCACAACCGAAAAATATTAATGTTAAACCCTTCGCACGCGCTTTCATATTTTTTTTGCCTTTTCTCTTTCTCTTTCTTTCTCTCTCTCTCTCGTGCTCTCTCTCTCTCGCTTGCTCCCTCGCTCTCTCTCTCATCTATCTTTATCTTTCTCTCGTTCCCTCTTTCTCTCTCTCTCTTTCACTCTCTCTCTCTCTCTCTTTCACTCACTCTCTCTCTCTCTCTCTCTCTCTTGCTCTCTTCAAGATGTTCTTAGCCTGCTGCCGAATGGCTTCAGCAGATTGTTCTATCGGCTGAGAACACTTCTCTGTCATTTTGCACGAGAAAATCAATCACTCTCGGCATGAAAAAAGACATCTTTCATTTTGTTTCTTCTACTTATTCTTCATTTTTTCTTCTCCATAAACATGAACATATAGCATATCCAAATGGGATTTCTTAACAAAATAATCAAAAATTACCACGAGCTCATCAACTCAACCGCTCGCTAGGCGGGAGGGAACCAACAAGGCTCTACAGATAAATGCTAGAGACAACGACGGCAGATTATAAACAAGGAAACTGCCTAGGCATTACAAATAAACGAACACACACACACACTAAACAACAATTTTATAGGAAACAGACGCATAAGATAGAATCCTAGCTTACACTCCTTTTTATCAGAGACTCAGAGACTCTCTAGTTCCTTTAGTCGGCTGGATCGACGGTGCACTCGGATAGTTCTGTGAATAAACTGAGCTTTCTTGAGCTACCGTGAAATCGACAGCAAGTTCGTAATGGTTCGTCTTAGTTAGCAGAGTGAATGAGGGGAATTTGTCTTTATCTTGCCCTTTTTTATGTTTCTCTCTCTTTCTATTTCTATTTTTCTACATAAAGAAATCAAGCGACATGAATAAGAGAGGAGAGAGAGAAGGAGAGAGAGAAAGAGAGAGAGAGGGAGAGGGGGAGAAATAGAGAGCGAGAGAGAGAGAGAGGGCAGAGAGAGAGAGAGAGAGGGAGAGAGAGAGAGAAGGATAGAGAGAGGAGAGGGAGAAAAAACAAGCGAATAAGTTCAACTTTCGGGTAGCGATTACGGATTCGAAGGATAAGAGAAAGAGAGAAACAGAGAGAGAGAGAGAGAGAGAGAGAGACAGGGAGAGATACACGGAGAGAGAGACAAGGAATGAGAGAGAGGGAGAGAGAGAGTGGGAGATAGCGAAGGAGGGAGGACGAGAGTGTTCATTGGCAACTGGGAGAAGCATAGAATACCAGAAGTTGGCGTTCGAATCTCACCAATAGTCCCACTCTTTGCATCGGCTTTATAGTCTCCTAAAGTCATGTTTAATATTTCTGGTCAGAACCTAAAGCTTCGATCGGCATCAAAATATTTTTAAACAGTCCTTTAATTAATCTGCAGAATTGGTGCCATTTTCTTCAGAATCGAAGGGAAATATTTTATCCTGCCCTTTTTTATGTTTCTCTCTCTTTCTATTCGTGTTGGATCACGAACTGACACTGAGATGGAATTGCTTCTTCTTGTGTTTCTTGAAGTGAGAGAGATAGAGAGACACTCAGAGAGAGTGAGAGAGAGAGAGTGAAAGATAAGGAGAGAAATTAAAAGCAAACCAATAATCAATTTTACTGCATCATGGATTTTCATCATATACATACATAATTTCGTAGTCCATTTAATGAGACGAATTCATAGAAAACACAAATTGATTATTATTTGATGAATTAATTTATTAAAAATTTGCTGTCCGTGCAAGAGTGAAACAAAAGAGTGTTCGCATCATTCAATAATTGTATTTTATGATAAGGTATATATAACAAATTTTCATTACAATAATTGTTAAATAGCCGTTATATCCTCTCCACAGTCTGTTCAAACTGATTCCGTCTTTGCTGGCAAGACGAAGCCAGAGCTTGGCACAAATGGAGCCGAGTGTTGACCGCGGTAGTCATCCCCTCCTCCCCACTTCACCCTAATCTCGTTTAATCTCGATATACAACTGTTCCCAGTTCAATTCTCTCTCTCTCTCTCTCTCTCTCGCTCTCTCTCTCTCTCTCTCTTCATGATATTACAAGGTTTTTAATGCTTTCGCGATTTTATTATATCACGCGTGTGATCATATATTAAATAATATAATAAATACTTATAGACTGGAACGAAAATCTTTCCAACTTCAATAGCATAATTTTAAGAACTGAATTAGTGATATTATTTAATCGCATTATATTATATAAAAGCAGAGCTCCGCAAAGTACGATCAATTTGTGAGAATAAGTGCAGCACTTGACGTTTTAATCGGCATTAAAACCACCATTTCCGAATTCAGCAAACTTTGCGGCCCGTTAGCGGCCAATTCGTCTAACCCCGATGGTGTACTGGGCGCATGAATTCAAGAGAGGGGGAGAGAGAGGGACAGAGAGAGAGAGAGAGAGAGAGAGAGAGAGAGAGAGAAAGAGAGAGACAGAGGCGGAACGAAATTTTTCCAATTACATTTTTATTAAGAATATGATTATGTGCGAAATAATAAGATTGGATTACAATGATTATCAATTACTACTACTATCACCAATCAGCGCGTCGCACATCAAACGGTATGGATAAGTACAGCATTTGGAGCTTCGCCAGAAATAAAAACCCACCATCTCCTAATTCTGCACAATTCGAGGAATTTTTCAGCAATAACTGTAAAAAAAAATTCATGTACATAAATCACCGAAAAGTAAATCAAAACATTAAATTGTACCATTTAATAATTCATTTAATGAAACGAATGAATACCACATAAAGAAATCAAGCGACATGGATAAGAGAGGAGAGAGAGAAGGAGAGAGAGAAAGAGAGAGAGAGGGAGAGGGGGAGAGAAGGATAGAGAGAGGAGAGGGAGAAAAAACAAGCGAATAAGTTCAACTTTCGGGTAGCGATTACGGATTCGAAGGATAAGAGAGAGAGAGAAACAGAGAGAGAGAGGGAGAGAGAGAGAGACAGGGAGAGATACACGGAGAGAGAGACAAGGAA
The DNA here is from genome assembly GCA_945643635.1 of Allodiplogaster sudhausi. NCBI lineage: Eukaryota > Metazoa > Nematoda > Chromadorea > Rhabditida > Diplogasteridae > Allodiplogaster > Allodiplogaster sudhausi. The sequence goes on from CALZFC010000057.1 coordinate 679,883, forward strand.
TGAGAGAGAGGGAGAGAGAGAGTGGGAGATAGCGAAGGAGGGAGGACGAGAGTGTTCATTGGCAACTGGCCCAAGCATAGAATACCAGAAGTTGGCGTTCGGATCTCACCAATAGTCTCACTCTTTGCATCGGCTTTATAGTCTCCTAAAGTCATGTTTAATATTTCTGCTTATATTTGAGGTCAGAACCTAAAGCTTCGATCGGCATCAAAATATTTTTAAACAGTCCTTTAATTAATCTGCAGAATTGGTGCCATTTTCTTCAGAATCGAAGGGAAATATTTTTTTCAATAATAAATAGATTAATTGATAGGTAAATGACAACATTTTATAAAAAAAAATAACTTACTAGAACTTAACATTAATATATTTTGTGATGATATTAAAATGATAATATCAGAGCATTTAATAATCAGCTAGCGCTCGGTTCTTACAATCAAATGGGATGAATAAGTACAGTATTTGACGCTTCGAATGACATCAAAACCACCATCTTCTTCTGCACAATTGGTGGAATTTTTTGTTCGCGCGACGATTGTAAAATAATTTTTTATAATAAATAAAATCGCCGATAAGTAATCAAAACATTTAATTACAACACATATTAATACATTTAATGAGACAAAATGACAAAAGGATACAGATTGAGTATTTATAGATGAACTAATTTATTTTGATTTAATTGTTAAAGATAAAGAAAATGGGTCCAATAGCTAAATTTTACAATGATAATATTTGATGTAATAAAATAACATTACAATAGCATTAAATAATCGCTACCTGTATTCACACCCTTCCTGCGCATATCAAATGGTTGGCTGAGCACAGCTGCACTTAAAGTTTCGATCAGCATCGAAATCGAATTCTGCACAATTGGTGAAAAATTTTTTGCGCAACAAATGTAAAAAAAAATTCCCCCGACCAGTAGTGCAAACAATAATAACTCTAAAAGCAGCAACGTAGATCAGCTGACTACAAATAGGCACTATGAACCAGTCATGGACAATAGAATAGCTCAAGGAAAAATGAGACAGACCCGCGGAGTTACCCATAAATAAGAAACGAATAGTTTTGGACATATTTACAAAAACGTTAACTCGTAATATTATCTACACCTTTTGTGTGTTAATAAATAAGCTATAGATCATATTTACGTACACACATGCATATATGGTATTCAATTATTAGAAAACATCGTCCAACAAGGATCAAATGGCATGGAAAAGCACAATACTTGCAGTTTCATTCGGTATCAAATCCGCCGTTTCCACAGTCGAAAGAATTGGAGCCCTTTTTCAGTTCATAAGAATGCTAATTTCATGCAGCCGGTTTGTGCGACCAGCGAAAGAGTAGGCTAAAATGAGATTTCGCTCTCTCTCTCACTCTCTCTCTCTCTCACTCTCTCTCTCACTCTCTCACTCTCTCTCACTCTCTCTCTCTCTCTCTCTATCTCCCTCTTTATGGCAAAGGCGATCGGCATAGTTGTCAGCTTCTGTAAAGAGCTGCTTTATTATTACATTCTTATTTTATATATTATTATTTTATTTTTGCTATTTTTATTATACTCAATAAATATGAAGAGCGATTTTTTTAAAGGGATATTTGCTCTCCGTATTAGATTGCAGCCGAAAATTCTTCGAATAAACAGTAAATATAGCTCGTACCTTATGATGACATAATAACGGAGTGCAACGTTGCACAATCGAATGTCATGGAGGCGCACAGCACTTGAAGTACACACAGAGAAGGATGTTATGTGGAGCGTAACATTGGAACATAACAATAATGTAGTTGAAATGCTCCGGAACATCTCATGTATTTTTCCATAACATTTTTTGTGCATAACATTTTTTTCTGTGTGTATCTATCGCCACCGAAATAGCCATTTCCTCACTCTTTCCATTTGGCTGTCCATTTTTTTTTCAATCATATTGTAAAATTATGTGAGAAAACCCAGCCAATCGCTATCTGACAATGAGTAGTTTTCTTATATTTCTTACAAGCGTGCTATTATTTCATTGACCGTTTATGCCATTCATAACACACGTGAGAGAGGGAAGAGAGAAAGAGAGAATCATTATTTTTCAGCGAACGTCCTCCCTAAAAATATCTTCCATATTTCCCTTTTGTGCACTTTTTTTCGTCTCTCTCACTCTCTCCGTCACTCACAAACAATCAGTGCCTTCTATCTATTTCAGCGCTATCCCCTCTGCACTATGCGATTTCCATCGTCTAGCTTCAGAGTTCTCCGCCTCTCTCAACCTTATTCTCTCTCTCTCTCTCTCTCTCTCTCTCTCTCTCACTTCTCTCTCTTTCCATCTCTCCCTCTCTGTCTGTCTCTTTCTTTCTTTCTCTGTTTCCTTCAGTGTCACTGTATCTCTCTTTGTCTCTCTCTCTCTCTCTCTCTCTCTCTCTCTCTCTCTCTCAGCCTCTCCGTCCGCTCGCTTCGTCCCCATTCTTTCTTCAACGCTGTTTTTTGTAGCTGCCGATGAATCGAGTTTGAGATTAAAGCTTTTAGAATGAAATTAAGCAATTATGACACAGAAAAAAAGGATAATTTACAACAACACCAAGATATGTGCGAACACATAAAATACAATTTTTACAAGCTTTTGATTATCACGCATTATGTAAGAAGTGACCGGTGGTTTTGAATGGCGGCCAAGCATTACATTTCAGCGCCAGCGCATAATAATCGCTTAGCTGTGCCGTTCGTCTGCGTGTCAAGAAAAAAATATAAAATAATCAGTCCAAGTCGAGCGGGTGACTATTATCACCCGCCAGAATATCCATTCGTGATCTTTTTCACTCAAGTATCTGAGGTCCATCCAGAAATTAGAAGCGAGAACAGAGAACCTATTCTTGCTTTGTATTACAAGCATGTGAATTCGTTTCATTAAATTTATTCTTAAATATTATGACTAAATGTCATGATGAAATGTTACTTGTAAGCTCCGTTATCTCAAATTACTTTCTTGTTTTTTCCAGCTTTCCTTTTCTCCTTTTGATTTCTCGCGGTATATTGCCAACATTCTTCAACACTGCGGGTCTGTCAATTTGTACTATGTGCTAAACTCTATCACTGGTTCATACTGACTTTTCTTGGAGTCAGCTGCTCTACGTTGCTGCTTTTAGAGCAAAAATTTAATACAATTACGGAGACAGAATACAAATTTTTAAATGGTCAAAAGTAAGATAACAGAAGAAATTGGCTATCGGATCGTATCAATAGTCACTTTCTCGCCTCGATTTAATAGTAAAAAGCCATTACGATCCAGTCATGGACAAGATAATAGCACAAGGTAAAATGTGATAGACCTGCGGTGTTGAAGAATAAGGGCAATTAACATCATCGGATGAGAAAAAAAAAGTAATGAAAAAAAGAGAGCAATTGATAAGTCGGGGGGGGGGGCTTACATTAAATGTTATGTTTTATATTTTGATAAATGTTACGATTAAATGTCATTCAATGAAATTTATAGACGAATTAATTTATCTATAATTCTAGGTTTGAACTTTCTCATCACTGATCAAATTATGTGAATAAGTGCAGTACTTGAAGTTTTGATCAGCATTAAAACCACCATTTCCACATATCGCACAATTTATTTGTTCCAGTACTGCATGGGAAACAGATTCACAGTAAATACAGATTGCTTATTTATTGATGAAATAATTTATTAATAATTTCCTATCCATTCTTGAGTGGACCGAATATATTTGTAATATGTAATAATTATATGCTCAACCTTTTGCCTCGAGCGGGTGACTATTTTCACCCGCCAAAATATCCATGCGTGCTCTTTTTCACTCGAGTATCAGAGATCCATGCAGAAATTATAAGCGAGAACAGAGAACCTATTCTTGCTTTGTATTACAAGCATGTGAATTCTTTTCATTAAATGGATTCTTAAATGTTATGACTAAATGTTTCTTGTAAGCTCCGATAACTCAAATTAATTTCTTGTTTTTTTTTTCAGCTTTAATTTTCGCCTTTTGATTTGTAGCGGTATATTGCCAACATTCTTCAACACCGCGGGTCTGTCAATTTTTGCTATGTGCTATACTCCATGACTGGTTCATTCTAATTTTCTTGGAGTTCTCCTCGCTCTCTATCGAATTCACGCGAATGGGACTCTATAACTGTATGGTACGTCCACCACGTTACCGTTGAGACGTTTTTCCAAGGTTCTATTGTGGTGTGTTAGAAATATAATATACATATTGTGTCAACATTTGAATAAAATAACAGTGCAATAACATGTATTAATTGTCATCCAAGTATACGCTTCTGTTGATTGAAGTTTTGATCGGCATTAAAACCAGCATTTCTGAATTCTGCACAATTTTTTGCAAATTGTTTTCAGCAACGAATGTAACATCTTTTTCGAAGCCATATTTGAACGAATTCTTATTCAACTCGACCGACTTGGCCGATGCCTTACTCTCTTTTTCTCTCACTCTATCTCTCTTTCCTCTCTCTCTTTCTTTCTCTCCCTCACTCTTTCTCTCTCTCTCTTTCTCGCTCTCTATTAGGTTAGAGAAAGGGAGGGAGAGAGGGAGAGAGATATGGAGGAACAAAGAGAGAAAGAGAGTACCTCTCTCTTTCTGTGCACGTACACTCATTCATTTATTATTCCTCCGCCCCCTTCGTATACCCCCGATGGTATACAGTGCTCTTGAATTCAAGAGAGAGAGAGAGAGAGAGAGAGAGAGAGAGAGAGAGAAAGAGAGAGAGAGCGAGAGGAAGAGAGAGAGAGAGAGAGAGAGAGAGAGAGAGAGAAAGAGAGTGAGAGAGCGAGAGGAAGAGAAACAGAGAGACGGAGACAGTTGGAGAGAGAGAAGAGAGAAAGAGAGAGAGAGAGTGAGAGAGAGAGAGCGAGAGAAGGAGAGAAGTGGAACGCAAATTTTTCCATTTTTATACTATAATTGTGATTATGCGCGATATAATGAAATTGTATTTCAATAGAATTGATTATCTATTACAAGCTCCATGCGCAGCTCATCGAATAGTAAGGCTAAGTTCAACATTTGGAACTTCGCCCGGCATCAAAACCACCATTGCTCTTTTTTTATATGTATTGAATAAATAAATAAATAAATAAATTTCCAAATTCAGCACAGTTAGTGGAATGATCTTCAGCAATAAGTGAAAAAAAACAATTTTCAAGTAAGTAAAATATGTAAATCATAACATTTAATTGTACCATTTAATAATTCAGAATCGAGTTCCGAATTCATCACAAATTGCGTCAGTATTTTTCCGCTATGTTTGTTTTTTTTTATAATCTCTTTCTCTTCTCTCTCTCTCTCTCTTTCTCTCTCTCTCTTTCTCTCTCTCTCTAATGGGAAGAGAGAGAGGGAGCAAGGGAAAGTGAGAGATAGCAAGAGAGAGAGAGAGAGATTGTGGAAGAGACAAGGAGAAAAATGAAAAGCATGCCCTGCGGGAGCTGTCTGTTTCGTCAAGGTAAGGATAGATAACAAGCGAATACGTTCACCTTTCGAGTAGAGATTTCGGATCGAAGGATAGGAGAGAGAGAAATAGAGAGAGAGAGAAGAGAGATAGTAAAAGGGAGAGAGAGGGGGAGAAGACAAAGAGAGAGATATAGAGAGAGAGGGAGATAGAGACAGGGAGAGAGAGAGAAAGAGAGATAGTGAGGGAGTGAGGCCGAAAGGGAGAGAGAGAGATACCATAACAATGGCACTCCCGTCCACTCCAATCCATGAGGAAGATAATGACTATCTGTTGTTTATTGGGCCCAAGCATAGAATACGAGAAGTTGGCAGTCCGATCTCACCAAGAGTCCCACTATTTGCATCCGCTTAATAGTCTCCAACACACACTTCGCAGGGTTTACAAATGTAAAGTCCTGTTTAATATTTCAGCTTATGTTTGAGGTCAGAACTTTAAGTATCGATCGGCATCAAAATATGTTAAGACAGCCATTTAATAAATATGCAGAATTAATGTCATTTTTTCAGCATCGAAGGGAAATATTTTTTTCAATAAAAAATAAAAAAATTGATAGGTAAATCATAACTTTTAACCAAAATAAATTAAGAACTTTATTTTGAGATGATATTAAAATAATATTATTAAAGCATTTTCTAGTGAGTAACCGCTCTGGCGCAATAATCAAATTGGATAGATTAATACAGAATTTGAAGTTTCTATCGACATCAAAACCGCCATCGTATTCTGCATAATTGGAGAAATATTTTGTTCCAGCGACGATTGTAAAACAATTTTTATAGTAAATAAAATCGTCGATAAGTAAATCATAGCACTTAATTATATAATTTATTAATAATATATTTAATGAAACTAATGAATAGGAAAGACAGATTGATTTTATTATCAAATAGTATAGTTATTCACTGCAGTTAATGTTTCGATCACCCACAAAACCGCCATTTCCAAATTCTTCACAGTTGGTGGAGTTTTATTTTTCAAAGATTTTTAATAAATAAAATAATAACTCATAACATTTATTATACTATTTAACAAAACGTTTATTGAAACGAATGAATACAGACGACAGTTGGATTATTTAAAGGTGAGAGAGAGGGAGAGCGAGAGGGAAATAGAGTGTGTTAGTGAGAGAGAGAAGAATTAAATGAAAAGAAATGAAGAAAACAATAAAGCTACCAAACAAGAAAGTAAATTCGTTTGCATATCGCAGCACAAGCGAAAAGAGAAACCACAGTATGAGAAGTGCGAATAAGTCACCAGATAACAATTACATTTTATATATGTAATAGAATACTTCTCCTGCCTATTCAAACTATTATTCCTGTGGGGAAAAATGCTTGAAAATGCAGAAATTAAACGCCTCTGGACTTAAACTTTCACATTAAAGTTCGCAATATAAGGCGAAGGAAAAATGAGAGAGAGAGAGAAAAAAGATAGAGAGAGAAACAAGGAGGGCGGGAGAGAGAAAAAGTGAGAAAGAGGGAAGGAGAGAGAGGGAGTGAGAGAGAGAAAAGAGAGAGAAAGAAGGAGAGAGGGAGAGAGAGAAAGAGGGAGAGAGGGAGAGTGAGTGAGAACGAGAGAGACTCCCTCCCTCTCGCTCTCCGTTTGTCTGTATCTCTCTCTCTCTCTCTCTCTCTCTCTCTATCTCTCTGTCTCTTTCTAACCTAATAAGGACAAAGTAGAAGTGACGGATGTCGTGAGGCCCCACTCCGTCTCCGAAATGCAGAAGTGCCAAGATGAGGCTATTATCTATAGAACGAATAGTGAATCCTTGTGCGAATGAGGGTCGGTTTTGCTGGAAAGATGGCACCATTTTCTTCAAAATAAGAAAACTGCAAGTGCTGTAAAACTGCGATTCGCGTGTATTCGAGAGAGCGACTAGAGAGAAAGAAAGAGAGAGAGAAATAGAAAAAAAAGAACGAAAGAAATGGAGCGAAAAGACACGGAGAAAGCGAGTGAGAGGTAGAGAGTGACAGAGAACGAATCAGAGAGAGAGAGAGAGAAAGAGAGGGAGAGGGAGAGAGAGAGAGAGTGAGAGAGAGAAAGTTGTTTATTGGCAACTAGTCCAGCATACAATATGAGAGGTTGATTATCGATCGCATCACTGCCCCACTACTTGCCTCGATTAAACAGTCTCCTCCATACACATCGTATCCTGTCTTGTACGTCTCATTCTTTAAGATCTTTATTTTTTGTGCTGTATCCTTAATTGCCTCATTTCCACAGCAATGTAGAGAACATAACTGCAAAAAAAATCAAGATAAGTAAATCGGAATAGTGAATAATAGAATTTAATAATTCATGTTATTAAAATAAAGCATAGAAAAGTCGGATTGATAATCTAGAGATGAATTTGAAAATTTAACATTTGATTTCCTTGCTAGAATGGAACGAAAATGTTTTCAATATTCAATAATTATTTTATAATAAGACTTTATATAATGGTAATAATCATTATCAATTTTTGCTATCTCAATCAAATGCTGGGATCAAATGATAAGAAGCAGTACAGCACTTGAAGTTTTGATCGGCATGAAAACCGCCGTTTTCTACAGCACAATTGTGGCATTTTTTTAAAAGCAATAAATGGAATTTTTTAAATAATAATTTGAGTCACTGATTAATAAATCATAACATTTAATCATCACATTTAATAAATCACGTAGAGATACGAATATAGTTAGGGAAGATTGATTATTTCTTGATGTTTATATTCGCTATTCTTGCTTGAGTGGAAGGAAACTGTTTCCAATAATATGCAATAACTATATATTACGATGAAGATAACAAAGACAAGAAACTACGTGAAAGTGCTTAATATCGCTCAAATTCCAATTGAAATTATTTAAATTAATCTAATTAATTTATGTACCTGAAATGTTGGGCGGGACTGTACATATATTGAGACGCTACTTGTGTGTATCAAATGTTTATCTATGTATGTGTAAATACAATTATCATTTCAATTATCATTATCTACATATTAGGCATTACATTTCAATTATCATGAGCTATATATGTACATATATGTAAATACACTTTTTTCCCCAATTCTGACCAAATGATGTTAGCAATTACAACACTTGAAGTTTCTGTCGGCATCAAGACCGCCATTTCCAAATTCTAAACAATGGTCGGGAATTAATTTTCTTCAACAATTGCAAAAAAAGTGCAAAATAAGAGCGATCATTAGTCTCTCTCTCTCTCTCCCGCTATCTCTCTTCATCCCACTCTCTTTCTCTAACCTATTACAGAGAAAGTACAAGTAGACGGATGTCGTTTATTTCTGCTCACTTTAAACCTTTAAAAAAATTTTATTATGAGTGTGTATTAAGCTTTTACTCTATAAGCAGCAACGTAGATCAGCTGACTTAAAAAAGTCAGTATGAACCAGCCATGGACAATAGAATAGCACAAGGAAAAATGAGACAGACCCGCGGAGTTGAATAATTTACAGCGTCAACTGAGAAAACGAATAAAAGAAAATTTGAAAAAAAGAACTAATGTAAGTAAGAAACTAAATTACGTAGTGGAGCGGAAAAGAACAGAGAAACCACCGCATGAGAAGTGCGAATAAGTCACCGGATAACAATTACATTTTAAACATGGAAAGGACTACCTTCCCCACTGTTCAAATTATTATTCTAAACTTTTGTATGAAAGATCTCAATGAAGGAAAAGGGAAAGAGAGAGAGAGAGAGAGAGAGAGAGAGAGAGAGAGAAAGAAAGAAAGGAAAAGAGAGAGAGAAATTAGGAGAGAGGGAGAGAAAAAGAGAGAAAGAGAGCCAAATTTTGGCTTCTAAGACTCGCCAAATTCGCCAACGTTCTCTTCGCGCATTCTTGCGAGGCGATTCTGCCGAGTGTTCATCATCGAGCTGCTGCACTCGGATGAGTTTGTAATATCATTAATTTGTTATTACCTATTCTACTGACCATGAGGACGACCGTGAAATCAAATGTAATTGAAAAGGCCAGAGCACTTGAAGTATTGATCGGCATTAAAAGCACCATTTCCGAATGCTGCTCAATTTGTTGGAATATTTTTTTCAGCATCGTACCGAATAATATTTAATCACAAAACGAATTCATGGTAAAAACGGATTAAATACTTATTTATGATATAAATTCCGCCCGCCAGGGTATTGAAAGATAGTTCCCCGGGGACACTAATTGAGAAAATACGGTAATTACAAATTGCTCCAGTGAGGCCATCATAGTCGTCTAGATGAACGGTGGGGTGGGTCATCATAGTCCCCCAACTAGGGGGGGGTTATCATAGACCCCCGACGAAGGAGGGGGGGGGGGGTCATCAAACACCCCGACGAGGGAGGGGGGTGGTCATCAAAGACCCCCGACGAAGGAGGGGGGGGGGTCATCAAAGACCCCGACGAGGGAGGGGGGTCATCATAGACCCCCGACTAAGGAGGGGGGGGGGTCATCATGGATTCACCCTCCATCATCGCGTCTGACGGAGATTGCTCGATGACTCGGCCCGATTCTACAGATGTACGTGAAGAACAGTTGTGGTTCAAGGAATGATTCCAGAATCGAAAGAAATCACACGCACACACAACACATGTTCTATGGCATTTTCACATAACTAATCGAACAAGTACGGGAAAGCCGTATTTGATCTCCGTTATATTTTTTTTTCGCAAAAAAAGATTATGGTTTCTTCGTAGATTACTTGACAATCTCACTCACTTATTACAAGCTGTGGCCGGCTAGAAAGAAATCTTATTATGCGAGGGCCAAAGGGAAGAGAGGGAAAAGTCGAGTCAACGGCGGCTGAAGAACGCCCGCGGCGGGGGATTATGGCTAGCAGTAATCTGAACAGTGACTGGTTGGTTGGTATAAAAGAGCGGAAGGTACAAAGCGATGAGGTCAAATCAAAGAGTTTCCTCCTCCTCATCTTCCACACTCTTCAGCAATTCCACGGGAAATCGTGCAACAGACGACCTTGTTGGCAATTCTCCTTCTGGCCGTCAGCGCGCTTGCCCATGGTAACTCTTTTTTTTAAGGAGCCAAAAACCCACGTTTGAATTCGCGCCTTTTTGCCAGATTCAGGGGTGAGAGAGCATGCATGATATTGTATTTATGTACAAAGGGAGTTACGTCAACAATCACTGCAGGAAACTTTTAAAAATATGTAAATTCATGTTCCTTTAAACAATATTCAAAACAATTATTATTCATTTTTATTTTATAATTCTTTATATCATTATGAAATAGGTACTAATTTATTATTAAAATAGTGCTGGAAATCTATTAAACAAATTAATAATGACTCTAGAATACGGCTACTATGGCCATGGAGCAGACCACGGCGACCACCATGGTGCTGGTTACTACGGAAACCATGGACACGGAGATGATTATCACAAGTTGGATTCTTTTGAGCATTCTTCTAAGTATTTTAAAGGAGCCAAAAACTGGCTCTTGAGTTCAAGCCCTTTTTGCCTCACCCAAAAACGATAGAGTATGTGTGATTTAGAGAGGCAAACAACTAAAAATAGTCCATGAAAATTCAAATAGATTACGTATAAAATTCATGCTCCTTTAAATATTTTAAGAAATTAATTTAAATATTAAAGGAAGCACGACCACGTTGAACACGGCGAATATGGAAGCTACAAGTACGGCGGCTACGGAAGTCACGACAAGGGAGAGAAGTACGGCAGTGAATACGAGAAGGGACACGACGGAGGACACAAGCATCACGGAGGAGACCACTACGAACAGGGACACGGCGGGTACTACGCCGATGGGGACCATGGACACGATGAGCATCACGGACCCCACCATCACGAGGAACACTACGGATACTATCGCAGAGCATAGACATTCCAGGCGTACACATACATAAGTGCAATAATTTTAGATTGCTTCTCTCATTCTCCATCATTTCTTACTCTTTAAAAAATACTAACTAATATGAAGGGTCATGATGAGTGTACTTTTAAAGTAATTTAATACTACTTTTGATAAACGAGAACATGAATACATCTTACACGGTGAAAAGCTTGGCAATGAGAATCGGACTGAAATGAGAAAAGTAATGCAATAAAAAAATGGAATTGTAGATGAACAATTGTTTTGGAATACAATCTCCGTGTACATAGTTAATTATGGAGCATCCACTTCCTTGTAAGTGTTTTTTAAATACTATTTTGAGTGATTTGTCTGTCTATCGTCTATTCTTACACAAATTGTACGAAAACTTTTTCCAACGAACTTGTTTTTCTCCTAACAATAAATATTCGCTGATTGTGAGTGCTACGAAGATTGAATTGCAGAAACCGAAGGACGCAGTGCATACCGTGGCTATTTGTCGTTTTAATTTGATACTCTCAATGTTTCGAATCCCAGAGCACTTAGTTTTTTTTCCGATGTTGCACGTCGTTAGGAGCAGATTTTTGGTTTCTGTTCGTGAGATACATACATGGAGAAAAGGGCAAATAGATTACGTTGGAAGAACGACACAACTTCCATCTACATCTCTCTCAGTCTCCTTCTCTCTCTCTTGCTCGGTCTCTTTCTCTCTCTCTCTCTCTCTCTCTCTCTCTCTCTCTTTCTTGGTCTCTCTCTCTCTCACTCTTTCTCGGTCTCTCTCTCTCTCTCTCTTTTTTGGTCTCTCTCTCTCTCTTTCTCGGTCTCTTTCAGTCTCTCTCTCTCTCTGTCTCACTGTCTTTCTCACTCTATTTCTCTTTCTCTGTGCCTCTAAATCTCCCTCTCTCTCTCTCTCTCTCTCTCTCTCTCTGTCTCCAACGGGAAGAACCGAGGTGCTTTTTTCCAGGTGGATCGTCCTCTTTTTCACACCGTTGCCAGAAAACTTGAGGCATTTCTTACTTAGCCGCCACTAAGCCACTGCCTCAGAGGGAACGAGCATTGGGTGCGGGAGTGACTGCTAAAAGGCTTCTTCCACTTTTTATCTCTTTCTATCTCGCTCTCACCTCTCTCTCTTTCTATCTCTTTCTCCCTCTCTCCTTCTCTCACTCTCTCCTCTCTCTCCCTCTCTCTCATAGTCTCCCTCTTTTTCGTTTCTACTCTTATTCTCCGTCTTTTCTTCTTTATGTCTCTGCCCAACCCCCTGCACCCTCTCATCTCTCCCACGAACTGTTCTTAAAAACCTCTCAATATACGTGCTCAGATGCCCCTTTCCCAAAAGTTGCAAAACTCCCACAAGTAGCGCGGCCAGCGAGAGCATTTGGCAACTGCTGATTTGCATGAAGCATGAATATATATACTTTTTTGTGTTCAACTCTCTCTCTCTCTCTTTCTTCTCTCTCCCTCTCTTTCCTCTCTCTCTCTTTCTTCTCTCTCTCCCTATCTCTCCTTCTTCTCTCTCTCCCTATCTCTCTCTCTCTCTCTCTCTCTCTCTCTCTCTCTCTCTTTCGGCAACTTGTGATATGCTTGCATTCATGTACACACACAAACACACACACCCGGAATGATTGCACTCCCCGGAGGGCGATGCTTTACTCACTTCCCGCTATGCCACCGCGCCGAAAACCGTGTGTGAGGAGAACTCTGCCACTTCCTCAGCCTCCCCCCCCTTTGAACTCGCTGCCCCCCTCCCCTTAGGGGTTAATTTTTTTTGCTCACTCTAACTATGCAGAAAAAAAAATTTGGACTGACTCTGCTCATGAGAGTTCTCGCGAGTTCTTGTTAGTACGCTTCCTTGCGAACTCATTCAGTCCATCTATATCTTCATTTATTTCTCATTCTGGATTCTTTCTCATTCTGGATTAGCCTTTTATTGCGCAAAGAACGCCATAATGGCGGGTTGGAATCGCATTAAACCAGCCCAAAAAAATTCAATCTTAAATTCCTGAATTCGGCTTGTTTTCGCCTGAACCAAGGGCGATGAGCATTTGTGTGTGATTAAGAGAGACACCGACGAGAAAAGTCAGGAAAATTTGAATCGATTACCATTTGAATTCGCGCTCGTTTATTCCATAAATATCTGCGGTAAATTGTTTTTTTTTTATTAAAATTAAGCTACAGTGTTTTCGTTATGTATTACGAATTAATACATTTACATACGTATATACTTGTATTTTTACGATGAACTTCTTTACTTTTTACTTGACTTTTTCGTGTGTGTTTTCTAGTTTCGACGTCTGCTCACCTTTCGCGTCTTTTGTTTTGCTCACTTCTCGTTGACAAGCTCGAATTGGACGACGGAAACAGAAGGCGAGGTTTGGGAGATTACGAGAGAGAGAGAGAGAGAGAGGAGAGAGAGAAAGTGAGATATATACAGAGAGAGAGATCGAGAGATGATGAGAGAGAAAGAGAGATAAAGACAGAGAGTGAGAAAATTAGTGAAATAAAGAAAGAGAAAGGGAGAGAGATTGCCTAGTTGTAAGTTAAAAGTGCTTGGGAGGAACGGAAAGGAGAAAGGTAAAAGCGAGAGAGAAAGTAAGAGACGAAGAGCTCGCCAAAGTTCTCCAGGCATCATGCGGTGACGTTCAGGTGACACCGACCCTTCACCCAATCCTTGCCGAGAGACTCTCACTCTCTCACTCTCTCTCTAACTCTCTCTCTCTCTCTCTGTCACTCTCACTATATCTCAATCTCTCACTCTCTCTCCTTCCGTATCTCTCTCACTCTCTCTCTCTCACTCTCTCTCTCTCTATCTCTCTCTCTCCCTGTCTCCCTCTCTCTCCCCCCTTCTCTCTCTCTCTCTCTCTCTTCTTTTTAGCCTTCTTTCCCTTTCGTACCCTTCGAGAAAAAGGACGTGAGGTAAGGAGAGCACCGTTCTAAAACTCCCCTCTCCCCCCCTCCCCACAGAGGTTAGATACAGCCTCATGACTTGACACCTTCTTGTTGCTATCCTTGCGGTTTTCCTCCCCGTCTGAGTGATAAAATAAATATAGCCAAGTTTTTTTCGATCGTTGCAACGAACAATAAGTTAAATCAGATATATTGATTGCCGTGATCAATTTTCGTATTAATACTAATTTTTTTTATGGAAACACAACGCTTCTTACCTTCGTATTTTCTGGCCTTTTTTTTGTTTGGTCGAAGTACATTTGCGTTATTTTGCCAAGCCAGACGCAGAGTTGCTTCCCGCATACATGCGTTTAAGAGCCGGCGGGCAACTTACTCCGAACTCCAAACTTACTACTAACTTCTCTGATCTACCCTGAACTTACTCCCGGAACCTGCTACCAACTCCTCCGGATCGCCGCCTTTGAGGCTCTGGCTTTTCGCGGACGAAACAGAAAAAAAACATGGATTTTGACTCGAATGGTGACGGCTATTTAATATTTCTTTATTAATATTACTAATTATTCCACATTAATTAGTAATTTTATTTCTTATATATTTATTAGCGAAATTATTTACTGTTTAAATATTATTTTTTATAATCATACTTTAATTATTAAAACTGTTAAAACTATTAAATTTATTCAGAAGCACAACACTTTTCGCACCCGATGAATGTCTACGGAAGTATGTCACAAGCCGTGGAAGAAGCTGCATATGATGATGGTAAATAAAAAGGCTGTTTTTCAAGCATAAGTTATATATATATATATATATATATATATATATATATTTACAGTACATACATATATATATATGTATATATATAATATTATTTTTTTATTCAAAAAAAAAATATGTTTGAATAAGAAAAAAAGGTATGTATTTGTAGTATAAAAAAATGTTGTATTTATAACTAATATTAGCGGTGTTGCTTTTAGGCATTTTCGCATTTACTATGATGAACGGTCAGCTATTTCATACAGGACATAATTCTCTTTTTTTTTTACTATTTCACCTATTCCCCGGATATTCAAAGGTCAACAATGTCATTTATGTATCCGAAGTGCGACTATTCTTGACTACTCTTTTTTCGTTTGTCTCTTGTCTTCTTGTTTTTTTTTCTTCTTCTATACATTTCTTAGATGCTAATTACAGGCCGGCCTCTGCTCTGGCATCTGCTCCCTCTTTCAATCTCTCTCTCTCTCTCGATCTATATCGCTCTCTCACTCTCTCACTCTCTCATTCTCTCTCATTCTCTCTCTCTCTTTCTCTTTCTCTCTTCCTCGTCTCTCGCCCTCTCTGACTAGATGATGATCCACTCTGCTGACAGGAGAACGAAAAGCTCTAGCAGACATGCAACACATAGTGCAAACTAAAATCTCTCTCTTTCTCTCTTTCAATCCCTTTCTCTCTCTCAATCATTCTCTCTCAATCTCTCTCTCTCTCTCTCTCTCTCTCTTCACGCCCCCCTCTTTCCATCTCGCTTTCCCAGAGAGAAGACAGAGAAGCAAAGTACCCCATCTAGATGTCTGAACTCACCAGATGTTCGTTCTTTCATCTCCTAAACACTGTTTTTTTTCTCGGAGAGTTTTCAACTCTCTCTCTCTCTCTCTCTCTCTCTCTCTGTATCTCTCTCCCTCTCTCCCTTTCTGTCTCCATCTTTCTCTCTTCCTCTTTCCGCCTATCTCTCTCTCTGTCTCCTTCTCTATCTCTTCTTCCTCTCTCCATTTCTTTGACTGTTCACACTTCGTTCCAGCAAATTGAAAAAGGGTGAAAAAAAAATCTGCAGCTCTAGAACATCTTCTAGTTTCATCTCCTCTCGCACCTGGCCCCCAGTCTCTTGTTCTCTCTCTCTCTCTCCGCTTTCTCTCTCTCTCTCTATCCCTCTCTCTCTGTCACTCACTCACTCTCTCTCTCTTTCTGTCACTCACTCTCTCTCTCTCTTTCTCTCTGTGTCTCTCTCTTTCTCTCTCTCTATCACTCACTCTCTCTCCCTCTCTCGCTGTCTCTCACTCTCCCTATTTCTTACAATTAGTCTTTTCCGCTCTCGCCCAATGGCTTCAAAGTGGCCTGGAGTCTAGCCAAGCGTGCCAAGCAATATTTATTCATAAACGAACACTTCGGCTTCACGAACGTGCAGAGAAGAAGGGAGAGAAAGAGAGAGAGCCAGCGAGAGCGAGTGAGAATGAGTGAGAGGGAGAGAGCAAGAGACAGACAGAGAACGAGAGAGAGAGAGAGAGAGACAGAAAGAGAGAGATTGAGAGCACCATGCCATATAAAAGAGCTGTAACAGGCCGCAATATGAAAGTACAACAGTCCTACCATATGCTCAAAGAATTTGTTAGACTCTTTTATTAATACTGTCGCTCTCTTTTTCCCTCTCTCTCTCTTTCTCTCCTTCTCTTTTTTATCTTTCTATTTCTCTCTTTCCTTCTTTCTCTCCCTCTCTCTCTCCCTCTCTCTCTCTCTCTCTCTCTCTCTTCATGCACGAATAATTCACGAGGTGCGTGCCGGTAGACGAATGTGTATTTGTCTCTGTCAAATAGCCGGCATAAATCATGGCCAAAAATGTTGCGTCGCGCTCATTATTCTTCGGCTTTTTCGCTGTGCCGCGGGCTGCCTTTTTTTCTCTCGCTATCTCCCTCCCTCTCTCTAACTTTCTCTCTCTTTCTCCCTCTCTCTCTCTCTCTCTCTCTCTCTCTCTCTCTCTCTTGCTCTCTCCTCTTAATATCCCATCATTGTCCCTCTTCATATTTCTCCATCTGTCTTTCTCTCTTTCCCTCTCTCCCTTTTTCTCCTTCTCTCTCTCTCCCTCACCTAATCCACCGAAACAACGGTGGCGACATCATTTGTTCTGCGCGCCCGTTTTGGCTCGGAATCGGTTGGCGTCGCGCTGCCAGGTGGATAGGCGGAAAGAAGAGGGAGAGAGAGGGGGATGGAGAAAAGAGAGAACGAGAAAGGGAGAGAGAGAGAGAGAGAGAGAGAGAGAAAGAGAGAGAGACTGAGAGAGAGAGATAAAAGAGAGAGAATGAGAAAGGGAGAGAAAGAGAAAGATAGAGAGAGAGAGGAAGAGAGAAAATTTAATGATGATGACCATGCTTATGTATATTGTCTTCGGAATCCCCAATTCTCAATAGCTTCTCCTTCCTCTCTAATGGAATCCCAGTGGAAGAAGACAAGGCGATTTGTTCGCTAATCCGCACGTTTCCACGTCAATTATTTACTTTTTTTCTCTTTTTTTTATATCTTTCACGGACCTAAAGCTCAAATAGCAAAAAAAAAGAAGAAAAAATCGGACGAAAGAAGACATTAAGAGAGAGAGAGAGAGAAAGAGAGAGAGAGAGAAAGAGGAAAGGAGATAGGGAGAATGAGATAACTTTGTTATAAAAGGAGTAGTCTTAAATTTTTATTCAATTATTTTATGCAATTGTTTTTATGTTTCGTCTGGATTGAGGAACTGCTGAAAATCAAGGGTTGTGCGAGCATTTCATGTAGGTATATATGGAAAAGTGTGAAAAGAAAACTACCTGACCATGTGTTATATTTTCGAGAAAAAATTACCTTCTATCTTCATTAACAAACGTGAGCGTATCTTTTTGAGTCAAAAGCCTGCCACTTACAATTAATATTGTGCGAGATTAAGTAGATGTTTTTTTAATGTTGGGAAATATTTATTTGAAAAATTCTTTTTCGCTCGTTCTTGTTTACGGAGTTAACGTGCGGCTGACTGACTTTGTCATTGTCAAGGAGCTGTTCTAACAATAGGGTTTTATATGATTCTAAATGGTTAGCTGTCGCAGAGCCCTCGGAACGGAGCTGAGAAGGATAAATCATTCATATTTATAATTGTGAAACGAAATCCACCAATGTTCGGAAGCAAAAAATAATATATATTTTTAAATACCTTCCTAAAGTAATATTATACAAAGGCAAGTATGTAGATATAGGCATTTGTTCCTTTTTAACATTGGCGATATTTTTTTTGATTTTATGTTTTTTGGTGTTCGTTTCTCTATTCTCTCTTTCTCTCTCTCCCTCTCTCCCTCTCTCTCTCCCTCTCTCGCTCTCTCTCTCTCTTTTTCTCTCTCTCTCGTTCATGTTCCCTTTGCTCCTTTGCATCGCAATGGCTACTTTTTTGCCGCGTAAATCCAATCTTATCTCGTCTTGCGACAAATAGCGCAGAGGACAACGGCACAAGCCAGGTCGGATTGGTGTTCTGCGGAGCAGAGATCTTTCTCTATATCTCTCTCTCTCTCGTCTCGCTCTCTCTCTCTCTCTGCCTCTCTATATCTCTCTCTTCCTCTCCCTCTATCTCTCCATCAATCGCTCTTTATATCTCTCTGTCTGTCTCTCTTTCACTTCTTCTTTCTCTCCAACTTTCTATCTCTCTTTCGCTTTTCTCACTCTCTCTGTCTCTCTCTCTCTCTTTCTCTTTCTATTAGTAGTCAGGGGGATGCCAGCGAACGTATCCAAGAATCATTTTGAGGTGTGGAAATGGCTCTCTTTTACTAGCAAATTTTAGTTTAAATTTCTTTTGCATTATTTTGTTGAAATTATTTTTCTCTGCCTTTTTTTCTTTCATTCTGCACCTTTCATATTCGATGACGTCGTTTTGTCATTTTCAGCAAATAGCAAAAAAAGAAGAAAAAATCGGACGAAAGAAGACATTAAGAGAGAGAGAGAGAAAGAGAGAGAGAGAAAGAGGAAAGGAGATAGGGAGAATGAGATAAAGAGAAAGAGAGAGAGAAAGATAAAGAGAAGGAGAGAGACATACCCAATATGCACTCGCTTTTTTTACCTTCTTTTTTCTTACTTATGACGGAATCTCTGGAAGAGTTGCCCGGATACGCCGCGTGTTCCGCGTTCATACAACATGTTATAGACATGTTCAGCATTGTAGAGAGAACGGCAGTTCATGAATATGACATTTCTCCCGGCTTCCTTCTCTCTTTTCGTCATTATACCAACTCTCCTCTCTCTCTCTGTCTCGCTCTCTCCATCTCTGTCAATCTCTTTCTCCTTCTATCTAGTTCTCTCTCTCTCTCTCTCTCTCTCATTCGCTCTCTCCCTCAACGTATCTTGCTCTATATTTGTCTGTCTCCTATTCTCTATATCTCTCTGTCTCGCTCTCTCTCCCCCTCTCTCCTTCTCTCTTTCTCTCTTTCTCTCTCTCACTCTTTCTATCTCTCTCTCTCTCTTCTCTTCATTATTACTACCCGTGGGTTCCACTCTCAATCTCTGATGCATAAACGGAACGGAACGGCACAAGTCCATTGCAGTCGTGACGGGATTTCGGAGAGAAGAAGAAGATAATTAGGTAGGAAGCTCCCGGAGAGACTTTGAAAAGAAAAAAAAAATATGGAAAAGAGAGACGGCTGCGAAGCAATAATATAAAAAAAAAGAAATGCTAATGACGAATAGAAAGGGACAGAGAGAGAGAGAGAGAGAGAGAGAGAGAGAGATGGAGAGAGAAATAGGTGCGAGAAGTAGAGAGAGAGAGAGAGAGAGAGAGAGAGAGAGAGACAGAGGGAGAGAGAGAGAAACAGAGAGAAAGGAAAATTTGAGAGAGAGAAATCGAGAGAGGAAATTCGAGAGAAAGAGAGATAGAGAAAAGAAATTGAGGGATAGAGAATAAAATAGAGGGAGAGAGGGAAATAGAGAAAGAGAGAGAAATAGAGAGAGAGAGAGATGGCAACCTCAACGGCGAAGACAGTACATCGAAAGACTATGATTAGACAATGTCTGTCTGCACTCTCCCTTCTTGATACAGGGACGGAATGGGCACAGAGACAAATAGCCTTCTCAATCAGGCATCCGGGGGCAGCAGCATCCCGAAAGAGAGAGAGAAAGAGAGAGAGAGAGAGAAAAAACGGTACTCGAAAAGGGAAATCGAAGAGCAGCGTAGACTCAACGTTTTGTCAATGACTTGCCGACAAACGGTCACAATTACTGTATTATAGTTTGATTACTATAACATAAAAATAATCAAGTGTTCTCTTTTATGGCGACAATATTCATATCTATCAACGTTATAAAACTACTGCTTAGAAGGTTATATGGCCTAGACGCTGACTTAAACCACCAGGTTCAACTGGCTAGCTTCGCATAATATGAGTTTACTCTTCTTTGCTCAATGACTATCTTAATTTGGTTCTATAGGAAGGATGCTTTACCGGTTATCTCCTATTGTTCTTCCTATGAATTAATCCATAATTTTTAGTATTAAGTAAATTTAGCGAAAATCTCTATCGTTGTTGCTTTCACAGAAATGGAATATTGGTCACAAGCGGAAATGTTGGTCAACATCACGAGTTCCGACTATTTCTGCACACTGCGTCACCAAAATTCTCATTTCATCTTTGTTTTCTTTTTTTAGCTCTCTCTCTCTCTCTCTCTCTCTCTCTCTCTTTCTCTCTCTTCTCTCTCTCTTTCTCACTCTCTAACTCTATGGCGTCTCGCCCGCCTTTTTCCACTTTCATTCCATCTCTCTCTCTCTTCCTCCCTCGCTCTCCCCTCTCTCTCACTCTCTCTCTTTCTCTCTTTTCCCCCCTCTCTCTCTCTCCCTCTCTCCCCTCTCTCTTTCTTATGAGCATTACTCTCCTAAGATGCAACAACATATATCTTTTCAACTGCCCCTTCTGATGATTCTCTCTCATGTCTTTTTCAATGTCTTCTACGTGTGTGCTTTGCTCGTCGTCCCTTTTATTCTTCCGTCTCAGTTTTCTCTCTTTCTTTTCCTCTCTCGTATTCCCATTCTCTTACAAAATGAGATTTACTCAAGACCTCTCATAACCTCTTGTCCTCTCTCTTTCTCTTTCTCTGATTCTCTCTCTCCCTCTCTCTCTCTCTCTCTCTCTCTCTCGCCTTCTCACTCTCTGTCCATCACTCACTCTCCATCCCATCTCGTTCTCTCTCTCTCTCGCTCTCTCATTCTCTCTCTCCCTCTATCTTTATGAACACATGCCCGCCGGGTTGCTTTCATCGCATTTGCCACTCTGGAGAAATCTTTTCACCGCTTCTGGCCCGGCGGATCTTCAGTCGGCTACCTTCATATCTCTCTCTCTCTCCCTCTCTCTCTCTCCCACAGTCTCTCTCTCTTTCTCTCTCTCTCTCTACCTCTTCCTATCTCCCTCTCCCTCTCTCTCTCAATCTCTCTCTCCCTTTCTCATCCTCTCTTCCTCCCTCTCTCTCACACAAACACACTCTCTCGCAATCTCAGATATTTTTTTTTGCAGCCGCTCTTTTGTCACTGGGAGGCGTTTGGCCGATTGTAAACCTTGACAGACGAAAGAGGCTCTTGGGGTGAGAAGAATCTTGGTCCATATCCTCCTCTCTTCTCTCTTCCTATCTCTCCCTCTTTCTCTCTCTCTCTCTCTCTCTCTCCCCCTCTCTCTCTCTCGCTCTCTCGCTCTCCTCACATCTTCTCATCATTGGTCTTTGTCACATTTGCCACGGGCCGTTGTGGCCATCGCTGTTTTGGCTGCTTCTTGTCTCCCTGACTCATTTATTGTTAGGTAGAAAGCAAGTCAAATAGTGATGCTATTTATAATGCCTCAGGAAAAGAAGGTTGCGCCTTTTATCCGCTTAATTTCCGCTATTTCCGTTGTAGGCGGCCCCAATTTATGCTCTGTTCTGTTCCCAAATTTGGCCTTTGCCAGCCCCCCACCCAAAAATACTCCGCCACCAGCACCCGATAACGGTCGGGGTTCGAATTACGCGTGTTAGATACAGCGATGCGGGAATGATGTGCTTATCTAGCAGCTTTCCCTCCAATCATTTACCCCTCTATTGTTTTTACGCCAGCGGTTTTTATTTCTGTGGTTTTTACAATATTTGTACTTCAACGGTTTTACTTCTTAGGTTTTAACTTGTACTATTTCTTATTTGCTTTTTACTAGCGGTTTTACTTATAAGGTTTTCACCTCTACGGTTTTAATTTCCAATTTTTTTTACTTTAAACGTTTTTACCTCTACGATTTCTTTTTAAACTACAATTTTTACCTCTACGGTTTTCACTTCGTATCTTTTCACACCCCCTTTCAACTCAAAGACATCACCGGCCGGTCAACCAAAACTTGTGGTAACCGAGACAACCTGACCGGGTCAATTCTCAGTTCTTTCGACAGGGGTCAAACATACTCTGATATTGTGAGTGACAATGAGATTCCTCTCACTGCTTCCACCAGTGGAAGGCCATTTCTCAGGTTTCATCCACTGCTTCCGTGTTGTGTATTCTTGTAAGACTATTGAGAGCCCGGCCTGGTGTCGACCACCCAGCGGGCAAACACCCGAGAAGAGTGGTTGCGGGGTGCTTGAATGTGCCCTCCGGTAGCGAGAGAGCTGTAGTAGCATCTTCTTCCTCTCTCTCTCTCTCTCTCTCTCTCTCCCCTCCCCCCGTCTTCCTCGCTCTCCGGACCATTGCCCCCGAGCGCTATGATGATAATGCCCGGAATACAACTTCTCGTGTTTCTCTTTACTCTCTTTCTTTCTCAGACGTTTGCTCTCCCTCCCTATCCTTCTCTCTCTCGCGCTCTCCCTCTGTCTTTCTTTCTCTCTCTTGCTCTCTCATCTCTCGCCCTCTCTCTCTCTCTCGCTCTCTCTCTCTCTCTCGCTCTCTCTCTCTCCTCATCCTCCTGGCTGACTAGTTGTTGTTGTCAAAAGAGCGCGTCCCTGGCAGTAGTAGTTATGTAGTTCCAAGCCATTCTTTTGTGTTTGGCAAGTAGAAGAAGAAGCAGAGAAATTGACGATGCAGAAACTAATTTGAACCTGAATTGGCACCTTTTTCGAAATGATGGAAACTTTTTTTTCGTTTTTTTTTAAATATTATTTTTTGTGTTGTTTTTGAAATATATAATTTTATATGTACTCTCTCTCTCTCTCTCTCTCTCTCTCTCTTTCTCTCGCTGTATATTTACCTCTCTCCCTCTCTCGCTATCTCTATCTCTCTCATCTATCGGCCATTAGTGCCGATGTTATTTTCCCGTCTTTTCCTCTTTATGTCTCTCGCTTTATGTGTCCAATTTTTCAATTTTTGTTTCTCTCGATCGATTCTCTCTTCTCTCGGATACCTTAAACTGTAGATGACATGCGTCATCGTCAGGAAATCTCAATTGCTCTCTTTCTCTCGCTTGCTCTCTCTCTCTCTTTCTCTCTCTCTCGCTTGCTCTCTCTTTCTTTTGCTCTACCTTTACCTCTTTGTCTCTCGAGTCCTCTCCAACTAAATCTCTATTACGGGCTATCTTTCTCTCTCTATTTCTCTCTCTCTCTTTCTCTCTCTCTCTCTCTCTTCCTCTTTCCCTTTCTCTTTCTCTCTCTCTCTCTCTTCTCTCTCTCTCGCTCTACCCATTAGCCCGTGGGACTGAATCGAAGCAGGGAAGAAATATAATTTTTATATCGAGACCGCCGAATTGTCGGCCCCCGATTTTGCTCTGTTTTCTTACAACTTTGCTCTCATTTCTTAGATTGCCCCTTCTCTCTCTCTCATTCATTCAGACTTATTGTAAGGCAAGTTGAATTCTTCCGCCCGAGTGTCAATAATATATTTCGATGATTTAAATTTTCTTTAATTTTTTTTTTTGTTTCGAGAGAGAGAGAGAGAGCATGAAAGTTAGCGAGACGCCGACTATAATGGTCAGGAAAATTGAAATAATACTCTTTGTAGATTACGGTTGACTTCTTTTTTTCGTGCTGTTCTAAAGAATTATTCTTGCTTCAGTAGAATTTACGAGTATTTGTGCTCTTAAATATAAAAGGATGTACATACATATTTTCGGCGGCCGTTTTCTTTTTACTAATCTTTTCTGCTTCGTTGTTGTTTTGTTTCCATTCGAGCCAGTCGTTCCAACCACAAAAGAAAGATACGACCATTCACGAAACAAATACATAGGAGGAATGACATCTCCTCTTCTTTTGTGGGTTGACAAAGGGAGGAGAACAAAAAAGTGTTTTCCTCCTCTGTAAAAAAAAATCGTATGCATTTTGCACTTTGTTGAGCTATACATATTTACTATTTTGACTGCAAACGTATCCAACGCTTATGGTTAGAAGGGAAATCTGCCTCTTTTCATCACTCTGCCAATCGTGATCTCAGTGATTTGTTATGTAATTTTTTCTTCTTTCTGTTATGTAAAAAAATTTTCAATGATTTCATTTTAAAATTGAAACTGTGATTTTCTATGCAATTTCGAAAAATAACAAACGTTGCATACAGGAATGCTGCTCGAAATTCACAATTTCAACGTGGTCAGCGAATTGCGCACTTGCTCTCTTTCGAAGAAAAATTTCGCAAATGTTTATTGGTTTTAAAGTTATTTAAATAAATAATATTTTGTTGACTATTGCAATAATGAACTCAATAAACTATGTATATTTTGTTGATTATAGCCTGCACGATACAAAAACTTGCTAGCGCGTGCGCAGTTTAGGAACTGCTTTTCAGGATAATGAGCGCAAAAAACCCTGTGTACATATTCAATGAATGTCGTATTTGTGAAAGTTGTTAGACAAAAAAACATTTAAATAAATCAAAGTCTTATGGAATTTGAACATTTTATGAAGGTATTCTCTGATTAATGACTTATATTTGCTTTCAATTTTCCTATTAGTACAAAACATTTTCTTCTACATTTTGTCGTTTGGAAAAGTAAAATGCATTATGTTCATATGAATTTCGGGAAAAGAGTTTAGTGAAAAATACTCATTGACCACATTAAAATGTATAAACCAATTACCATGTAAATTTTTGATTAATTTTTCCAAAAAAAAAAGAAAAAAATACTAATGTGGGCCGTTTTAAAATAAAGTGTAAGGCTCATTTTTCAATGAGTACTACATGACAAAAATTACTGATGAGATCACGATTTGCTGCTTGAGTTATGGAAAGATGCTTTACTTCTTACATACATAAAGCCAAACATGGTTACCTTCATGCTCGCATATATAATATGAGAATTTCTTCAAACTCTCATATTTTCCGCAAATCTTTCTCTCTTTCTTTTTTTTTGCTCTCTTTCTCTCTTTGTTTTTCCTTTCTCCATCTCTATTTATTTTTCCCTCTCCTTCTTTCTCACTTCTTCTTCCTCGGAAGTAAAGAGAAGTAGGAATGAGTGTGGTGGTGGTGACAAATGACCATTGCCTATGATGCACCCCAAGTCACTCCGCCCAGTCTCTGCACTTGGGTCCCTTCCTACCCCCAATGACCCCCCTCTCCCTCCCTTCACCCTTCCCCTGCTCTTTCACCTTCCTTCTTCTATGCTCTCTTGCTTTTGTGAGCATTTTGTTCATTCCTCTAAGTCTGAGGCAATTTCTCATTCTAATCTAGTCCGCCCAAGCAAACCAAGCGAGCAGCTTCCTTTCGACTCGGGATCATCAAAGAGAGCCGGGAAATAGTATCATAGCGCCTATTTCACGGCCTTAAGGACTGGCCTGGAAGAGTCGTCGTGAAATGGCGGCTCTCTCTCTTAAGCCCTCAGGGTGTATCTCGCACTCGAGCAATCAGCTGACCGGTGCTTCTTTGAGTACGGGAGCGGAATGTACGGGAGAGAGAGAGAGAGAGAGAAATAGAGGAAGAGAGAGAGAGAGAGAAATAGAGGAAGAGAGAGAGAGAGAGAGAAATTCAGAAGAGAGAGAGATTAAGAGTGTGTAAGAGAGAAAGGGAAAGATAGAGAGCTTAATGACTGATGAACTAAAGAATACAAAACATGAAAAACATGAGAGCGAGAGAAAAGAAGCAAGACAACAGAGCCAGGGAGAGAGAGAGAGAGTGCAAGCGAGAGCGAATGAAAAAGAAAGACAGCAGAGAGAGAGGCATAAAAAGAGAAACAGAGCGAGAGAGAGAGAGAGAGAGAGAGAGAGAGAGACGATAGGATAAATCTGAGAAGGTGGAAGTGGACTCTAATAAGTAAAGTTATTTTTAAACCAGGACGAACCCGCTTCCCATTCTCGCCTCCTATCCCACTCATCTTGAGAAATGGCGTTTTTTCCCACGTATGTGCATTTTACTTTTACTATTTTATCTATAAGAATTGTGAGTTTTGCTTACAGCTATTTCCTCGTTCAGTATTTTTTGCGGTATTTTTTGAATCCATTTGGAAAATTCGATCTTGTATATTCATATGTAAATACATAGTATATGCATATGTTTTTCTAAAATTCTCCTACCTCTTACTGCACTCTCCCCGTCACTCTCTCTTTCTCCTTATCTCTCTCCTTCGTTTTCTCTCTATCTCTCTCTTTCTTCCTCTCTCTCTCTCTTTCTCTTTCTTCATCTCTCTCCCTTGTTCTCCCTCTCTCTCCCTTCCCTCTCTCTCTCTCTCCCTCTCTCCCTCTCTCCCTCTCTCTCTCTCTCCCTCTCTCAATCTCTCCCTCTCTCTCTCTCTCTCTCTCTCTCTCTCTCTCGTTCTCGCATCCCAGCTTTCTGATCTCCTCTTGCTCTTCCTTGTAGACAAATTTGTCACCGGAGGTCAAAAGTTACTCAAGCAGCGCATAATGAAGGAGCACTTTTGAAGAAGAAAAAAAGTACTTTTTTTAGAAAAGGATGTATTCGAGAGAAGGACAGGAAAGAGCGTGGAGATAAAAGAGCGACGGAGAGAGAGATAGCGAGAGAGACAGGGATAGAGATATAGCGAGAGGGACGGAGAGAGATAGCGAGGGAGACAGAGAGAGATAGCGAGGGAGACAGAGAGAGAGAGAGAGAGAGAGAGAGAAAGAGAGAATGAAAGAGAGGGATCGAGAGAGTGAGAGAGAAACATAGTTAGGCAAGAGAAGAAAAAACGCGCATTGTTAGAGAAGAAGAGAGGAAACAACAGGAAGAAGCGACAAAACACATACATGGCTAGAGCCTGAAGACCAGAGGACCAGAGGACAACCTCATTTGGAATGCTGCGCTCGGCAAGAGGTCCCCTCCTCCCCAGCCCTCTCCGAGCAAACAACACAGCCGCTTGGGACATTTGATAATGTCCTCAGACAAACAACACTTTTATCCGCTTCATTTTCCTACTGTATTTTCGGGTTTTATAACTATTTTTTCCTAATTTTTTTCTTGTCGATCAAAGAACTTCATTTTTTTTAAAAATTAACTTACGTGAACACCCAAGAAAAAACACCAATTCATCATTGTCATTCTCTATAATTTCCTAGCATCTTCATTCTTTCCTCTCCGCTTGTTTTTAGATGTCTGTTATTCGGGGAGGGGGGGGGGTGATAATTAAAAAAAAACCTATCTTTACGTGAAGAATGATTGATCTCGTTGTTCTTTGCCTCATAGTTTCTCTAGTTAAATTTGAAGATTATTCCATTGTTCGTCTTAAACTTGAGACTATCAAGATACTAGTGGAAGGAAGGCACTTTTTAAGCCTTCACAGGTCACAAAACTTCTGGGATCGTCTAATGGGGGTCCAAGAGAACTTCCATGTTAAACTCATGTATCACATTTCATGTCCACACGTCTTTTCGCTCAATCCACATCATTGTTGTGCACTTGGTCCTGTCAGACGAGGTTCAAAGGCCTGATCTCTCATGGACTCTCTCCCTTTCTCATAGTTTCTCTCTCTCCTTCTCTCTCTTTTTCTCTCTCCACTCTCTCTCTCTCTCTCACCGTCTCTCTCTACTCTCTATGCATTGAGGATCTACATATGTATATTTGCGCATAAATGACTGCGAATAACAATAATCGCGAGGCAATGACATTCTATCTCCCTCTCATTATCACACACTCTCTCTAACTTTCTTTTTTCTCTCTCTCTTTATTTTCTTTTCTCTTTCCCCCTCTCTCTGTCTCTGTCTCTCTCTTCTGTGCAATCCATGTCAAGTGGTAAACCGAAGACACCTGTTCATAGCGATGCCGCAATATGCACAATTGGTATTACGTAAAATTTTTACTTTACACTCTGAAGGTCAACACTGAAAAATCAGTTATGATTGATGAGTTCTCTTTCTCTAAATCTCTCATGATCCCTCCTTCTGTCTTTCTCTCTCTCTCTCGCTCTCTCTCTCTCTAACTTCCTTTTTTCTCTCTCTCTCTCCTTCTTTCTTTCTCTGTCTTTCTCTCTCTCCCTCGTTCTCTTTCTCTATCTTCCTTTCTCTCTCGCTCATTCTCTCTCTCTCTTTCTCTCTCTCTCTCTGTCTCTCTCACTCTCTGTCTACCCTTGTCAGCATCATGTTGTGAGGGTGGCAGGCATCTCTTTGGTGGAGGTGCACTCCTCAACTTGACCCCTGATCCAGACATCGTCCTTGAGGCTGTGGGGAGGTCAATGAGCAGAGGAGCTTACAATTAGTTATAGAACTTGTTTATAATGTTTACTAGACAATATTTTCTAAGCGCTATGTTTGGTAGACAACAATATTTGTCCTTACGGTGGCATCGAGGGAGAAAAAATAAGAAAAACTCGTTTGAAAATGTTGTGATATTTATGAAGAATTTGGCACGTTTATGTACATATATGTATATGTATCTATGATTTGTACGTGTACATTACAAAATAATTATATTAATTATAAAAGCTAATATAAAAAAATAATAAATATTAATTATAAAAGCTGGGTGGAAAAAAAATTGAAGAGCGTTGTTCATGGCGAATTTTCACGATAGGGCACACTTCATCATTTTTTGACTTTCCCTTCTTTTTTATTACTTTCACACAGGATTTGATCTCTTTTTCCGCACTTGTTTTTGAGGTTGTGGGAGATAAGATATCATATAGTCATTTTTGTTATGAGAAAAGAAGTGATTCATTTCCTCTCTCTCTTATTCTCTCTCTCCCTCCCTCTATCTCTCTCTCTCTCTCTGTGTGTATCTCTCTTACTCTCTCTGCCCTGATTGTGAATAGTTGTGGTAGTGAATGTGATGTACATATGTACATACATCTCTAAATCGCTGATTCCTATCAGAATTCGGATAGGAGCGTATCATATGACACCTGCTACTGATCGATAGACTCTATCTACTAATACGTTTCATTATGGAATCGCGTTCTACATAGTAACGCTTCTATACCAGAATAGATATTTTTTCTCCACCACGCTGCGTGCGTGCTGGAATCGAAAGTAAATCGCAGGAAATAAACGAATAAAAAAAAATAAAAATAAAAACGTGAGCATATGTCTCAAAACGAACAGTGCCAAAATAAAATCTTATGTTACTAGCACAGCGTGGAAGCTCTCTCTCTAATTTGGCGTAGTTTCCATTTCAACTCTATCTCTCTCTCTCTCTCTCTCTCTCTCTCTCTCTCTCTTTCTCTCTATAAGTCTCTCTCTCTCTATAAGTCTCTCTCGCTCTTTCTCTCTCCTTGTTTCTCTCTTTCTCCTTACTCTCTACCCATTATTCTCGCTCTCCTCCACCTTTCTCTGGTGCTCGTCATCTCACTCTCGCAATTCTTCGCAAGAGAGCAAGAGACTCTCTGCTTCTGTCACTTCCGCGACACTTCGGGCCACCGCCGGGGAAAGGAGAGGAGTGATTATGCGGCAGCGAATCTGCGCACTGCTATTCTAAGAGGGATGCCACTCTCTCTCTGTATTTCTCTCTCCCTCTACCTCTCTCTCTCACATCTTCTCATTTATCCCGCCATAGACGCCGTTCCATTCTCGAAGCGAGCAAGTAGAGAGAGAGAGAGAGAGAGAGAGCGATGGATCTAGAGGCAGATAGAGAGAGAGCGTGAGAGAAAGAGAGAGCGAGAGAGGGCGAGAACGAGCGAGAGATTTAAAGAAATGCAGTTGTACCACCTCGCCGTCAATCTCACTCCTCCTGCACGTCTGTCGACGAACGGGCGAAGAACGATGAAAGACGAAGAAGAAGCTCCACCGCCGGTGGCCGCCTGCTCGCGTCCATGACAGCTCTGTCAATATGCATCGTGCACATCAATATAAGACCATGAGCCGGAGGATTCACGCACCCTACAACCTGCGGATTTCCGATCCAATGGCCTCTCTAGCCTGAAGCTTGTACCCGGCGGCATCAACGATTCAAGCACCCTATCACCTGCGGATTTCGGCCTCGCTATTCTGAGGCTTATACCAGGCGGCAGCAACGGTCCAATCAGCCTATCTTCGGCGGGTTTCCGATTGAGGAGATTCTCGCACCCTATAACCGGCGGGTTTCCGATTCAATGGCCTCACCTGTGCCACCGTCTCCTCTGCCGCCGGCGTCGCTCGATGACTTTGGCTGGCGTCGTCTGCTCGAGACACTTCTGGCGCCGGCTCGTGTCTGGACGACCGCGCCGAATGTCACGGTCATGGCTGCCGCTGCGCCCTTTGGACGGGCGAGCATTAGCAGAAGAGAGAGGAGAGCATGGAGTGCTGGTTAGAAAGAGAGAGAGAGAGAGCAGAGATTGAGAGAAAGGGAGAGAAAGAGAGAGAGAAAAGAGAGAGAAGAGGGGGGAGAGAAAGAGAGAGAAGAGGGGGGAGAGAAAGAGAGAGAAGAGGGGGGAGAGAAGGAGAGAGAGAAGAGGGGGGAGAGAATTGCTTTCCGTTATACAGTTCATGTAGTATGTAGATATATGTAGTTTATAGCGCTGTTATGTTTGCCCAATCTTTGAAGTAGATGGAAAGTAAGGTAATCTCCCAATATACGTATGTGGTTTTAATTTTCATCAAGACAATATTTACTGAACAAGAGTTACAGTTCATCTCCTCAACAGCTCTTGTTCTGTAAATATTGTCTTGATGAAAATTAAAACCACATATATTTTGCCAAATCGACAATGAGCAATAATGAAATAGAGACAAATATTTCTGCTAAAAATAATAAATATTAATAAAATGTTTCAAGGAGTTGGAATAATTGAAGTATTGTTGAAATTCTATTCAAGAAGTAAAAAAAAAAACCGTGAATTCGGGCCATTTCTAAGTCACTCACCCATCCCTAGTTGTCTCTCGCTTGCATTCTTCATTTCAAGCATTCTGGCATGCACCTGCGGATCATAACCACCTGGGCGGATTCGAACCCCGGCCCCTGCTTCTCGTTCTTATCACTTTACCTCTCGGCTAATCTGCTACCCTGACTTTGATTTCAGACATGGGGCTCAAGGAGGCGCGGCGGCCGCAGACGCTGCGTGGCCGCGTCCTCGACCGTCTCTACAGCATCGTCACCCTCGGCGGCCGCATCCCGTGCGTCGTGCTCATCCTGTACACCGTCGTAGGAGGGCTCCTTTTTAGGTGTGTTTGAATTTCCCGCCCATTTTTGTATTTGAATTTCCCGCCTTTTTATTCACTCTTTTTATTCCGGCTATTAATTTATTTTGTTCGTGCTCTTGTAGTTATGATTAATCTTTCTAGGCATTCATTAGATTTTTTTTAAGTTTTGATAAAATTGAGTATTCATAGGATTTTTTTTTGTAAGTAGTGGTTGCTTTTAAAGGTATTCATTCAATTTAAGTCTCTGTCTTTTTTTTCGTTTCTCTCTATCTATCTCTCTCTTTCTCTCTCTCTCTCAATATCTCCCTTTTCTTTCTCTCTCTCTATCTCTCTCTTTCTCTTCTTCTTATCTCTCCTCTCTCTCACATGCCTTCCAGATAATGGCCAAGTTGCTTCTGCAGGTATCTAGAGAGAGATGAGGACGAGCGACGGCGCAACAAGTACGCCGAGGCCAGTGAATGGGCCGTTAATCAGGTGGGCCAACTCTTCTCTTTCTCTCTTTCTCTCTCTCTCTCGCACTCTCTCTCTTTCTCTCTCTCTCACTTACTTCCTCTCTCTATTTCTCGCTTCCTCATCTCTCTCTCCCCCGCTCTCTCTCTCTCCCTCTGTCTCAAGTCCTCTCTCTCAAGTCTCAATTTCTCTCACCTTCTCCAAAGCATTACACTTTGATGGCTGAATAAATGGACCACACTAAATGGTGCTTGCAGCAAAAGAGAATGTTAAAAGTCGCCAATCGTAAAACATGCACTTTTCGTTGTGTAACTAAACATCAAGATCAAATGTCCAAAATGTTTGGGCCGAACCGGGATTCGAACCCGGGACCTCTCGCACCCGAAGCGAGAATCATACCCCTAGACCATCCGGCCACGCTTGCTGAATGTTCAGATGCTCGATCGTATGCTCGAAGTCAAGTGTCACGATCATGTGCTGAAGACGAGCAGGGATGAGCAGGTGAAGCATGCCAAGGATGCCATCTACTGGTTCCTCGATCATCTCAATCTTACGGAGGTTTTTTTTACAATTGGATTGTTTTTTATTTTTTTTTTTCATTTTCTTAATGTGGTTTTTATATTGGTTTTCCCTTAGATATATATTTTTTTCTTTTTTTTTCTTAATAATTTTTATTCATAAATATATGCACATCTAGACAAGACTGTTGAAAAAAGCAAGTTAATTACGTGCAGTTCAGAAAAAAAATTTATAAAAGAAAAAAATTGCCAGGTAATAGCAGCACGGAGTCAAGAGACGCCTTGGACAATGTTTGGCTCGATGTTCTATGCGGGTCAACTGTACACCACAATAGGTATACAAATGAATTTGCATAATTTAATTTGCAGAAACTTATTATTTGCATAAATTTAAGAAATTCTCATCAGTATTCTCGCGATAATAAATACAGTATTCTCCGGTCTTAGGGATATTTTTATCTCTTTGCTTGAGAAGAAAAAGAACGAAAAGTGAATGGGAAAGCTAAGTGGGATTCATTCTTCCTATTTTTCCATCCATGGCAAACAACCCTAACCATAAGCTTGCCATTCATAAGATACTAATTTGTTTTGCGAGGATACTGCAAATTATTGTACGCTTCGTTTTCACAGCGCAAAAAATCTTGGATTCTCGTCTCTCTTTTCACACGTTCTCTCTTTCTTTCTTTATCCGGCATATTGTCTATTTCTCTCTCACTCCCACTCACACTCACACTATCTCTATCTCGCTCTCTCTCTATCTCTCTCTATCTCGCTCTCTTTCTCTCTATCTCTCTCCCTCTCTCTCAATCAGCCCTTACCTCTCTCTCTTTCGCTCTCTCGTTATCTTGCTCCTTTTCTCCTTTATATACATAAACTACTTCGGTCTTTCCTATGCCTTTTGCTCATCCTCATTCATTATCTCGCCCGCTCCCGTTCGTTTACGCTTTCTCGCTCATAATCAGATTTCACAATAGCTCTCTCTGTCTGTCTCTCTATGCCTCTCTCTATCTCCCACTGCCTCCATCTCTCTCTCTCTCTCTCTCTCTCTCTCTCTCTTGCTCTCTCTATCCCATCCCTCTCTATGCCTTTTGATCTCTATGCCTCTCTCACTCACTCCCTCGACATTCTTCCATTGAGCACCCCTTGCCACTGGATGGCGCCAAAAGAAATGTGTATTCAAGCTGAGAGGTTATCAGGGGTGAGGTTATCAAGAGAGAGAGAGAGAGAGAGAGAGAGAGAGAATGAGAGAGTGAAAGAGAAAGAGAAAGAGAGAGATGTAGAGCCAAATAAAAGAGGGAGAAAGACAGATGTAGAGCCAAATGGAAGAGAGAGAGAGAGAGACAGAGAGAGAGAGAGAGAGAGAAAGAAAGAGGGTGAAAGAGATAGAGAGAGAGAGAGAGAGAACGATATAGAGGGCCTAATAGAACATGTAATTTTTTTAAGTTCCAAAAATTGTGCCGATTTCATGTACGGTGGTTTTAATGCCGAATAATGCTTCACTATTTCACACAATATTCGATCTCCAGCTGATGTGCGTTAGTCATAGATAATAAATACTATATGGAATCGTAATGTTATTTTACAACCTAGTTGTAAAATATAGTCATTGATTGCAGATTAAGAGTTTAAAAGATTACGAAGTGGAAGTGTTGAAAGCGAGAAGAATCAGAAAGAATGTATGGAGTGACAGCACATACTACATATTAGAGATGTTTGGGCTGATAAGAAATAGTAGAAATAAAGAGAGGATAGATACAGGCATATAGAGAGAGAGAACGGGTGAGAGAGAGAGAGAGAGAAAGAAAGAGAGAGAGAGATGGAGAGAGAGAGAGGGAGAGAGATATAGTGAGAAAGGGAGAGAAAGAGAAAGCGGGTGATAGAGAGAGAAAAAAAACGAGTGAAAGATCATCTGGCAGTATTTCTCCTCTTTCTCTCCGATGATGTTTACACCTCCTTAGCTATTCGTAGAACGCGCTGACATCCTCTGAAATGCTGGCGCCTTGGGCGCGCGTGTGTGTGGATGACAAGTGGGTGTCACTGCGGCGGAAAGTGTCAGCATCCGAGGTCCGGCGGGTTTGGCGGACAGTGATAAAGTGGGTTTGTGGGCGACGTGCGAGGATGGTGGGCAACCGGCCACGCACGTCAGATAGCTGAAGAGTGTGGTGGAGTGATGAGACAGTGAGTGATTACCTGGGGGTTGGGGGGAGTGGGAAGTAATATGGGGATGAGGCAGCGGTGTAATAAATGCGTACGAATACAATAGCCAGACGAATAAAGGCCCTCTATCGGCTGTAATGGCAAATTAGCTCCAGCAGCGATTGTGGGACGTTTGGAGGAGGCGATAAAAAGGACTGAGAGAAAGAGAGAGAGAGAAAGAGAGAGAGGAAAAAGTTGGACAGATTGAAGGTGAGAAGAAGAGATACATATACAATGTGTCTACATTGTAGAAAAAAAATGTAACCGGAAAAGTAGGAGTTGTTAGTAAAAGGGAATGATTTTTCTATGAGACCAACGGTCACAAGTATGTATTATTAGAAAAAGAACAGAAACGCTATTGCAGGCTATGGAATTCCGACGACACAGACGAAAGAGGGCCAAATGAGCTCGATTTTCTACATTCTCTTCGGCATTCCCATCTTTCTCGTCTCACTGAAACAGGTAGTAATTTTAATTTTAAAATTAAATATAATAATTTTTTTCTCTTTTTTTTAGTCTGAAATGGATTACTAAATGAATACAACTTGTTTTCGGAGACAATTGATGTGAGCTAGGCGACTATATTAGTAATAAACAGATAGTAATATAAAATTATTTTCTTATGAGATTTTTTTTATTTACAATGTTTTGAACCATTTAATCTGTGCTATTGGGGCAATTTACCACCACCTCTCTTCTGAGATAGACGACTGTGCTGATAATGAGAGGCTCTTGAAGGTAGGCCAATCACTCTCATCGGAGCTGAAGCGAATCTACAAGCGAATACGAAAGAATCGGCAAAAAGCAGCAAAGAATGTAAGATTTTTTCGAAATTAAATTTATATGGTTTTCTTGAGAACCAATATGCAAAAATATTTAATTTACATTTTATAAAATGTTTAATTTGCAATAGAATTCATTAAATTCCTATGTATATTTTTTGAAGGAAACCAAGACGCAACCGTTATCTATTTGAACTGTAATATGAACATATTTTTCCTGTTCATTCGGAGTCTTTCAAAATGCTCTCTCGCGATTACTTTTTTTTGCAAAAGGGCTCGAATTCAAACGCGAATTTTTGGAGCTCCTTTAAGAGTAAGTCAGCTGACGTGGAGAACAACAACGACGCTGTCATGGACGAGAAGGAGAAGGCGAAGCGGAAAGCAGCTGGCGTCCGTTATTTTGGTCATTTCAAAAAAAAAAAAATATATATAGTGTTTTTTAAAGGAGCCGTTTTACTGAATAATTAACACATGGTTTTCACAAATGCGGAAAAATTAACATTTGTCGTAAACATAATTCCAGAAAGCTTGAACAGTTCTTTTCTACTAGTTGCAATGTTAG
The DNA here is from genome assembly GCA_945643635.1 of Allodiplogaster sudhausi. Taxonomy (NCBI): domain Eukaryota; kingdom Metazoa; phylum Nematoda; class Chromadorea; order Rhabditida; family Diplogasteridae; genus Allodiplogaster; species Allodiplogaster sudhausi. The sequence goes on from CALZFC010000057.1 coordinate 715,766, forward strand.
AAGCCCTTAAGATATGGCGCGGCCAAAATTTGTACTGTAGGCTTTACATCACTCTTCTATTTCACACGCTCTCTAAGTAAGCCGAAATGAGGTCAAATATGTGAGGGCGCACATTCAAAATGGTCTTGATCAAATAGTGTAAAGGAGGACGATCACAGAAAAGTCATTTCAGCATCTTTTGAATTCCCGCGTGTTCACCACCCGTGGAGTTGGAGGTCACTCTCTCATTTGCCGAGTGCCATTTTGTTGGTCGCACAAAACAGTGGACAATGAGTGCAAATAAAATATATATGTATGTACATACACTTGAGAGTGCGAAGAGCCACTCTGCAATTTAAAATCTCGCTTAACTTTTCTGTTTTACTGAATTGTGCAGAATGAGGAAATGGCGGTTTTGATGCCGAAAGAAACTGCAAGTGCTGTGCTTATCCATAACATTCGATCAGAAGACGACCCGAACATTTTCTTAGTCCATTATTAAATATTCTTATAGTAAATCACGCACCATTTTCATAAGATATAATTATTGGACATTGAAAACATGTTCGCTCCACTCTAGCACGGAGAGCAAATGAACAGTTAAATAGATCGCTCTACTTTTATTAAGTATGACAAAATATCAAAAATGTAAAATAATAATAATAATAAATTATAATTATAATTATAATCATAATTATAATAATAAAATAGCACTTTTTAGAAGCTGACAACGATGCTGACGCAGATTCCAATCGCCTTTGGCATTCTTGTCCTGTGGATCCTCGCCTCGTCGTGTCTTTTCTGCATCTGGGAGACGGAGTGGGGCCTCTCGACTTCCGTCTACTTCTACTTTGTCTCTATTAGGTTAGAGAAAGATAGAGAGATAGAGAGAGAGCGAGGGAGAGAGAGGGAGAGAGTGAGAGTGAGGGAGAGAAAGAGGGAGGGAGAGAAAAATAGAAAATGGAGGGAGAGAACAAAAGAGTTTACTTATTTTTCACCCATTTTTTTTACTAACCTTTATCGAGTTATTAACTATCGCTATTATTTCGTATTTACATTTTTTTTAGCAATAGTTATTAACGATTTTACTTATTATAAACAAACTTTTACTTTCGTTGCTTAAAAGTGCGCACAAGCGCAGAATTCGAAAGTGGCAGTTTCAATGCCGATAGAAACCTTCAAGTGTTCGACATATTTGATAAGCAGAAGTGTGGTAGTGGATGAAAATTAATAAATTTGTTATTGCACTGTTCATTTGTTATATCACTCATTATCATTTTAAAATATAGCTATTGGAAAACATTTTCTTTCCACTATAGCAAGTAACTCAAATAATTAATAAATTAATTCATCGATAAATAATGTCTTTTCTATTAACGATTTTGAAATGCTAATTGCTGAAAATAAATTCCGTCAATTCTGCTGAATTTTCTGAAATGGTGGTTTTGGTGCCGGGCGAAACTACAAATGCTCTACTTAGCAATATCGTTTGATCGTTATAAATGTTATGGATTAAATATTATGGATTTAATGTTAAAGGAGGTATCCGACGAAAAATAAGTTCTTCTTTTTTATTCCCATATGATCAAGTCTGGCCTAAAAGATCGATTAGAGGTGGTTCCGCTTAACGAAAGTCATTATTTTGCCAGAAATTTGCATTTGTTTTTTTGGAATACGGTAGAAAACGTCTCTGTCGATGCACCCGGTGCATGCTCAAATCCAAGCAAGGAGTGCCGACGGGTTGGAAGAAGAGGCAGTCTCTGCCCTTCTTGCCCACTTAGCACCCCATTTTCACCAAGGGATGAGAGATACAGACGTTAGAGAAAAGCGAGACAATGAAAGAAGTCGAGAGAGGTTAGATACACATGCGTTTCATTATTTTGAAATTTTGTAGCGGGCGCTAAAAAAGGCTCATCCAGTTGGGAGTTTAGCACAGTTTGAAACGTAATTTTATTAGATACGGTATTCTTTCGTCGGATACTTCCTTTAAAACGATTTATTTTCTATGAATTTTTCAGTAAGTTAATTTTAAAAAAATGTTATGATAAAATATTATGGATTAAATGCACATGATTAATGCTAATAATGATTCGTCTCCAGCACGGTCGGCCTCGGTGACATCATCCCGACGAACACGGACATGTTCATCATCAACTTTGTTCTCATCCTCGTCGGCCTCTTCCTCCTCTCCATGTGTCTCAATCTGCTGCAGGTTCAGCAAGGGCACCATAAAGGTCTTTTAAACTAGTCGAGGTTACGGTAGCTTTTAGCAGCGTTCCAAGTGAACAGCTCAAAGGCAAAAGCTGCAGGTTCAGGAAGGGCTCGTTAAAATCTGGCCGTTCTCTACTCATTTAGAGCATTTAAGCTTTATCTTTTTTTGCAATGTTACATAGACAAAATGTATTCCAGGGATCACCAGCTTTGTTGTGCTAATGCAGAAATGTACATACATATATGACAACACGAGAGAGAGATAGAGAGAGAGAGAGAGAGAGAGAGAAAGGGAGTACGAGAGAGTAATGAGAGACAGAGTACGAGAGAGTAGTTAGAGAAAGAGAGTACGAGGGAGTAGTGAGCGAAAGAGAGTGCGAGAGAGAAGCGAGAGACAGAGAGCGGCAGGCGGAAAAGAGAAGAGGCAAACTAAAGGATTGTAATCGCCATCCATTTTTTTGACGTTGTGATGATGGCCACATTTTTCAACTCCTTAGACATTCCCCAAGCTCTCCCTCTCTCTCTCTCTCTCTTTCTCGCTCTCTCTTTCTCTCACTTTCTCAAGCTCTCTCTCCTCTCTCTCTGCGTCTGCCATCGTCCAAAATATCAACTGTCAGCTGCTAGCCAGCCTTCCCGGAGTGATGGAAGTGACCCCATTCATATCAACTGGCATGGGAAAGAATAAACTTCCTCGCTCCTCGCTGTGAAGAGTGGAGGCGGAAGTGGCTGTTGCTTAGATCAAGAACACAGAAGAGGGAAGGGGAAGAGATGGAGAAAGAGATAGTACATAAAAAAGAGAAGGAAATAAAGAGTTACAAGGTAAAATGTTTTTTTTTAATTATCATAAAAACATGTAATGGTCTCTTCCCAAACAAAAATATGTATAAATATTAATGAGTAAGAAATAAGTAAATAATAAATATTTAACATCAATAATTGTTGCCCAGACGCTGATCGAGAACCTCTGGTCGCTGCTGATCAAAGAGTACATCTGTGAGATGGAAGTCATGGCGGCCGAGGGCAAAACGGACGACGCGGGCGAAGAGGCGCCCTCGTTCGAGATGGGCATTCTGGGTACGGAAACGGCAAGGGCCGGGCCGTAATTTAGAAATGTCCGGCCGTATTTTAGAGAGAAAAAACTCAGGCCGTATTTTGGATTTGGCACGTAGCGAATGGACCGGGCCACATTTTAGAAAGGACCAGGAAGCATTTTGTACGAGCCATATAGCAAATTCTCCGAAGACATGCCGCTCAACTAGCAGGAAGCTCGCTTAATCAATCGACTGAATTGACCTTAACGACAAGCGAAGCAACGGTCCAATTCTATCAAAAGGAAAGAATGTGAATGTGGAAGGTGTTGAGGATGGTCTGGAAAAAAGTGGCTATAGGATATAGAGTAACATCTTTATTATGGTATGGGGATATTTTTTTTACTTTTTAAAAATTTCTAAATAGTTATGTCCGAGAAAACAAGAATTGCAGGCAAGATCATGCGCCTGCCCGCGGTCGAGCATCGCTCGCGTGGAATGGTCGCGACGGCCAAGAGCTGGATGGCCGAGCGGGTGGCCACTGAGGTTTTTGGCTTTGCTTTTTTTTTTACTTTTTTTTATCTTCTTTAGATTAGAAAAATATACAGTACACATATTCATATAAGTTGATTTTATTTTAGAAAAAAAAAAGAAATGTTCATTTAAAAAAGTGTCGCGCTTTCTTATACAGTATTTCTTTATAGCCTGCACTCTCTCCAAATCTTCCTTGTCTCTCTCTCTCTCTCTCTCTCTCTTCTATTTCTATCCTTCTCCCTCTCTTTTCTCCCTCAGTCTTCTCAGTCTCTCCTTCTGAGTCTCTCTTCTCTTTTTTCCTTTTCTCTCTATAAGCGTTATGGTTAAAAGTTATGACTTACTAAACTTTCCTTTCCATATAAATATAAAAAGGGCACAATTGCTGCTTAGTTAGGAAATGGTGGTTTTGATGTCAATCAAGGCTTTATGTTCTGCCTTATCCGTACCATTTGTTTTGCTAATCGTGTCGTACTTCAACATTAAATACTTCAGAAATGTAATTTTATTGAATCTGGCTTTATCATCATTAAATATAATTATTAAAATTGCTAACCTTGTCGTTATGCTCATGAACGGGCAACAGATGACTAATATTCAAATGTAAATAATCAGTCGGTCTTTTCCATTATTAGTATGATTGAATTCTCTCTCACTCTCTTCTCTTTCCCTCTCCCTCTCTCTACATTCTCTTTCGATTTCTCACTCAATCTCTCTCTCTCTCTTCTCTACTTTCTGACTCTCACTTTCACTCCATCTATACTCTCTCTCTATAATCTCACTCTCTCTCACTCTCTCTCTCTCTCCCTCTCTCTCTGTTTCTCTCTCCCTCCTTCTCTCCATCTCTCTCTCTCTCTCCCTCTTTCTCCCTCTCTCTCTGTTTCTCTCTCCCTCCTTCTCTCCATCTCTCTCTCTCTCTCTCTCTCTCTCTCTCCTTTTTCCAGGTAATCGCCCACCAACTCGAGTCCGATCCCGACTCTGACTCCTCATCAGAAGAAGATGGCGTCGAGCATGCGGCCGCGTACGCGACAGTCAATGAGGAAACAGCGGACGAGTGCGAACTTTTCTGTTTTAAAGGGGGAACAAAACTCACGTTTGAATTCTCGCCATTTTGCCTGACAATAAGAGAAGGGAGAAAGAAAGAGTGTGTGTGATTTATCGCTAAGGAAGCACCAACTACAACGGTCAAGAAAATTCAAAATTTCGTGATCCTTTAATGCGAATTATTGTTTCACGCATGTGATATATGTATGTATTTAGTTGCTAAAAGAAATTTATTTGAATATGAACAAAAATAAATTTTCGTGGACAATTTAATGATCTGGACAATTTCAGTTAATATTAATTCCTTCCTCACAATCACATTTATCAGTGAAAAAAGCCCGTTAAAGGGCAATAAAAGAATGAAAATATGGATGATTTAAATTTTTCTATTTATTTTTTGCATAGACTACGCGAGCTGCGCGTGGACGAATCCGCCGATCGACTTCATCCACCAGCGCCTCTGCGGAAAACATCTCGTCAGACATTCGATCCCTCCTTGCTTTTGCTTCTTCCTCTCCTTTGTAGTCCAGAGACGTACTTGACAAAATCCGTACGATCTAGGTTGCAGGAATTTTATTTCCAAATCTCATGCACTCCTCTTCACAGCTCAAAAAGCAATAACATTTTGGGGATGAACACTATGTTCAGTTGAAGCACAATTCTCTTTGTTGCCGCCTGCGACGCTCCCGAAAACCCGTCCATTCTAGGATGCGAAATATGTCATCTAATTCTTTCCAGGTCATTCAATCGTGAGCGGTCGCACTTCAGCCGCCGGCTCTTCCTCAGCTGCTGCCGCTGCCGCCAATCCCGTGCTCGTTGATGCTGCCGTCCTTCGCAATCGCAAGCTCTTCAATCGCATCCAGACTCTCCAGCGGGTCCGCGCGCCAAAGGATGACTTTAGGTGAAATTTCGTTTTTCTTTTTTACTTTTCTTATTTAAATATATTTGTGACTAAGTATTAAAACTTCTTTTTTTAAATTAATTTTACTGTAGTATGCATGAAATGTTGCTGTAAAAGTTATTCATATAACTTGTGTTGCTTTCTTCCCGATGTTAGTAGGAGATCGTTGAATTTTGCCGGGTTTGTGCGAGTGGGCGAAATAGCACGCTAAGACGAGAGAGTGCCTCTAGTCGCAGGGTGAGCGCGGCAATTCAAACCATGAATAAATTACCAGGTCGCTCGTGTTCTCCAAGTTCCTCGCGTCCGAGCAGCTGCAAAAGTTCGTGGAGGCCAACGACGCTCAACGGACGACGGAGAGTCGCGCTTGCCAGACAGACATCAGGGACTATTTTGGCGGGCTGACCAGGAGGAGGCATTCGAGAGGAGCAGGAGCGGGAGGGGGCGGAGGAGGAGGAGGGCAGCGACCTGGTGCTCATTTTATTTTTATTTTTATTTTAATTTTTTTAAATGTTTCCCATCAATCCGGAAAGATGAGGTTTTCTTTTAATATTTTTTCAATTTTATTCTTTTTAACCTTACTTTTTATATGTTTATGGTTTTTTTTTGTTATAAAGAGGTGCCAAATGCGTCGTACTTCTTGCTTTTATTTACATCGAAAATTTTTCGTTGTCTAGCAGAGTTTTGGCGGACAGCCACTTTTTATCAACCGAGAAAACTGACACGAAAAAGATGTGTAGCTTTCTGTCAAGTCACTTCGTTATTTTCTTCTACTTTATAAATTATTTTGTAGAATTCTGCAGGATAAAAAGACAAATAGTCTATTGAGATAAGTATTTTTAATTTAATAAACAAACGCATTTATATCATTAAAAAAAGTAGTCACATTTAGCCTCGTACATCTCAACAAATACGACGTCGACCGACTCGTTCCATCTCGACGAAGAGCATTACTATCTGGTCGGCTATGACGACATTCGGATCATTGATGCTTCTGGTCAGATGGAATTATTTATTTACAGATATGTACATACATATGTATTCATTTATATTTTTATTTATTTATTTTTATATATATATCTATATGTAGATATATTATGAAATGGCGGTTTTGATCCCGCTCGAAACTTCAAGTGCTGTACTTATCCAGTTGGCATTTGATACTGCAGGCATTTAGTTATTAAATATGATACGTATTTCTATTAAAAAGGTTGCTAAATAACTAATTAATTATATATTATATATATATAATGTAATCTGTTTTTCCTTAATTTTTATTATTTTCATTAAATGAGCAAGCTCTTTCCAGACTCTGCCAACAGCTCGCCGATCCACTCGATCCTGCAGCGATATCTCGAGGAGACGCACGCGAAGCGACGAGCGTCCGGCCTTAGTCGAACGTGCCTATTTATTATTGTTTTAATATATTTTTTTTATAATAAAAATTAATTTTAAACATGTTTCCTTAAAAATTTTTCTTAAATCTTTCCTCGCAAAGAATATTTAAAATTATATCAAAATTCCTAAAATGCTTCCTTTTGAAGGAACACGCAAGAGCAGTCACTGGACGGAGTCTCCGAGTGTGAGGCGCCGAGCGAGGGTGCGCGCAAGGGTCTGAATGGCGCGCGCGAGGGTCTGAATGGCGCTCGCGAGGGTCTTCCCAGTTCGAGCGCTACCGGTGATGGCGAAGCGGAGGAGAAGCTACGGATGCCGAAGCCGAATGGCTCAGCCGCCTTCGAGCATCGCCCGCCAACCGTGCAACTTGTGCTCACGCCGAGTGATGACGGAAAGACTGACGATGGTGAGGAAGAGAGATTTCTCGCGCTAGCATTTTTAAATTTCCCGCCAAATCCAGACTCGTCTCGCTGCGGCTTTGGCGAGATGGCAACGTCGGTGGCAGCGAGCGACGCGCTCACGGCCTCCAGTTGCCAGCTCGACTCGGGCTACGGCAGAGAGGGCAGCAGTGAGCATCAGGCAAGGGGGAGGGGGGGGGGAAAGGTTGGGAGCGGGGGGAGGGTGGGAGAGAGGGAGGGAGAAGGGGGATGATTTTTTATTATTTACATGTGTATATACATACATATGTATATATGCAAATTTAAAATTATTCCATTTTACAATATAATGTGAAGTATGAAATTTGAAAAAAATACATATATATATATATATATATATATATATATATATACGTATATATTAATATATAATATTTAATTTAAAAAATTCTTATTATTCCAGGACTCTCCATTCAAGGAGCAGAGCGCTCTGCTCACTTCCTCCTCTGAGATGGCAGTGACGAAGAACAACAAGCAGCAGAGACGACTCGCGAAAATGCTCGAAGATACCGGTGGTGATGTTGAAGAGGCTTAGGAAGGAAGAGTTCCCGCCAAAAAGGACGTTTCAAAAATTCAAATTTCGCGCCAAATACCATAGTTTACGTATGTTTGTACACATTTCTGTGTTCGATCTCTGAAGAAGACGGATTAAGCTAAGAAGTTAACTTTTTAGCTCTTTTTCTATAATTTGGTAAGTTCACATTCCGCATGGTGAGCTTTCTCTGTCTTCCTAGGCAATTCGCGCTAAAATTTGCTCTCTCTCTCTCTATCTCTCTGTCTCTCTTATTCTCTTCCTCAATCCCTCTCTCTCCCTCGTTCTCTCGCTCTCGTTCTTGGCCTTATCTTGAAAGCTTTCATCCGAAAGCGTAATTCAAGAGGCGCTTAATTGCTTTATTGTTCTAGCAATTGGGCTCTCAAAGAATATAATAATTTGAATAGGTAGGAAAAGTATTCTATTGCATACATACATATATAAAATGTAATTATTATCCGGTGACTTATTCGCACTTCTCATACGGTGGTTTCTCTTTTCTTTTCTGCTCCGATATGTGAATTTGCTTTCTTTTTTGGTAACTTTATTTTTTCATTATATTTCTTCTCGTTTGATGCTGTAAATTGCCATTGTTCTTCAACACTGCGGGTCTGTCTCATTTTACCTTGTGCTATTCTCTCTTGTCCATGACTGGTTCTTACTGACTTTTTTGAAGTCATCTGCTCTACGTTGCTGCTTATAGCGGAAAGGAAACAATAAAAAATACATTATAAAATATTTTAAAAGGATCTAAAGGTAGCAGAAATAAATTACAGTACTTAAGTTTTGCAATCCCGACGATGTGTGTGAAGGATACGTACTATTAAATATACGTACTATTGATGCGACCCGTCAGTCAACTTGTCCTGTTGTATGCTTGGATCAGTAGCCAATATACAACAGATTGTCATTCCCCTTCTCCCTTAGAGAGAGAGAGAGAGAGAGAGAGAGAGAGATAGAGATAGAGAGATGTAGAGCAAACTGAAAGAGAGAGAGAGAGAGAGAGAGAGAGCAAAAAAAATTTCTCAACTGTACTTTTTTGCATAATTAAAATCAATGACTTTTTTTATTATAAACATATTTCCATTCGCTGCTGACAAAGATGCAGCCAATTGTGCCGAATTCGGAAATGGCGGTTTTGATGCGGACCAAAACTTCAAGTACTGCACTTAGTCTGACTATCACGCTAAATTGTCAATATTCTTCAACACTGGAGTCTGTCAGATTTATAGTATTGAACGGTTTAAGGAGCCGATACAATGTATTAAATATTCAAATGGAAAATGTGAAAGCGTGATAATAATGAACGAGATTTAATGGATATGCATATATGTACATAGGTGTGTACATATTATTTATATATATATGGAATTCTATCAGGTAAAAATTTTTTTTCTAAATATTCAAAAAATAAAAATATGTTTAATTATAGATTTACATATAGAGATAAAAAAAAATGCAATTTCGAAATTAAAATGAAATAAAATTAACATATCGGGGAAAACAACAATTGCAGTAATGATACAGAGTTCCCTTCTAAGATCATTCTACATACATAAATATGTAAAAAAAAAAATCAATTATATGCAGAACTAAATTTCCTATGTCGGTGGAACAATTTCAGAGATACATTTTATTAAGTCGGGGAAAACACAACAGTTGTAGGCAAGATCATGCGCCTATAAATTGTAATATCTCAGCTCGAGACATACATACCTTGAATGGATCAAAACCACCATTTCCTAATTCTGCAGCAATTGTGCCTTTTTATATTTATATAGAAAGTAAAGTTTAATAAATCATAACTTTTAACCATAACGCTTATAGCGAGAATAGGATTAACAAAGGAGAGACTGATTGTGAGAAGACTGAGGAAGAAATGCTAACACTAGAAGAGAGAGAGACAAGAACACTTGGAGAGAGTGTAGGTTACAAAGAAATAGAATAAAGCGCGACAGTTTTTTAATTGAAATTTTTTCTTCTTTTTTTTCAAAAATAAAATGAATTTATATGAATATTTTTTTATATTTTTATATATTTTTATTTATATTTTTATATATTTTTAACTATATATTTTTTTGTAAAGAAAATTTTTTTTATAAGTTAAAAAGCAAAGCCAAAAACCTCAGTGGCCACTCGCTCGGCCATCCAGCTCTTGGCTGTCGCGACCATTCCACGCGAGCGATGCTCGACCACGAGCAGGCGCATGATCTTGCCTGAAATTCATGATTTCCACGACATAACAAAACATATATACATAAATATATATACATATATATATATATATATATATATATATATATTTGTATATTTCCTTTTATATACAATTTATAGGCACATGATCTTGCCTACAATTGTTGTGTTTTCCCCGACTTAACAAAATGTATCTCTGAAATTGTTCCATAGACATAGCAAATTTAGTTCTGCATATTATTTTTTTTTATTACATATTTATGTATGTAGAATGATCTTTGGTGCATAATCTTGCCTGAAATTCTTGTGTTTTCCCCGGCATTTTCATTCAATTCATTTTAATTTCGAACAATGCATTTTTTGTTCCCTATTTAAATATACATATTATTTTTAAAAAAATTATTTTTAAAATATATATTTGTATAGAAAAAAAAAAGGTTTTTTAACCCGATACAAAAATACAAATGTTAATATAGCATTGCCACAATGCTTTTTTTTTCGTTGGAAACCGTCGTCTCTATCATTAATGCAAAATATGTGCCATTTTATGATAAAAATGGACCCGGCGCTTCGCGTTCCGCAAATCTCAATTTAGTCGATTGAGGAAAACGCGTTCTCGCTCCCGTCATCTTTCACACTTGTGATCACACCAAACTTTAAACAGTTACTATGGGTTGTGAGGAGAACTCTCTCTCTCTCTCTCTCTCTCTCTCTCTCTATATATATATATATATATATATATATATATATATATATATATACCGTATTTTCTCTATTAGTACTCCCGGGGGTTCTATTTTTCAATATCCTTGCGAGAGGGGGGAACTGTTAGAGGGAGGGGTTCTATTTTTCAATGTGAGACACTAAAAGTTTAATAACAACATTTTAATTCCAAAAAAAAAAGAATCGTAGCCCGAATTCAATGGAATCATCACTGGAATGTCCTTTTTACAACAGATTTATCATGAATTTGGCATCAGTTCATTGGTAAGAGCATCCCATGCCTCCAGGATCCATTCAAGGTATGTCTCGAGCTGAGATATGAGGCAAATCATCTGTTGCAACAGTACTTGAATATTAAATGCTTCATTAATGTTATTTTATTGAATCTGGCATTATCATCATGACATGTAATGGTTAAAATTGCTAACATTGTCGTTATGCTCATGAACTAGCATCAGATGACCAATATTCAAATGCAAATAATCACTCGTTCTTTATCATTTTTAGTTATGATTGAATTTTCTTTACATATCTTCTCGCTTCTCGTCCTTCTCCTCTCTCTCTCTCTCTCTCTCTCTCTCTCTCTGTTTCTCCCTCCCTCCTTCTCTCCCTCCCTCCCTCTTTCTCTCCCTCCTTCTCTCCATCTCTCTCTCTCTCTCTCTCTCTCTCTCCCTGTTTCTCTCTCTCCCTCCTCCTCTCCCTGTCCCTCTCTCTCCCCTCCTTCTCTAACTCTCTCTCTCTCTCTCTCTCTCTCTCTCTCTCCTTTTCCCAGGTGATCGCTCACCAACTCGAGTCCCGACTCCGACTCCTCATCTGAAGAAGATGGCGTCGAGCATGCAGCCGCCTACGCGACAGTCACCGAGGAAACGGCGGACGAGTGCGGTGTTTCTGCTTCTTTTTTTTAAGAGCTCCAAAAATCACGTTTTAATTCGCGCCATTTTGTCTGACGGAAGGGAGAAATTCAGTAATTATTTTCGCACGTATGTTTTATATTTAAAATAAAAGAGTAAAAATCTGGTAGTTGTAACATTTATATTCTTGTATTTTGTAGACTTCGCGAGTTGCGCGTTGACGAGTCCGCCGATCGACTGCATCCGCCAGCGCCTCTGCGGAAAACATCTCGTCAGAGACATTCTCGCTCGCTCATTGTTTTTGCCTCTTCCACTCCGTTGTTCTCCAGAGGCGTACTAGACAAAACCCGTCCGATCTAGGTTGCAGTAATTTTATTTCCAAATCTCATGCGCTCCCCTCGATTGCTAAAAAAAAAACAATAACATTTTTGCAATGAACTCTATTTTCAGTTGACGCACACTTTTCTTTGTTGCCGCCTGCAACGCTATGGAAAACCCGTTCATTCTAGGTTGCGAAATATGTCCTCTCATTCTTTTCAGTCGCACGTCCGCTGTCGCTGTCAATCGTGAGCGGTCGCACGTCCGCTGCCTGCTCATCCTCAGCTGCTGCCGCTGCCGCCAATCCCGTGCTCGTGGATCCTGCTGTCCTTCGCAATCGCAAGCTCTTCAATCGCATCCAGACACTCCAGCGGGTCCGCGCGCCAAAGGATGACTTTAGGTGAAATTTCGTTTTTTTGTTTTGTAAAACTTTTCTTATTTAAATATATATATTTGTGAGTATTAAAACTACTTTTTAAATAAATTTTATTAAAGTATGTATAAAATTTTGCTGTAAAAGTTATTGATGCAACTTGTGTGTCAACACACAAAGAAGCTAGCGGAAAAGGCAGGATAGGCTTGCCGCGCGAATACACGTCTCGCAAATGCTGTCTTGATGTTGCTGACTGGAGCCAACTCGGATCCCTCTCCGCTGGGCGCGCAATCTGCTCGGCTCGGCCGTATTCAAGATAGGCTCAACGATATCGCTGGTGCCAATGGTACGCAGTACATTCCTAATACTGTGGATGGAGCTGTTGATCCGGCTCTTGAAAATTCAACTGTTGGCTCGAGTATTTAACATATATTAGTCTCCGAAAAGCATAATCTATTGAAATTATTTAGAAATTTATTTTAATATTCTTCTTAAGATTCGTGTTCGTAAGTAGATTCATGATCTTAAATACTTTCGTGCTCTTTAGTACATTCGTGCTCTTAAGCACATTCCGGCCCTTCTTTTGTGCTTGTTTTTGTAATTCAACAATTCTCTTGATAATTCCCGCATTTTATCAACTTGTGTTGCACTTACAGTATGCTCAGTAGAAGTACCGTATACAGTTTAACTTGTAATCACAAGCCTTGATTTCTTTATGTAAGAGGTTTTCCCTTTTTGTTATTGACGTCAGTCTTGTTTGCATATTAACATCTTTATTTAATATCTTTATTTATCATCCGAATTAAAGTTCTAATACGAATTACATGTTGTTTACCATATGCTGGCGTGGGTCTGCTCCAGCTGGAGGCATTGGCATTCTAGCCATTCGAACATTTGTGATGGGGAATCCGCCAGTTATTCTATCAATGACAATGTTATGCAAAACACAACAATTATGGATGACTTTGGAAGCTTCTCTGGGAGACATACGAAGGGAATCTGACAGGACACGGAATCTGGCTTTCAACACTCCTATGACTTGTTCTACAAGAACTCGGACATGGCGAAGAGCACAATTAAAATCAACTTCCTGAGGAGTATTAGCAGCCCTTAGTGGAGTGACTAGGGTAGTTGAGTTAGCGAAGCCTTTGTCACCCAATAAGACATATCCCGGTGGAATTCTACCTGCTAAGATTGCCTGGCCAAGCTCTGAGAATTGCAAAATAAAACTATCATGGCAAGAGCCAGGCCATTGGGCATTGACATATATGTACAATTCGCCCGTATGCATCAACAACCAACAACGCATTAATGGCACAATAGCCTTTTCTGCAACGATACAGCCACGGTGCAACTGCAGGAGTTTTCAGCGGGATCAAGCTGCCATCAACGATTCCAATAATGTCTAAACAATCATATGATTAGCACCAATATTTTTTTTTACAAGAGATTTTCAGAAGGTTTACTTGGAAAAGGGCATCTCGTCGCAAATGCATCAGCCGCAGCTCTACAGTAGTTGTGCGAATCGAGCGGGAATCGAATCCAGTCTTGGGAAATTGATGTTATGCCTCTTGGTGCTCTCCAAAAGCAGTTCCTGATTGTGGATTCGCAGCAACCAAAGCAGTCAGCCAAGACGAGGAAGGACGCGCTGCCCTGCAGGCGCAGAAACATCACGCATTGCCGAGCTCATTCGACGAAACGCGTCAGTTTCGACCGAAAACAAAACAGCTCATCCCAACCAATCCGCCAGGAAAGTGCAAACCTCGAGCAGCTCCATCTGTTTTCGGCGAATCATAGCCTCAGTCGCCTGATGGGACACGCGGGATGAACTAGGACGGCTTCCTGATCAATCACCGACAATTAATATAGTGAGCTGAATAGCAACCCTCTGAATAATAACTAACCCCAACTTTGACCTGTGCAGCATATTTATGTTAAAATATTTGAGCTAATAACCTCTGAATTGGCGGCCTCTTGAAGGACGCGCGGAGGCTGGAACTCGGCTCTTCTATTATGACGCATCTCATTCAAATCCGGATGAACATCCACAACCTCGACGCTTTCGTCTTCGCTCAGCTGATCCGCATCGACGACAACTTCCTCTTGGATCGATAGGGAATGACGGGCCTTAAAAAAACAAACAAAAATCTGAATATACAGAAAGGATATAAAGTAAAGTGAAGCAAAGAAATGTTTAAAGTAATGCATATCAACAAAATTACCAGGCCAAGCACGCTTTCTTCGGCGCCATCAATCCCTGCATATGCTAGCGTGTTCGCATAAAGTTCGAGAAGCTCATCTTGCTGTTGCTGGCCTAGCAGATCCATGCAATCGATTGCCTCTTCTTCTTCGAAATCCACTCCGCCACCCGTTTGATTTCGATACCTTAGAAGAAATTGGAATTTGATTTATTTTATGCTTGATGGATAAAAATTTACGGAGAAAACATATAAATACTTCGATTTCCTCGCAGCCGCGGCACGAGCATTCGACATGGCCCTGCTGAGCAGCTTGGTCAGCTGCGTCTTCGTGACGGTGCGGCTCAATTAGTTGAATGTAGATTTTAAACATGTGAACACATCAATGCATTATTATGCGAATAAGCTTTTGAACATTGTCTGATATAGCGAAAATAAAAAAAGCGACCAGGTGACGATTTTGTTTTAATTTTAATTTTTAATTTTTAATTTATAATTTTTAATTTTAAATTTGAATTTTTTTTAATCAATACGGAAAAGTGCGGTTTTGTATTTTATTTTAATTTTATTCTTTTTTACCTCACTTTTTATAAATTTTTTTTTATTAAGAGGAGCCAAATGCAACATAATTCGTGCTTTTATTTACATAGGAAAAGTTTTTGTTGTCTAGGAGCAGAGTTTTGGCGGACAGCCACTTTTTATAAACCGAGAAAACTGGCGAAAAAAAATGTAGCTTTCTGTCAAGTCACTTCGTTATTTTCTAGTTCCTAAATTAATTTGTAGAATTCTACAGGAAAAAAGCTGATGATCTACCGGGATAACATTAAAAAAGTGTTAAATTCAGTAAAAACACATTTAGCGTTGTATTGAAAAATATTAATCTCCAAAGAAATTTTTTAATAAAAAAAATAGTCCAAAAAAGCAAATTTAGCTTCGGCAACTAATCTTCAGAGAAAAAAATTTATTTTTAATTTTTATAATTAATAAATCCATGTTTTCAAATTGTGGAGGAGATGTTCTTATATGTATATCCTAAGGTTTTTACTTGCATTTAAAAGATCGTACATCTCAACAAATACGACGTCGACCGACTCGTTCCACCTGGACGAAGAGCACTATTATCTGGTCTTCGGAGAAGTGGGCGGAGCTTGCAAGTACGCAGCCAAAATCAAACATTTTATGCGCAAAATTATGTTTTATGCGCGAAATCTCAAATTCGGGAAATTCAAAGCAAAGTTTCAAATTATTGATTCTGCTGCGTCCTGTTTGTTTCTCTGAATACCCCGTCCAATGTACAGTAACCTGGTGGGATAGAGCGTGCGGAAGGTCAAATTGAAAGTGACGCGTTTGTCCGACCGCAAAGGGGCGGAGCCTAGCAAGTGCGATTCTGACTAACTGCGCAGCCATTTTTCATGGCCGCGCTTGAATTGCCGTGTAGATACATATGTATGTATTTATTTAAATTTTTATTTATATTTTTATATTTATATGTAGATATATTAGGAAATGGCGGTTTTGATACCGCTCGAAACTTCAACTGCTGTACTTATCCAGGTGGCATTTGATACTGCAGGCAATTTGCTCCTTATTAAATATTTTACATATTAATATTAAAAAGGTTACTAACTAACTAACTAACTATATATGTATGTATGTATATATATATATAATGTTAACTGTTTACCTTAATTTTAATTATTTTCCTTAAATGAGCAAACTCTTTCCAGACTCCGCGAACAGCTCGCCGATCCACTCGATCCTGCAGCGATATCTCGAGGAGACGCACGCGAAGCGACGAGCGGACGCTTTAGTCGAACGTTCGATTTATTATTATTTTATAACAAAAATTTTTTAACCATGTTTCTTTAAAGCTCTTCTTAAATCTTTTTTCAAAGAATATTTAAAATTACTAAAATGCTTCCTTTTGAAGGAACACACAAGAACAGTCACTGGACGGAGTCTCCGAATGTGAGGCGCCGAGCGAGGGTGCGCGCGAGGGTCTGAATGGCACGCGCGAGGGCCTGAATGGGGCGCGCGAGGGTCCGAATGGCACGCGCGAGGACCTGAATGGGGCGCGCGACTGTCTGAATGGCACGTGCGAGGGCCTGAATGGGGCGCGCGAGGGTCTGAATGGCACGCGCGAGGGCCTGAATGGGGCGCGCGAGGCTCTTCCCAATGCCAGCGCTACTGGTGACGGCGACGAAGTGGAGGAGAAGCTTCGGATGCCGAAGCCGAATGGCTAGGCCGCCTTCGAGCATCGCCCGCCGGCCGTGCAACTTGTGCTCACGCCGAGCGATGACGGAAAGACTGACGATGGTGAGGGAGAGATAGAGAGAGAGAGAGAGAGAGAGAGAGAGAGAGAGAGAGAGTTAAAGAAAGAGAAGAGAGGATAAGAACGTTGCATTTATGCATACAATACGAAACGAACGATTAAGTATTGGTTAATTAATAAGTGTTTACTTTATGTATACTGATTGTGAGAGATAGTGAAATCGTGTAAGCAGACCAGTATGTTTTTGCATTTCTGAATTTCCCGCCTTTCATTTTGAATTTCCCGCCCAATCCAGACTCGTCTCGCTGCGACTTTGTCGACATGGCAACGTCGGTGGCAGCGAGCGACGCGCTCACGGCTTCGAGTTGCCAGCTCGACTCGGGCTACGGAAGAGAAGGCAGCAGCAGTGAGCATCAGGCAAGTGTGGGATATGGGAGGACTACGGTAGCACTAAAAATAGTTCAATAACTTTTAGTTATGACAGAAATTGTCGCAGCAAGTATCGTCGCATTTATTTATTTGATGTTGATAAATACATAATATAATAGATACATATATATATATATATATATTGAATCCAATTTCGACGCATATGCAAATATTAGGTTGTAGAAAAATACATATATATACATATATGTATGTATATATATATATAATACATACATATATATATATATATATATATATATATTATATATATATATATATATATATATTAAATTTACTATTTCATTTGATATTTATATGCACATATATGTATATATGTATTTTTCTACAACCTAATATTTGCATATGCGTCGAAATTGGATTCGATATATATATATATATATGTATGTATTATATTATGTATTTATCAACATCAAATAAATAAATGCGACGATACTTGCTGCGACAATTTCTGTCATAACGAAAAGTTATTAAATTATATATATATATATATATATATATATATATATATATACATATATATATATATATATATATGTACATATATATATAAGAAGGAAGAGTTCACGCCAAGGACTCAAAAATTTAAATTTCCCGCCAAAACCCAAATACACCATAGTATATGGCATCTTTGTACACATTTATGTGTCCGATCTCTGAACTAGACTGATTAAGTTAGAAGTTTACTTTTTAGCTTTTTTTTATATAATTTGGTAGGTTCACATTCCGCATGGTGAGCTTTCTCTGTCTTTCTAGGCAATTCGTGCTAAAGTTTCATGCTCTCTCTCTCTCTCCCGCCCTCTCTCATTTTCTTTCTCTCTCTCTCTTTCTTTGCCTTATCTTGAAAGCTTTCATTCGAAAGCGTACAATTGTGCTCTCAAAGAAAATATTAATTTGAATAGGTAGGAAAAGTATTCTATTATATACATATTTAAACTGTAATTGTTATTCGGTGACTTATTCGCATACGGTGGTTTCTCTTTTCTTTTCTGCTCCGATATGTGAATCTGCTTACTTTTTTGTTAACTTTATTTTTTCTTTATCTCTTCTCATTTGACGCTATAAATTGCCATTATTCTTCAATACCGTGGGTCCGTCGCATTTTACCTTGTGCTATTCTCTTTTGCCCATGACTGGTTCTTGCTGACTTTTTTGAAGTCATCTGCTCTACGTTGCCGCTTACTGCGGAAATAAAAAAATAAAAAAATACAGAATAAAATATTGTAAAAAGAAAGTATAAATATAGGACAGTAAATTTTACAAGCCCTCCGATGTGCGTTTAGGAGTATGTACATCAATATCAATTTATTACGGTGTTCGAATATAAATGAAATAAACACACGTGGTAAAAATATTAAGAAGTGAGAAAGAAAACGAAGGGGAAACGAAAATAAGAAAACTATGTAGAGACAAGAAGTGGACTATCCTTGGTAAGAGCATTAAACTGAATTGAAGCTCTAACAAAGAAAGAATTTAGACGACATCTATACTTAGAGGGTGGTACATGAAGTTTAAAAGAGAGACCACGGGTCTTTGATTGTCTAAAGTTGAGATAGTGGGGGCATTTATTAGATAACCTAATGCGGCCAAAAATAAACTTTCGAATGAGGTCTTGATCTCTATTTCGTCTTCTATCAGCGAGGGAAGGGAGTCTAAGGGTCGCGTTGCGCTCTTCGCTGCGGGAAGTGGAATCATAACTAACCCCGAGACATCTATGGAAAATACGCCTTGTAACATAATTCTGGACTTTCTCTAGTATACGAATATCTTTTAATAGATAAGGGGAGTAAACTGAACTACAGGATTCCAGTATAGAACGAATATAGATACAATAAGCAGAAATGAGGACCGCACTTTTGTTTGTACGAAGGGCTCTAAAAATGTGATAAGACTTGGCAAGTGCCTTGGAGGAAATAGCAGCACAGTGTTTCGAGAATGTAAGATTAGAATCAACTATAAGACCTAAATCACGAATATGATCAACTGCTTTAATGGGGCTGCCATTAATAAAATAGGGCACTTTAGGATTCGCTCTACCAATGTGGAGGACAGCAGTCTTCTCAAATGCAAGGGGGAGTTGCCATGAATCGGCCCATTCACAGAGGGCGTCAATGGCGAGCTGAAGAGAACTTCTATCTTCTCCTCTACCGTATGCTTTATAAATCTTAACATCGTCAGCAAAACATTTCGCTATCACGCCATATTGAGCTATAAGGACAGGCAGATCTGAAGTATAGATAATAAAAAGTAAAGGACCTATAACACTTCCCTGGGGAACTCCGCTAGTTACAATACGATTGCTAGACATGGCATCTCCTACTCGTACAGCGAATGACCGGTCAGTTAAGAAGGCATTTACCCATTTGATGACTAGAGGTGGAAACTTAAGAAATTGCAACTTGTATAAAAGCTTCGGATGGCTAACTCTGTCAAAAGCCTTGGCATGGTCAAAGTATACAACGTCACTAGTTCGTTGATAGGACAGAGAACGGGTCCAATACTCGAGGGCGTCAAGCATTTGTAATTCTATTGAGCGTTTCCTACGGAAACCGTACTGTTCATCTGGTAAAATGTCAGAGGACTCGCACCAACTATGCAATTCACGGCACAATAATCTCTCAAAAACTCTAGAGAAAAAGCAAGTAATGCTGACAGGTCGATAGTTGGTTGGCTCACTAAAGGGTGGCTTCTTACGAATTGGGACTATAATGGAACGTTTCCAAATACTCGGCACAACAGAATTTGCATACGAATAATTAAATATATATTCGAGAGAGAGACTAATTGGTAAAGCTAGTTGTTTTATAAAATACATATTAAAATTGTCAGGGGTCCTACATGATGAATTAGACCATCGCTCAATCACATTGCATATAACATGTCTAGCAAAATTTATATTAAACGGAAGGGGGGTTCGGGGGGAGGTGGGAGGAAGAGGAGGAAGAACACCGTTATCAGAAACGAAATACTTGGCAAAGGTATCTGCTAAGAGATTGGCCTTCTCGGCATCGCTAATAATATCATTACCAAGACCATCTGTAAGCACATCAACACCGCGGGCCTTATCGGAAACCCGAGTTCGGACATAACGATAGAAAAGATTAAGATTCTTCGAGTCTACAATATTCTTCTCTATACTTCTAGCATACTTATTTATACGAGAGTTATAAAGCTTATTTATACGCGCAAAGCAGCCGAGAGCTCATAGCAGAAGGGGAAACAGGGTCAGAGAAGGACATCGTAACTGATAGGGTGCCTTAGTAGAAACGATAGAGGCCCCAGGCACGAGGGCTAGCGACGCGCTCACGGCTTCGAGTTGCCAGCTCGACTCGGGCTACGGAAGAGAAGGCAGCAGCAGTGAGCATCAGGCAAGTGTGGGATATGGGAGGACTACGGTAGCACTAAAAATAGTTCAATAACTTTTAGTTATGACAGAAATTGTCGCAGCAAGTATCGTCGCATTTATTTATTTGATGTTGATAAATACATAATATAATAGATACATATATATATATATATATATATATATTGAATCCAATTTCGACGCATATGCAAATATTAGGTTGTAGAAAAATACATATATATACATATATGTATGTATATATATATAATACATACATATATATATATTATATATATATATATATATATATATATATATATTAAATTTATTATTTCATTTGATATTTATATACACATATATGTATATATGTATTTTTCTACAACCTAATATTTGCATATGCGTCGAAATTGGATTCGATATATATATATATATATATATATATATATATATGTATGTATTATATTATGTATTTATCAACATCAAATAAATAAATGCGACGATACTTGCTGCGACAATTTCTGTCATAACTAAAAGTTATTAAATTATATATATATATATATATATATATATATATATATATATATATGTACATATATATATAAGAAGGAAGAGTTCACGCCAAGGACTCAAAAATTTAAATTTCCCGCCAAAACCCAAATACACCATAGTATATGGCATCTTTGTACACATTTCTGTGTCCGATCTCTGAACTAGACTGATTAAGTTAGAAGTTTACTTTTTAGCTTTTTTTTATATAATTTGGTAGATTCACATTCCGCATGGTGAGCTTTCTCTGTCTTTCTAGGCAATTCGTGCTAAAATTTCATGCTCTCTCTCTCTCTCTCCCGCCCTCTCTCATTTTCTTTCTCTCTCTCTCTTTCTTTGCCTTATCTTGAAAGCTTTCATTCGAAAGCGTACAATTGTGCTCTCAAATAAAATATTAATTTGAATAGGTAGGAAAAGTATTCTATTATATACATATTTTAAGTCATCTGCTCTACGTTGCCGCTTACAGCGGAAATAAAAAAATAAAAAAATACAGAATAAAATATTGTAAAAAGAAAGTATAAATATAGGACAGTAAATTTTACAAGCCCTCCGATGTGCGTTTAGGAGTATGTACATATATTAATTCGAGGTAAGTAAATCAACGTCGCCAATTCTCGCTCTCTTGCTCTCGCTCTCTCTCTCCCTTTCTCTCTTCCTCTCTCTTTTTTTTACTGTCTGGCTCTCTTTTTTCTCTTCTCTCCCTCATTCTCGCTCTTTACTTTCTTTCGTCTCTCTCTCTCTATCTCTCTCTCTCGTCTCTTTCTTTATACTTGAAAAAAGTTTGCGCCTGCGATTCTGGCGGCGCATGCCAAGATCAAGAAGAAGGTGTTCTCCGCTGCGTTGTGTGGCTCCACTGCTCTGGATACTCGAGCCACAGCCGAATGAGACACGGTACTTCCACAGAAATCACCACTTTCTCCTGCAGCTGAATATTAAATCAAACCATAATCATTCACTCAATTAACATGGAATTGCAAGTTTTTCAGTCGAGGAAGTCGACAAGCTGTTTAACTCGACTTCCTCACCTAGGTCGCCTACCGCCAGAGCAAAGGAGGCAAGTACAACCATATTTGACGCGGTTCTGATATGAGAGACAGAGCTGGATGATTTAATGATATTTAACTCGCTCAAGCAACAGTTCACCCTTGGAGTTGTTTCTTTTAAGAGAGCCAATCTGAGAGACTCGAGCACGGGCATGTCGGGAACAAAATTTTTTTATTATTTTTTATTCCTTCTAATGTCTTATGTAGCACCCTATAGAGATCCCAAAAAAATTGTTTTACAAATTTTTTTTCTGTTATTTCACCATGGATATGCACCGAAAACCCAAAAAAAACTCAAATGATCATAACTTTGTTCGTTGTTGAGATATATTAATTTTGATCTGTTTATTCAATTCCAAATTGAAAGGCGCACAAAACTCATGTTAATCACTTTTTAAAAATATTTCATTAAAGACCTCATTTTGGCATTTTAATATTTCGAGTGGTGCGTTTGGGGCATAAAAACCCCCCCATGTCAAAAAGCTGAAAGCACCACGTGAAAGAGCGACCTTTGTTACCCCTATTTAGATACATTTCATTCAGAAATCCGGTCCCGAATTTTACAACATTTTGACTTGAATCGCGCGAGTCGGTCAAAATGGCGCATTTTTCGACCGCCGAGGCACCGCGCAAGCGCATTCATCCATCCATAACTGCGGTCAATATCAATATTATAAAATGGTAAGTATATCATCTTAGAGCTCTCACGGAGATCTTCAAATGTTACATACATACTTTTATTGAAAAGTTTCAATTTATATGGGAAATTTCGTTCTGTACAATTAGAAGGCTTAAAAAACTACTTTAAAAACATTTTCGCCTGTCGAAATATATATCATAAGAAAGAGGATGAAAGTTTTGCCCAACAATTCACATTTTAGGTTATTCGAATTAGAATATTCCAATCATTTTTTCTACAGTTTTTCCATAAGGCCATGCTGTCCTAGTCTTATGGCTTATAACAAAAGATCGTATGCATGTAATTCCATTGAAAGGGGTTCGTCTTGTAGCAAATTTCATCCTCTTTCTTATGATATATAT
This sequence comes from Allodiplogaster sudhausi, assembly GCA_945643635.1. Taxonomy (NCBI): domain Eukaryota; kingdom Metazoa; phylum Nematoda; class Chromadorea; order Rhabditida; family Diplogasteridae; genus Allodiplogaster; species Allodiplogaster sudhausi. The sequence continues at coordinate 739,172 of CALZFC010000057.1, forward strand.
TTCGACAGGCGAAAATGTTTTTAAAGTAGTTTTTTAAGCCTTCTAATTGTACAGAACGAAATTTCCCATATAAATTGAAACTTTTCAATAAAAGTATGTATGTAACATTTGAAGATCTCCGTGAGATCTCTTAGATGATATACTTACGGTTTTGTAATATTGACATTGAACGCAGTTATGGATCGATGAATGTGCTTGCATGGTGCCTCGGCGGCCAAAAAATGTGCCATTTTGACCGACTCGCGCGATTCAAGTCAAAATGTTGTAAAATTGGGGACCGGATTTCTGAATGAAATGTATCTAAATAGGGGTAACAAAGGTCGCTCTTTCACGTGGTGCTTTCAGCTTTTTGACATGGGGGGTTTTTATGCCCCAAACGCACCACTCGAAATATTAAAATGCCAAAATGAGGCCTTTAATGAAATATTTTTAGAAAGTGGTTAACATGAGTTTTGTGCGCCTTTCAATTTGGAATTGAATAAACAGTTCAAAATTAATATATCTCAACAAAGAACAAAGTTATGATCATTTGAGTTTTTTTGGGTTTTCGGTGCATATCCATGGTGAAATAACAGAAAAAAATTTTTGAAACAATTTTTTTGGGATCTCTATAGGGTGCTACATAAGCCATTAGAAGGAATAAAAAATCAAAAAAATAATTTTGTTCCCGACATGTCTTGTATAGAGGCCTGCTCGAACCTCTCAGAATGGCTCTCTTAATACTTTTCGATCTTCGTAGTAATTCGTAAGTTTTCTTTTCAAAATGCAAGTTTTCTTTCAAAATGCTTCTCAATAGTTACAACAATAACAATGATGATAATACATAATAATGATAATAACAGAATCAAGCATTCTCCTCCAATCCTCAACATTTACATACATACATACATACGTTTCGCTGGAGTGTGCCCGCTCAAATTTGTTCTATTTGCAGATGAACACGTAAAAAGGAGTCCTTTCTGATCATCTTTTTCCTTCTTTATTTAAACTGTACAAGAATTAATTAATAATTATGAAGCATGGGACGTAACCTAATATGTCTTTTTTACTCATCTTTTTGAGACACCAATATAACAACATCAAACAAAATTAGTTTTCAAAATCTAAGAAACACAGTAATCAACACTGCAATTCTCGTGCACTCCACGACGCTCCGTGCGCAGCAAACTTTTCTGGCATTAAGTTCGCGAGAAAAGGAATTCAACATGCATTTGTTTTTGACTTTTAACTGACATACCTTCCCTAATACATATGTATGTACGAGAAATCCAGGAGCTTCGATCAATGTGATCAATCTCACGAGAAAGGCAATCCAACAATATCAAAAGGAAAAAAGGATAGGGCAAAGCACACTTGCTCGGCAGCTGATGCACCCCCAATTATTGACACGGCTAATTGTAAACCGCTAATGGTAAGTGGAAACAAGAGGGAACAAATATCATATCAATCCGCATGGGCCTCACGAACGGAGATATATTTGTGATGAGCAATTTCTGCAAGAAGTGCCATTAAGCAGACGGCATAAAGCCCAATTGCTACAATAAGGTTAAATTTGAGTGCGATGAATCGGATCGGCGCAAAGGTATAATCGGGCATCCTCTGGTTGACATATTTGGGGCGATTCGTGAAGCGGCGCCACCAAAAGGTCTCAATCTGAAATGCTTTGCATTCGGAAGAAGACAACAAAATAAAATTGGCAATTCGCTTCTTCCAAACCTGCTCAATGCTAAAGAGGGCGAGCGCACTGAACTGCATGCGTTTGCGCTGATGGGCGCTGAATCGCCTTTTGTTGCAAATTCAAAAAGAATACTAATGGTTTTTACATTTGTTTCAGGACGCGATGCGCACTTGCGGCATGCTTGATAAGTGCTTGGAAGGAAAGTAATGCGCAAGTTCGCGTTTTGCAAAGCTTATTAGAACCCTGTCCCCTTTCATCACGATTTCCTTTGCATATGAAATAATTATAATGCTAAAATGAGCTTACCTAAAGTAGAGGGTGGATGCGAATGGCCGAAAGTAACCGCTCGCTGAGAGGGAGGCGTCCCGTTCGAACGACGCGGTTCCGCCGTCAAGAAATGCTTGTGCGTTCATGCTGAAGTGATCGTGAAATTGAATAAACTTATTATGGACAAAAAGAAAATGTGAACATTCTATGCGTCCGCTAACAATAAGTGTTCTTTTGGTTGCATTTCTGTGAGTGTCACTTTGCCGATCGGTATCGAACTGACATTTGGAGTTGGCATTGCTGTTTGAATGGGTCCTCGTTGTCAAAGGTGTAAATTGAGTCCAGGACCACCAACAGGCCGGATTGGAAGCTCGGGTTGCAAAGCTTAGTTAGAACACCTCTTTGATCATGTCTTTCTTAGCATATTAATACCTTATCCAATACGAGCTGCATTCTGTCTGCTGCGAATAACGGCCCTTCTCCTGAATACGCTTGCTCCTAAAGTGAGACAGTCAACCGTCAATGCTTCTTCGTCTTTATTGATGGTTGATTGATTTATTACGGTGTACATAAGGTAAGCACGCGTGTTTGGATAAGATAATGATAACCTTTAAAGCATAGGAAAGTGTATCTATAATTTATTATGACTATACATGTTAGCCATCCTTCCCCCTTTTTTCATTAATCTGCACTGATAGTAACTACACGGTATTATTTTCACTTGAATATGTTGTCACATCTTTTAACGATATATGAATGAATAAATAAATAAATAAATACATAGAACCGCGAACGATTGTGGGCTCGTAGCCGAGCAGGTCAGCCAGTGCGGGCGATGGATCAAATCCATACAGAAGAACGCGAGCGTCTCCGCGGCGCACGCTGTTGACGTAGTCCTCGAACTTGCTGACGTAGAATAACATTTATATGAACTGCCATGGAAGGAAAGGAAAGCAAAGGAAAAGAAAAGAAATAATTCAAAGCAAAAGAAAAGAAATAATTCAAAGCAAAAGAAAAGAAATAAGAAAAAAATTCAAAGCAAAAGAAAAGAAATGCAAAGCAAAAGAAAAGAAATAATTCAAAGCAAAAGAAAAGAAATGCAAAGCAAAACGTAATAAATAATTCAAAGCAAAAGAAAAGAAAAGAAAGAAAAGAAAAGAAAAGAAAAGAAAAGAAAAGAAAAGAAAAGAAAAGAAAAGAAAAGAAAAGAAAAGAAAAGAAAAGAAAAGAAAAGAAAAGAAAAGAAAAGAAAGAAAAATATGAATTACGTTGGTGCAATGTTCGAAGGAAGAGCCGCATTCCCACTAAACACGGCTGAGTGGACCGCAGTTGTGATGATGATGCCGATTGTATAAAAGGCCTCGTGTATTCTGATTCTTGCGTTGTGAGCTAAATAAAGTGTAAAAAAGAGATATAGCTTAACATTATCGCCATTCTTAGACTCACACACTTTTCCTTAAACAAGCCATAGATCCAAAAGGGAGCATGGAAGGATGGGCAGCGGAGATAGCAAGGCAGTCACTTACTCCGTGAGAAATAATGCAGCGTGCGCGCGATGGCCGCGAGCAACAAGAGGGTTGCGAAGGCGGGATAGGAAAAGACGATGAAGGAAGTGATGGAGCGTATCTCATCAACACGGACTGCTTCGTAGAAAGCCTCCTGTGAATTTGGCATGATATTGAGAGAGCAAAACACAACGTGATGTCCACGATATAACCGCCGGCATTCATACTGTGTCAGCGTTAAACACTTTGCATTTTGAAGGAAGCTTTGAGCCGACGAAAAGGAGCAAATGCGTGAATAAATAAATAAATAAATAAATTAATTAATTAATTAATCTAACCACACTCAGAGTTATTGGAGAAACGGTGCTATAGAACACCTTCATTCTTTCTGGCCGGTAGCTCTAAAGTGAACGTTTTAACCAATTTATGCGAAGAAGTTCGGTGTATTACTCGTCTGGTCGGTGAGGCTCCCGTCCAGGAGGCCATCTTGGATAGCTCCTAGTAGCCCCGGATGGTGGCCCGTGGAGTCTGGCCCGCGCTCGTCTAATAAGAGAAGCTATAGATCGACACTTGGGATTTTAAAGAGCCAATTGTAAGAGCCCAAGTTTGTGCAATTTAGTAAAATATTGCCTATATTGTACTCACGTTACACAATAGATTACAGTATACTACGCAGTTTATTAATACGGAATTGATACATTATTCGCATGTATTCGTAAACGTTCTTTCCTTCCTTTAGTTGGTGCGTAGCGGATCATCGAAATATTAATTTCAATTGCTTCACCGCGCCAGAAGCCGTCGGCTGGGTCGACGACTGCAATCGTCTCGTTTAAGATGGTCGCCCACGTCTTCTAGAGTTCCCAGAAGATGCCGCGAGGAAAGCCCAACTTTGTTGGGTAGACCAGAGGCACGGTGTTGCTGCCGCCACGCGACAACCGGATCGTCATTTCCTTCCTAAATAGAGAGAGACAGAGAGAGAGAGAGAGAGAGAGAGAGCCTTCGGTCACGCACTCGTGTTCAACAAGGGAGAAGACCTTCTTGTTGACTGCGAAAACGAAGATTTTTAGAAGCTTATTAGCTCTAGTAAACTCCCATCGACAATAGATTGTGAGGTCAACAAATGACGCACCCTAGATCGGGCGTATTTATAATAACATGGAAATACAGAGTGGGCGTGGCCAATTAACGAGTGAGAGGCGAGGTAGGCTACTGGATAGTAAGAGAGAGAGAGAGAGAGAGAGAGAGAGAGAGAGAGAGAGATAGATGTAGCCTAAAGATGTACATATGTAGAATAACCTGTGTATAGCGAATGCTAATAACAAAACAAAATACAAAAGATACTTTTGCATACTAGAACGTGACCGCTACTAATTGTAAGATCATTGAAAGAAAGCGTAGAATATGAAGAAGATGAAGCCAGTAACGCCTACTTTGTAGTAACGAGGACATTTGCGATTGCAACTGTATCTCATTAAGTAAGTAAGATCTTGTATGAGAATAAAGATAAAGACCAAGCTTAAACGATGATATGATTGTGAGCACTCAACGGCATTTGATCTAAACATACTGAAGAATCAAAAGGGGAGATGTAAACATCTTATTCGAGTTTAGAATGCAGGAACACAAGTGGAGTGCTGCAGGAGAAGACAATGTGAATGAACCATAAGCGATCTGGGTCGGCTTATAGTACACAGATAGGGCTGGGAGATGGGCGGTGTAAATAATTTAGGATAAGAACATCTTCTCACTTGATATACAAAGCAGGGATGTATCTAAATAAAAATTTTCATAACGGAATTTGGAAGGGAAAAAGGTCGGAATTCGGAATTTCGATACGCCCCTGATACAAAGTATCTCCTTCTACACACAACGTCTCCATCTAACAATAAGCATACACGTTTTGCTCACCATCACTTCATTACGAAAATTTACATGGACACTGTTTCACCTCTGACACACAAAGTGCAAAACTTTCCGACTTTTCGCAAGCCTATTTCGGTGTCGCTAGAAAGTTTTTTTTTCTTCTTCATCGAAATGCCAAGTAAACTTAATAGCCCCATGAAGGAGATCGAGTTCGTTCTCTTCCCCTTTACATTACTTCGCTGCGTGCGTGTTCATAGAATGTATCCGATGTATGCATGCTTCTGCCTAGCCTCGCTGCCTTTGTACGTGAATAAACATTGAAGCTCCTCCATAAATGTCACGCTGGAGTCACATCATGGCAAGCTCCTTTTAAGGATTCATCTACCTCGTTCAATTTCGACTTGTTGAAAGAACCGTTTACTTAAAAAAAATTTCATCTGTAAGAACAAATTCGACTGCTTCTCTCTTCATTCTCTAACTCTTAACATACTACTTACTAAATTATACGATGATATATGCTAAATAGTTGTGAGGAGATTCTGTTAAAAGTAATTTAAAGTGCTTCGAATGAATGAGAACGTGAACAATACAAGGTGACAGTAATAAAGCCTGAGAAACGTTGTGAGAAAATTACGCAGATAGAACAATCCTAAATGTTTTCAAGTTGTTTGTACACATGTACATACATACATACATATGTTTGTATATCGAGAGACAATTGAGGAATTTCTTTGTTGTCATTATTTTTGTTGCTCTACTTCTTTCAAAGAGTTCTTGTCTATTCTTAGGATAATTGTTCGGAAGAATTTGTCAACCAACTTACTTTTTCCTCCAAAATAATCGCTGACAATGAGCGCTACACAGCAACATTGAAATAGTGGAAATGCATTCACGTTTGCCTACTATTTGAAAAATTTTCAAACCTCGCGCCAAATTGCTACCACGAAGAATATTTGAACTTTCCGCTATTTTCAACAAAACAAATTGCCGGAAGAATACAGTGGCCACAGGGGCCAACAGATTCGTGCGTTGGTGCGGCATATCGACGCTAGCACGGCATCTTCTATGTAGAGAAAGTACAAAGGGCTCCAGCAGTGAGATAGGAGGAGAGGGATAGGGTGCCCATTTCAAAATGAACTAGTCCCATACTTGCGAAAATTCGACCGAGGTACTCCTAATAAAGAAAGTGCTGTATTCAATCAATTTTTTTATTCGCACAAGTTCAAATGATCCTCTTGGATCATTTGAACACAATTGGGAGGGGGGCTTCTTTAGCAACAAACAATTCATAATTATATTAATTTGTGAACGCACATACATGCCTTTCTTCGCGCGGCGTAAATTAAGAAGGAAAAACTAAGCATGCTCCTCTTCACGTGTTCATTTGCAAATGGAGCAAATTTGAGCGGGCGGGCACGCTAAATGAAATGTAAATAAGGAGAATGCTAGGGCGGTATGTGAACAAATATGACATTTCCACTCGAAGTTTCCGTGACTTTTGCAGGCCAGGCAATGGACTTGAAGCACAACGTCTCTTCTCTAATAGAAGAATCGACACACCAGTCAGGGCATTGCGTTCCGCCATTCCCTCCTCATGCAACAGGGGTATATCGCAATTCCGAATTCCGGCCTGTTTTCTGTTTCGAATTCTGATTTTCGAATTCCGTCATCTAAGTGGGCCTTCCGAGAGTACCCGAATTCCGTTATGAAAGGGGCCTTCAGGATTCCACATTCCGTTATGAACATTTTTTGTTTCATCCCTGTTATGCAACATGATAGGGCCTATCCACTGTCGACGACACTTCGGGCCATTTAAAGGAACCAACTATCTTCAGTAGTAGATCAAGACAACGCCCTCAAATATATGGCCCTATTTTTGCATAGAGAGCGTGTGTAACAGGAGAGTACGTAGCACAAACAGTGTAAAAAAAAATTGGCCCAGCTCTTTTCGTTTGTAACTTTGAAAGAGGAGAAAAAAGTGTTTCAAACTTTCGGGAACAACGATTTAGACAATACATGCGAACTGATCCACGTTAAAAAAAACCATATGTTCAGTAAACTACTCCTTTAAATATAAGAAAAAGGAGAGAGCTAATCGCTTAATCCTTTCACAGATATGGCGTTGAAATCTGATGCATATGGCGATTTGTTTTATAAAATGAGACCAGATTGATGCATGTATTTATGCATGTACATATGTATATAGATGCGAGCTCAACGGCTGACCCGGTCGGCTCGATGTCTTACACTGCCAGTGGACTCCTTAAGGACATTGACGATTATTTTCTTGCTCAAATTGCACGCGGTACATTGAGAAGGCGCCTGTGGACTCTACTCATGTTTGTTGCACATATAAAGTATAAATTAAACTGTGCCAAAGCATTAAAGGTGACAGCTTCGACAGTGAGGCGAACGTGGAGGCTGTTTAAATGTTGATTCAGCATGAACTCACTTCATGCAGAATCAACACACACACATATGCAACGAAGTAACGTAAAGACGAAAAGCACGAACTTGGACGCCTTTATGGCACTATTAAATTTAGATATTAATTTACTTGGCATTTTGCAACAGAGCTCAAGAAAAGCGCAGAAATACCAATCTTTCACACTTATTGTTAGTGTCAGAGGGACCTCGTAATCTTTTTTTTCCGTTTTCTTTGTTTTCACTTTTATAGTACAAAGAGCATATTAATTTTTGCGTTTCAAGGCCATGGAAATGGTCTTGTTCACGTCAAGAGATATGAAAGAAAGAAGAAAATAAATTCTTGCTTAAACGAAGAGCAAAAGTAAATTTCTTGTCGACTATACATATCTCCAGTTTGATAATTTGTCGACACACAGGTCGGTGAATCATGTGATGGTCGAGATGAAAGAATGAAAAGGGAGAAGAGAGACGAGTAGTTTTGCACACATCGCTAGCTTGGCTATGTATGCCTTGCGTTCCTGTGGTTGCCTCTTACACTCTCTATAATAACTAATCTTTCACTATGAAATAACGAGGGAATAGAAAGATTCCTTGCAAGATTGTCTCATCCCTCTCTCTGTCAATTGCACTCTAGTTGTAGTGCCAAGTCATGTTCATTCTATGAATGCTTGTATTTAATTTCCCGATGTTATATCTTGCTTCACGTCAGCATTTCATGTGTTACGTTGACATTACTGGCTGCATCAGTCATACCGTGATTGGCAATATTGTAACATTTGCCGTGAATTATTCATATTTATTACAGGTGATTTATATTGATGACGAACAGGTTGCTGATTGATGAAGAGCTTTAGCTCTACTGCTGAATTGGCATCTGATCGGCGGCCGAAGCCGGCCTCTCACTTGCTTGTTTGTTTGTTTGTTTATCTACATCTTTAAAGGATGTGACGACACAATGATATCAAAATGAGGACAAATGTTAATTCAGTCCTAGCAGCAAAAGAGGGGGAGGGGGAGGGATACAGTAGCCACGGTGGTCCTCTGCTCGGGTGAAGCGTAACCCGGATATGGGGTGGATCAGGTCCCAAGGGCTGGCAAGGCCCATTACCAGTGTGCACTGAGGAGGGTGCATCTCAGAGGAACCACCGCACTTGCTGAATGGGGAGAGTGGAAGGGGACTGGGGAGATAAGGTAGTGCTGCTGCAATTAAAACATATAGGTAATAAATAGTGAATAGTAATAGTAATGATTTGGATAAGATAATTCAATGACCATGTAACTACAGATGAGGATATTCAAGCTTAAGTATAGAAAGAAGGGGCAAATTGTGAAGCTCACGTTTAAAAGACTCAATGTTCCGGCATGAAAGAATAGAACCTGGCAATTGACAATACCACCTAGCAACTCTGACACTGAACGAATTACGACGAAGATCTAAATTGCACTTCGGCAGATGAAAGTTAAAACTAGAAACGCGTCCATTGCAAGGTTTAAATGTGACAAATTTACTAATTCGCAGATCAACTAAGCCAAGAAGCAACTTGTGGAAGTAAATAAGGTCAATTCTTACTCGTTGAAGAAGTAGACAAGGGAGTGAATATGAGGAAAGTCTATCATTATAGGATGGAATAGCCGAGTGAGGAACATATATAGATTCAGTAGAGCAACGAATAAATAGAAGACGAGTAAAGACATGCTGAATATGTTCAATCTTACGGATGAGAGCCTTCTTCTGAGGTGACCATACAATCGATGAAAATGAAATCAAAGGAATAACATATGTTTTGTAACAAATTATATAAATCTCAGGAGATCTTGATCTCAATAGGCGGAAAAAGGCATATACAAGGCTAAGACTTCTCCTAGCAATAGATTCAATATGGGCTGAGAACGAGAGAGACGAGTCAACAAGAATTCCAAGATCACGGACACGGGAAGAAAAGACAGAAAAGAGAATGTTGGATGAGATCAGGTAGGGTAGATGGGGATTATTTTTGCCAAGATGTAAGACACCACACTTTTGGTGGGCGATTGTTAACTGCCAGTTTTTGCAGTATTCATCTAGTAAAAGGGCTGCACGCGAAAGTTGCTGGTGGGCCGGGTTGTAAGTTTTTGTTGAAAAGTCTGTATATAGTTTTATGTCATCTGCGAAAAATGAGGGTTTGACGAGGGAAAGGGATGCCAAAAGAGAGGGAATTTCCGAAATGTAGATGTTAAACAGTAGCGGAGACAAAACAGCACCTTGTGGAACTCCGCTGAAAGAAACTCGAGGCGTAGAAAGTGCATTATTAGCCTTGACACGAAACGTTCTATTCGACAAAAAGGACGAAAGCCAAGACAAAACGTTGCCTCCAAAGCCGTAAGCAGACAGTTTTAGCAAGAGTTTATTATGTGAGATCGTATCAAAAGCTTTGGCAAAGTCATAGTACAGAATATCACAGCTTTTCCTTGAGTCACTTGCACGTATCCAGTCATTAGTTGCTGCAAGCATATTCGACTCAACAGATCGACGTGCGCGGAACCCATGCTGGTTTTCAGGAATAATATTGTTGAGATCACACCACCAGAGAAGCTTGGGACGGATGCATCGTTCTAGAACTTTAATAGGAGCGGGCGAGATAGTAATTGGTCTATAATGGCTGACTTTAGAGCGAGACGAGATCTTATTAATGGGAACAACAATTCCTTGCTTCCATAAAGATGGAACCTGGCCGAGGGATAGCGAAAAATTGAAGAGGAAACTGAGCGGTTCTGCCAAAGACTGTGCACACTTGCGGTAAACTATTTGGGGAATATTCTCAGAAGTAAGCGAGAGAGACGGTTTAAGACGTTTTAAGTGCTTAAGAACGGTTTGGGGCATTATGACTATATCGGACAAAGTATGAGAGGTCGTGCAGTGAGGCGAAAATGGGGGCTGGATACCATTGTCATGCACGAAAACAGATGAAAAATAATCTGCAAACGCTTCTACCTTAGCCGAGTCGCCTATGCAGATATTACCATTTGCGTTCCGCAGAGTAGAAATAATCACTTTCGGTTTAGTGCGAGAACCAATAAAGCGGAAAAGGTCCTTGCGCGACTTCAGAAGGCGAGTTTCTCGGTTTCGATTAAATTTGTCTATTTCTTTGGTAATGCGAGTGCATACTCTTTTGTATTCAATGCGAACTGGGTGGCAGTGCAGTTTATCATACAGAGCAGACTTGTGAGCGAGTAGCGACTTTATATGCAATGGGTATGCCTCACGCGGCAGGCGACGGCGATAATAAGGCGTGAACTTGAATAAAAATGCAGAAAGCACAGCAAGGAAGCGTTCGTGCATATCGTCAATTGAAGAAAAGCCATCAAAAACGCTATTCCAAGACACGTCAGCTAAACTACTATTCAGAGAGAGGAAATCAGTTTTAGAAAAATCATGAGCGGGACAAGTAGCAGGCGGGTGTGATTCCGTACAAATTGTGAAATTTACAGAAGAATGGTCGGAAGTTGAGAAAGGTGAAGAAATAGAACAGTTAACTACAGAGTCAGAAGGCGCGATTATAACATCAAGATAATTACTGCCGTGGGTAGGAGAGTGCACATTCTGGACATATTGAAAATCAGAACAAAGGTCATGAAGAAGCTTAGCCTGGGCGGATGGAGATGAATTAGATCCCCAATCAACATGCAAATTAAAATCACCAGCAATGATACATGAATATGGAACAGAGAGCAGATTAGTGAGTGTATCAAACAGCTTGGCATTTTGATCAGCATTGGTATTTGGAGGGCGATAACCTGTTATGATGCGAGTGCGAGAAGAGTCAATTGGCGAGCTGATATCAATGCAAACAATATCACAAATGGAGCGGGAATCTACAGGAACGCGTGAAGCATCTATGCGTAAACTACATAAGACAGCTACCCCTCCACCGCGGCGAGCTTTTCTATCAGAGCGAAAGACGGTGAATTGAGAATCAGCGACTAATTCAGAATCAGCTATATTTTCATTGAGCCAGGTTTCGGTGATTAAGACAAGATCGGGCTTAGAGAGAGCAAGGAAAGCGTGCAATTCGTGCAATTTATTCTTAAGAGAGCGAGCATTAAAGAGAGCAGCCGAAATGAGACTGGGTCCTAGGAGGTGCCGTTTCCCATTGACAAGTCAGAGCCAGCAGTGTTCTGGGACGCAGGGAGGGCCGCAGGCACCGTAAGGCGCTGTCGCCCGGCGATCTCAGAGCTGACCCAAAGCTCGTCCCGGTATAGCACCCAGTTTCTCTGCGGCTCGATGCGGCGAAGGTGAACAAGCTGAGAGCGCAGCTGTCGCCAACGCACACGCTCGTCAGGTGTCATCGACTTGCGAATGTAAACGCCTTTGAACTGTGCAATATTCTTCAAAGAAGAAGCTGCCTTCAGGCACCTCAGTTGGTGTCCACTCGTGGGCAGGATGCACTTGATCAGTCTGGGACGCGTATCATCGCGCCGGCCCATCCTATAAATAGTTTGGGCGCGACACTCGACACCCAGCTGGGCCAACATCGAATTCACACCTTCCTCGTCAGCACTCAATTTAGCGGGCAGAGACTCAGCGGTCGGTTCGGCCATGCCAACAATCACAATCGATCGGGCACGAACCTTGGCCTCATCTGCCTCTGCTGCCGCATTGGCCTGAGAGACGGGAACGGCACCAAAGGGAGCGCCAGAAACAGAAGAAGAAGCGGCAACGCGAGAAGCCCAAGTGGGCGAGGAAGAAGGCGCAGAGGTGAGCTTGGAGAAATGCTCCAGAGAGGAAGCGAGCAGAGACATCATGGTAGACAAGACAGTCCAAGTGGCTTCAGGAATCCCCTCCGGTGTCTCTCCCGTGGCGATGCGCATTGCATCAACCACCAACTTCTCCACATTGGACGAGGGAGAGAGCACCAAAGGGGCCGTCGGCTTGCGCTTGTTGGTCATGATTGCCGTCCCCTCCCCAAGGTGATCCGTAGCCATGTCTCACCCTGTGCATGGAACAATTGGCAGGGTATAAAGAACATATCAATTTAAAATAAACATTAAAACCAATTTCAAAGGTCGCCTTCAAGTTGGCAAAACAAACAAAAAAAAGTTGACTAACGCAAGTGTGGTTACTGCGAGGAGAGCGAACAGGATGATTAGGATGCGCATCGTATGCGTTTGAAGCATCGTCGTCGTACCACTGCGCCGTGTCATACGCCGTGAACCCGGTCTTTTATTGTACACCCGATTACCACACCCCTTTTCGCTGAAGAAGATCGAGAAGAAAAAGTGCTCTTTCTCTCTCGCAATCGGCACCGCTGTCCCATTTATCTTGATTTAATAGCATCACTTATGAAGTTGTCGTTATCAATTCTTTCCCAGTGTTGCCTTTTTCGCCCTCACCTAAATAGCCGATTCATTCATAGATCAAGAAGAAAAAAATATAAAGTCCCAGGTAGAGCAAATACAGCATGCGATAAACAGCAGTAAATATATGTATGTATGTATGTATGTATGTATGTATGTAATATGTGCTTGATAACTTGCCTGCCATGCACTTAATGGTAAGGAGAAATAGAGAGTTTGAGCGAGTGAATGAAACGAACGGTCACACGATGAATTGAGCAACGGCAGTTGGCAGAATTAGCCGCAACTTCTTGTGATATCTCCTTTCTGGCCATTTCGATAACTGCAGTAACAAGTTGCTTTTCGACCAGGTCGACAGCTTTAAAAAAAGGGCAATCCTACGAAAGGAATACAAACAATATGCAAATTTCCTGCAAACAATTTATACTGACCAGCTAAAGGGCAAGAAGTGGCTGTCTTGTAAAGGGAAATTAGTGATAACCTACTTCAAGCATATGCACATTGCATATCAGCCATTTAAATGTTATACTGTTTATAGCGAGAATGCACCGTCAGAATCGTCAACGTTCGAATCATCTTTGGTATCTTGGTCTCTCATAACGAAGAAGCGTAACTAAAATATACATTATTTAAACATATATGTTTATTTTATACATATATAATATATATATATATATATATATATATATATATATATACAATATATATATGTATATATATATAATATGTATATATATACATATAATATGTATATATATGTATATATATGTTATATATATATATTTTTTTTGAGAATAAATTGTTGTTATCAAACTTTTAGTCAAACACATTGAAAAATAGTACCCCTCCCTCTAATAGAACCCCTCCCCCCCTCTAATAGTGCCCCCCTCTCGCAGGGGTATTGAAAAATAGTACCCCCGGGGCACTAATAGAGAAAATACGGCATGTGTGAAGCAAAACCCAGCCAATGTTGCTGCACCATTTCCGCGGTTTGGTTACACCGTACATTATAGTCATCGTGCAGCTGTTCGTTGTAGGAGTTTTTTTTCCTTATGATCTCGTTTAAGCTTAGGTTCTGTCAATGATATGTCGTCGACAGATGGTTATGACCAATTTGTATGTCATTGATACTGGTCAATGACTGAAAACAATACCTCCTATCTTAATACACATGCAGAATGTGTCATTGACACGGTTATGACCGCAGAGCAATAACTGGGTACTAACTTGCGAGATGGGGGCACTACTAGAGGGGGGGGGGTTCTAATAGAGGGAGGGGCACTAATAGAGAAAATACGGTATGTAGTGGTGAAGTGGTTCAAGCCATAAGTTTCTGTGGGGAGCAGAGATGGTAACGGCCCGGCCCGGCCCAATTTCCCATTGCCCCGAGGCGGGCCGGGCCGGGCCCAAAAAAGTTGGGCGGGCCCGTGAGCCCGTTTGGGCCCGATAAGCACGCAATGTCGTCCAGTCAGGACGACTGGTGGCATTGTTAAAAGCAAAACTTTCTTCATTTGTTTATTTTATCCCTTAAAATTTTTTTTATACATGTTCGTACCACGAGCATGAAAAATTCTGAATTTCAAAACACTTTGTATCTCGTCGGACTTTTTTCAGAGGATTTTTTGAAAATCGGGCTCAAACGGCCCGGAAATGGTTCGGGCCGGGCCGGCCCTAAATTTTTGGGCCATTTACCATCTCTGGTGGGGAGAGGCGAGGGGCAGTAGCACCATCTCTGTAGATTCTTTACACCGTACTTTTTTTTTAAATGTATCAGAGTCTTCGCGGTAGGGGTCTTCTTTAAACGCGCGGCAGGTCAGCTCATCTTAGCTTCCTTCAAAGCAAGCCGCAAGAACACATCGTGTCTTAAACCCAAATGTAAAAGCAATTATTTTAGTTTGCGCTGTTCGTCAGCAAAAGGCGATTTAACGGACGGCAGTCGATAAGACTCGTTGTTTGTCATTGCGCTTGCAATGTTCCTTCCGTTTGGAAAAGGGTAGAAAGAAGCAAATTATCATTTTTTTCTCTTCCCTATGCAAAGCACATTTCAGATTGAAAACGTTCTGGTGTCGCAATTTGACGAGTCTCCAAACTTCGTCAACGAGAAACTTCCCGATTATAGCAATCAACCCATCAACATCTTCTCAATCAAACTTAACATTTTCGTCGCCCTTGTGTGCACCCTCAATGGTTCTGCCTGCAGAAATATTTACTATCAAAATTTGGGTGGCGCGAGAGAGCAATTCCCATGGTGGCCGATGCCTCCAAAACGTTCAGTTTGATGCAATGCGGATACATACTATCTCGTATGTATGGTAAGATATTAGTTTACAGTTTCAATTCAATTTGTTGTATATCATAGAACTATTTAAGGAGCTGATACAATGTATTTAATATTCAATTGTATAATGTGAAAGCGCCATAATAATGAACCAGATTTAATGTGTATGCATATTTGTACATATGTATGTACATGCACACTAGAAATATCTAGGCCTTGCGATAGTATCCGTAGTGTTCCTCGTGATGGTGGGGTCCGTGGTGGTCATCGTATCCATGGTGGTCCCCGTAGTGGTCCCCGTCAGCGTAGTACCCGCCGTGTCCCTGTCCGTAGTGGTCTCCTCCGTGATGCTTGTGTCCTCCGTCGTGTCCCTTCTCGTATTCACTGCCGTACTTCTCTCCCTTGTCGTGACTTCAGTAGCCGCCGTACTTGTAGCTTCCGTATTCGCCGTGCTCGCCGTGGTCGTGCTTCCTTTAATATTTAAATTAATTTCTTAAAATATTTAAAGGAGCATGAATTTTATACGTAATCTATTTTAAATTTCCTGTCTTTTGTTGTCGCTTTTTTCTCTAAATCTCGCCCTTGGAAAAGGCAAAAATGCGCGAATTCAAGAGTATTTTAGGCGAATACTCAAAAGAGTCCAACTTATGATAATCATCTCCATGTCCATGGTCTCCATAGTAGCCAGCACCGTGGTGGTCGCCGTGGTCCGCTCCGTGGCCATAGTAGCCGTATTCTAGAATGATGATTAATCTGTCTAATCGAATTGAAGCATTGTTTAAATTATAAATTAGTTCCTATTTCCACTATAATATAAAGAATAATAAAATAGCATTTTAAAAACCAATTAGCAATCAATTTGAATTTTTCCTGACTATTGTTCTCTCTAAATTATACATTTCTCTAAATCATACTTTGTATCAGGCAAAAAGGCGCGAATTCAAACGTGAGCTTTTGGGTCGTTTAAGGAACAGTGTTACCATGAGCAAGCACCACGCCGACAGCCAGAAGGAGAATGGCCAAGGTGGTTTGTTGCATGATTTCCGGTGGAACTGCAGGGAAGTGCCTGGAAGAAGAGAAGAGTGGAAGATGAGGAGGAAACGAGAAGAAACTGTATGTTGTGACCTCATCGCTTCGTACCTTCGGCTCTTTTATACCGTCCAACCAGTTCAGATTGCAACTAACATAAGCCCCCGCCGCGGAGTTCTTCATCCGCCGTTGATTTGACTTTTCCCCTCTCTTCCCTTTGCCCCTAGCATAATAAGATTTCTTTCTAGCCGGCCAAAGCATGTCATGACATTACAAACGTGCGTCCGTGAGATTGTATAGCAATGTGCGAAGAAATTATGTGTTTTTCTTTGCGAAAAAATTAAATATCCGTTACTTATTACGTAGACAGAGTACGGATTTTCCTTGCTTTCTTGTCGAGTTCCCTTTATAGTTATGCCCCTCAGTTCCTTGCGCTACCCTGAGAAGCAGTACCAACATGTGCGCGTGTGTGAAATTTCCTTTTGATTTCGGAGTCATTATATTAACCACATGTTCTTCTTATAGCACCGGCCGGGTCATTGAGCAATTATTGGTCAGAGGTTGCGATGGGGGGGGGGGACCATCATGAGGGGGAGGAGGGTCTCGGATGACCTCCCTTCCCTGATCGGGGGGAATATAATGACCTCCTCCCCTCCTTCCTCATTGGGGGGGGGGCTATGATGGCCTCATTAGTAGCAATTTTTTCCCGCCATAAACGAATATTTGAATCTCTTTTCAATAGACCCAAAAACAAAGAGTGAGCGCCTCTTCTTCATTTGTCTCACCGAGATTGGCAGGCCCGATAAGGAATCGAAGAAGGTCATCACTTTTTGAGAAGGCACAACAATAAAGGATGCTGCGCAGAAGTTTTCTGAGAGATCATCGTAAAAGACAATGAGAGATGCAGAGTCAGGGCATGAAACAGTGAGAAGGGAAGAGTGTGATAGAGTGAGAGAGAGAGAGAAAGAGAGAGAGAGAGAGAGGGAACAGAGAGAGGATAAGATAGAGAAAGAGGGGAGGGGAAGGGAGAGAGACGGTGGAGGAGAGAGATAGAGAGGGAAAGAGAGAGAGAGAGAAAGAGAGAGAGAGAGAGAGAGAGAGAGAGAGAGAGAGAGAGCCAGCGAAACATTAGCTAACAATGACCATTATGCAGAGCAGAACACAATGGAATCGTTGCGGAACATCGTTATGCTCGACTGAAACAGATTTCAAGAAAAAAAGAAGGAAGGCCAGATGGAAATAAGAAGATACAGTTAGTTTCCCAAACGCGTCATTTTGACAGTGTGAATTCGTGGCGTAGGGCTCCCGTCCTTTTCTACGCTGCTAAGAATTATTTGCAACTTTGTCAAAATATGCAAATTTTTTGTCATTTGTTTTATAACCATTAATATTAACTGTCTTTTGACCGCTTCGTTTCAAAGAAAATAATCGCAAAAATACTTTTTTTAACCAAAATAAATTTAGGTGCGTGCGTGTCCGTCTTTTAGCCGATTCATAATTATGGTGTGGACCTTCGTGCATCACAGGGTACTGTATAAAGTTTGTTGACACATGTGACAGGGGGCGGAGGAAAAGTGCTGCCAGCTGATTTTGGCTTTCTCTCTCACTCTTTTTCCTTCCGCGTGACCACAATTTAGCTTTTGTTATTTCGTAATAACTTTAATCACTTATTACTAGGATATTTATCACTTTTCTTTCAATCATTCTCTCGCTAACAATTAGGACATCATGAGTTGCGGCCTAAGCGAGAGAATAATTAAAAGAGAAACAATAATAATAATCACTTATTATAGCTATTATTATTGTTGATATTATCGTTATGGATATTATTATTATTATTTCTCTGTCATTCACTTAGGCCAACATGAGTGACGACTTCGTCAAGGAGGACGGGATTGAGACGGAGGAAAAAGAAGAAGTCGCCGCCGACAAGAAAGCTCCACTTCCGGCTGAGAACGCGCCAGAGAAAAGCGGCGATGAGAAGCAAGGGGCGAACATCAAAAAGGTTTTGTTTTGTGCTCCACTTCTCTTCCAGCACTTTACACACTGTGTTCAAGTCACTTTTCACGTCGATGGGGTTTATTCTGGAAAGGTTTCCTTTAAAAGGCCCATTCCTACAAAGGCTAATCACCGAATATTGAGTATATTAAAGGATAAAAGATAAACGGGAGCTTTAAAAGCTCCTTGCTATTGCTGTAACTCATAAATTTCATTGCGATTGCATTAATGCGCTTGTTTTCATGGAATTAAATATGGTTATTCAGCATATCATCATCAAAATAGGCCCATAAGCATAAGATGATATGCTTTTGTGCATTCTAGGACGAGAAGCTGGTGGCGGTGGCGGCACCCAAATCCACCGAATCGGCCGCCGCGGCTTCGCCAAAGGACGATTCGGCGCCGGCGCCAGATCCATTCGCCGCCGCGTCCGAGTGGCTGAGCGCCGGCACGTCATGGGGCACTTCGTGGCTATCGACAGCCAAGGAAAAGGCGAGAGGGAGTGTTATCTTCTTATCTTCTTTAGAAGATGGTAGTATTCGGTTGGGGGGGGGGGGGAGAGTGGCGAATAACAAAAAATAAATAAAACAATTTGCCAATGAATCTTAAATAGTCTCACTGAATGGTTCCATTTCCAGTAATACAAAATTTAACACGTTTCCCCATGACCTAAAGCCCCTGTTGTTCTTATAATCTTATAAAAAAAAAAAGAAAAAAAACGCAATTCTATTTCGGCATTATCATGCATTGGTTTCAAGCCCTTGTGACAGTTTGAAGAAGAAACGATATATAGTTTAGCATCTTGGTTGTTATCCCAATGTGTATAATGATTGAAATTTAAGCTTCATTTTTCTCCTTTTGTATAATGATTGAAATTTAAGCTTCATTTTTCTCCACAGACCTTCGCAACCCTCGAGATGGTCAAGAAGGATCTTGGCGAATTTACGGATGCCGTGAGTTTATTTTATTAACTTTTTTCTACCATTTTCTTATTCTTTATTTGTTCACTAGTAATGCTTACCATTAGCCAGTTGTTAGCTTATCTTATAGGGAAGAGAGGTGTAGATTTTACTCAAGAAAATCCATGCGAAATAACGAGGACGGGGTTATTGGTTTCTTCTTTTTCAAGTATCGATTTATTTATTTATTTCTCTTCCAGGTAACCAGCGAAGCTAACGTCCTCACGAATGCAGCAGCGGGCGCTGCTAAAGAAGGTACCGGACCACCCACGCAATTTTTAAGATCCGGAAAATCATCTTTTTTGGCTTACCCATCCTATTTTTTAAGTAAGAAAAAAAATACATTTTTGGCATACCCACCCCTTTTTTGAGGCCTTCGTAAGTCTTTCCCACCCGTTCTTGTGGGACCCTCGGACCAACCTTTTTCCAATGATTTTAGCACAATATTGACTCACTGTGTCTGGCACTCAATTGGTTCGATGCGGTGATAAATAGATGGAAGGCAATGAGAAAAATAAATAGAAAATATTTATTGCAAGTCAGGACCGCTTGTCAAGTTATCGACTCGAAAACCGTGTTCGAAATGTGTGCATAGAAGAAAGAAAAAAAAAGAATCTAGATAGTCATGGTGGTTTTGTCATAAACAATTTCGTAATATACGCTTTTGAGGAAAGTGAATGCGGTCTAGCCTTTTTCATAACCACGCTATTGTTAAAAAAGAACAACAAAATTACTAAAATTTTCTTTTCCGAATGTTGTTCTAAAAAAAAGAAGGGGAATATTCTGAACAGTTACCTTCCGAAAGTTTTTTTCCCTTCAAAGAATGTCCAAAAGAAAATTAAGTCTTCATACTTATCCTCTAGTCTATCCTTCTTCTCCATGATGCTAGTAGTAGTTTAGATAAATTGTCCGTACCTTCTTTTGTTTTTAAACTTATTTAGATGTCTGCCTTGGTTTTTTTCATTGTGGTCAGCGATGGAGTTGTTTATTCCAGAAAAAAAGAAACCGGGTAAAAGTGACCTGGCCGTAAGTCACATTTGGAGAATTCGAAAAATTGTTTTTGAAATTTCATAATCTTCCGTGCAGGACTAGATGTCGTCAAGCAGCAGGCGTCCTATCTCGAAAAGCTCGTCTCTCCAACCGAGGAAGAGAAGGAGGCTCCCGGCGGTGCGACTGGATCGAAGCCAGAAAATACCGTATGGTTCTACGCGTTGGCTCTGGGCTTTAGCTCTGTTTGGGATTGAGGAAAATACCATAAGATTCTACCGTTTTGTGCTAGTGTTTATCATTTGGGTTGAGGTAAATACCGTTAGATTCTACTGCTTTTGTTAAACTACGGGTAATCTCTGTAGATTGCGAAAAATACTGTAAGAAAGATTCTAACCATAAGCTATTGTTTACTTCTATTTTATTTCGACTCAGATATCTCCGCTTAAATTACTGCTTACAACTTATTGTTAGAACGAAAGTTCGAAATTACAACAGAAATAAGTCTTATGGTTAGCCGGTTGATATGTTGGCGCTTGCAATTTATTTCCCAATTAGTAAATAACAACGGAAATCGTTAGCAGCATATGTCATAGGAAGGAGTTATTTACTTTGGGAGGTGACTTGTTTACTTTCTGCACATGTTTCTAAATGAAGCTTTAACTTGGCGGGAATTTCAAACGCCTATTTTTTTTAGCAATCTGACGTCCCGAAGAGCTCATCGATGGGCTTCTCGTGGATGAAGAATCTGGTGGAGACGGTGAAGACACTCGGCATCGAGGATACGACAACTGGTGAAGAGGAGAGCACTCAGGTAAGAGAAAGAAGAAGAAGGGATGATGAAATAGGAGGCGAGCGAGGGCCGTATTTTAGGAGAGGGCCGTATTTTAGGAGAGGGTCGAATTTTAGGAGAGGGTCGTATTTTAGGAGAGGGCCGTATTTTAGGAGAGGACCGTATTTTAGGAGAGGACCGTATTTTAGGAGAGGGCCGTATTTTAGGAGAGGACCTGAATTTAGAAGAGTGGCTTAATTTAGGAGTAGGCTATTTTGGGAATAATTTAAGAGCTGTATGAACTTGTTAAAATCGGCTAGTTATGTTCGAAAGTAAAAACAAAAGTTTACTATTTTCGGTTTGAGGGCCATTGAAGCCAGCGCTTTTTTGTCACAGAGCATGCATTTTGGGTACTCTGACAAAAAGGTTTTATCGTAAAGAGTATTTTTTTGGAACTATTTATGAAACAGGTGCTCTATGAAAGCAACCGCTCATTAAATATGGTTGCCGGAATCTTAGATCCGATGGTGAACGGAAGCAGGCAGGAAGATTTAATGAGTCACTTTATGGAATTAAGAATATGCGGTTGTCACGATAGACTCATTAAAATAAAACTGCGATATTTTTTTCAGGCGATTCGACCTCGAATGATGCGGCGAACTACACTTCCGCCGGTAAGAATGGATTTTGAAATATTCCTTAGTCTTTTTATTTAGATAATAAAAACTCTTAAAGAAAATAATATAAAATACTACTAATAAGGCAAGTTTCTAACGGTTATGACTACGGTAATATTTCAGTTTGAACAGGGAACAGGAAATGTGCCTGGCACAGCGCAGGTTAATACGGTATGTTTCTCTACGGAAATGACTACTACGGTACTGCGGTAATAGTAGTAATTGTTTTGTTAAAAAAAGCGATAAAGACCAAAAGCCATTGTCGACCACACAGAAATTCGGTTGGGGAAGAAGAACCCGGTTTCATTAGCTCTTTCTCCCTAAATCTTTCTCCAAAAAAAAAAAAACTTTGCAGGGTAGAGCTTTGGGTTGGAGAAAAATCAGGGGTGGGTCTGCCAAAGGGACTGCACCCTTTTTTCCTTTAAAAGGGAAAGTATCTGACTGTGGTTAGCTTTAGGCTGATCAATTCTACTGGTTGTAATTTTTTTTCTGTTCAGATGCGCCTGATGCAAATTCAAACGAGTGAATCGACCTTCCTGGTGCCTCCGGAAGACATGGTCGCTTTTGAGGAATGGGCCGAGAAGTTTTGGTCCGCATCCAAGAAGTTTACTTTCGTTCTTTTTTTTAATTTTCATTAAAGAATTTTTATATTAGATTTAACTGATTAGGTGTAATTGATTTCATTGTAATTGCCTTTTAAGAAGAAGACAAAGAGGAAAAAGACGTTTATTTACTTTTAGAAAAAAATAAGGAAAAAAAGCCAAAAAATAGATAACTTTATTACTTTCGTTCCAGAATAGAGGAGAATTTGGTGGGAGGAGCATCCAAGAAGTTTTCTTTTTAAACCCTCTATAAAAATATTTCGTATATACATTGAGTTAATTTAGTAGGCAAAATTGATTTAAGTGGAATGGTCATTTAAGAAGAATAGAAAAAAAGGTGTTTATTTGTTTCGAAATCTTTATCCATATATGCCCCGTTTAATTAGATTTAATTTGGCAGGCATAGTTGAATTGCATGAATTGGTTTTTTAAGAAGAAGAAGAAGAGAAAAAAAAGTCAAAATTATTATTTTTTTTTTAAATTTTGATTCCAGCATGGAAGAACATGACGGTGAGATCAAGCAGCTCCTCTCGACAAACCCGCCTCTCCGAGCACTCTTTTCGAATACGGTAAGGGATACGGTAATTTATACGGTAAGGGTTACGGTAAAGGATACGGTAAGAGTTACGGTAATTTAAACGGTAAGGGTTACGGTAAAGGATACGGTAAGGGTTGCGGTAATTTAAACGGTAAGGGTTGCGGTAAGGGATACGGTATTTTCTGGATTGTTTTTCTCCCCTGGGGTTTAATTTCTACCTTTAATTCAGGTAGGGAATATTTGTATTTGGTTGGTAGTTTTTTTTCCTCCTGACAATGAGGGTATCAATTGCTATTTTTTTTTCCTAATTTTCTTGATGCCTATACATATATAAGTCATAAAACAGACCTCATAATTACGCTTTTCTTTCTTAAGGTCCCAGCCAAAGTGGACTACCAAACATTCTGGATGCGCTACTTCTTCAAGGTATGTAGTTGTTTTTTATTGCATGTATTTATTTATAAAATGTAGAAAGATGGCTTTAAAATTGTCTCCAATGATATTCCTATTAAAATTAAAATTTTTATTTATATAATTTCAATATTTAATGTTTTGTGGCATTTAATAGACCTGCGGTTTAAAGAAGAACAAAGTGATACATATCCGCGACATAACAATAGCATGTGATTTGAAAAGGGGGGATGAAAGAAAGGTACTTTACGATATAATGCTGTGATATTTTTTCTTGCTTTTCATGGCATTAAATAGACCTAAGATTTAAGAAAGAGAAAACAAGTACGATTTAAAGAAAATAATATAAATAATATAAATAAAAAGAGATCATCTTTCAAAAGGTTCATCTCACCTTTTTTCCAGGATTTTTTTTGCATTTCATGGCATCAAATAGATAGGGGTTCCCTTGTAAGATTTAAGAAAGAGAAAAAAGGTACGATTTAAAGAAAATAATATAAATAAATAAAAAGATCATCTTTCAAAAGGTTCATCTCGCCGAGGCCGCCGAAGTCACCAAGGAGCAGCCATTCAAGCTGGACCCTGTCTCAGTGCTACGTGCCAAGAAGGAGGAGAAGGCAGCGGCGGAGGAAGAGAGCGAAGCAGCAGCTGCGACAGAGAAGAAAGGTAATATCTAGGCGGAATACCGTAGCCATGACATTCGTGATGAGACCGGACACTAGTGTTCATTCAAATTATTATGGTATTGACCGTGAGCAACAAAAAAGAAGTTGTCATGAGCAAAATTTTTTTGTCGCTCTGGTCAGTAGCAAAGAATTTATGAAAAAAGATTAAGAGGAAGAGGATAGCGGAGTGTAAAGAAGAAAAAAGATAAAATTAAAAGGAGTTTAAATTGACCCGAGAAGAAAGAAATAGCGAACTCTTTTGACAAGTGAAAATGAATTTTTTTAACCTACATTTTTGTTCAAATCTTTGTGCCATAAAAAAATCTATTATTTAAATTTCAAACTTGTGCCTCTCCTCTTTATCAGTCCCTCTTCTTTCTATCTTTATACTCGCTCTCTCCATCTCTCTCTCTCTCCCTGTGTCTCTCTGTCTTCCTTGCTCTTGCTCTCTCTCTCTCTCTCTCTCTCTCTCTCTCTCACTCCTACTCTCTCTCTCTCTCTCTCTCTCTTTCTATTCCTTCCTCTCTCTCTCTCTCTCTCTCTCTCTCTCTCTCCAGACGGCAAGCAGCGCCTCTCTCCGGATGAGATTGCGGCCGCGATGAGGGAGCAGCCGACGAGTCCTGCCCGCTCAGCTGACGACTGGAGTGTGTGCAGCAACGGAGAGCGAGATATTATGGTAGGAGGCACACTATAAATCACGGATTACGGTAGACACACTAAAAATGGTTTCAATTGTGATTTTGTTGCCAACTGTAAGAAAGATGACTAACAATAAATTCGAATCAATATTATATACCATTGGAGCCCAATCTCCATTGTCAAAATCGTTGCACGGGCATAGGTATTTAATAAGTGCTGACAGCAGAGCTTAAATCCACCGGTTCGATTCAGGGTGAATTAATTCGTGATTTTTTCTTTACAAAGGTAACTTGCCTATCTTTTTTAATATATATATATATTGAAAAAGAACTATTTTCATTTATTTACAGGGTATAATTCAAAAAGCTCGATTATTAGTAGTGTTGAATAATAAATAATTTTTTTTTAAATAAAATAATAATTAATTTAAAAAAAATTCTTGGACCTGAGCTCAAAGAACTCGCGCTTAAAGAACTGTAGTAGTATTAAATTATAAATTAAAATGAATTATATATTTTTATTTTTTTCAGGAGCTAAGCACAACGGCGGAGGAAGAGTCGGAGTCGCCTGCTGAAGACGCAGGCCCACTGACACCGCGACCAGTCGAGGAGAAGAAGGAGAAGAAAGGAGATAAGAAGGAGAAGGAAGGGGAGGAGGGAAAGGCTTCACCCAAGAAGGAGGGAGGTGCAGAGGGAGAAGAGTGGGTTAACTGGGATGAATAGAGAGGGGAGGGAAGGACTGGGCGCCCTCCGTGATATATGGATAAGGGGGCCAATAATGACGCTGAATATGAATAGGGGGGGGGTCAATTAGGACCCATTGATATGAAAAAGGGGCCATTAGGGAGCCATGGATATGAATAAGGGTGCCAAGTAGGACCCATTTATATGAATAAATGGGCCATTAGGGACCCATTGATATAAATAAGGGTTCCAATTACGATCGATTTATGCGAATAAGAGGACCCCAAACTGCTTGACATCGCAAAACAAACAGTTATTGTAGTGGTGTCGAAGACTCCATTTAGTAGTTTTTTTTTGAATTAGTAACCCTTCGAGAAGACCCAATCTTGTATTATTTGGAATGGGATAGTGAAAAGGGTGGTTATCGCGATCACTGAAAGTAGTGCCTGGCCTCCGAAATTTGCCTCCTAAATTGTAGCGAAAGTGTAATTCATTGAGGGACTACAGTACGCTTTTAGTATCCAAACTCCTGAAGAATTCATTATTTCATCCGATATATATATATTTTAGATGGGATATGAAAAGGAACATGTTCATTATATGTGTAGTTTCCTTGTATTGTCGATATTAGCATCGTCGGTGGCTTTTTGAATTTAGTCAGGAATTTGGAGCTTGTTTAATTTTTTTCAAGCTCATTCCAGTCGATTCTCTCTAACACATTACATTGACAGCGCGTAATTAATGGGTAAAAAGTCTTTTGGGAATATTTTTTTGGAATCTAAAAAAGTAGCGACTTTCAGGAAGAAAAGCGATGAGTAAAAAAAATGTGGCAAGAAAAAAAATCTTTCAAATTATATATGTATAACATTCCTGTGAAGTAGAGAAATGTTGCCTGCTTTTTTATCGCCAATATTGTAATCTTTTCTCTCTTTATAGTTGATGCTGGGATATGGGATTTTGTATTTTATCGTACTGAAACGAAAAAAAGTGCTCTAGAATAACCTTGATGTTCTTTTATATTCTGCACATGTGTACATAATAAAAGTGATTCGAAAAGAAAAAAAGTGAAGTTGTGAAGTGTTGATTGAGACGGGTTTCTATATCCATTTGAAGCTCATTTACTTTTTTTTTACGAACTCGGAGGATCGACTTATGGTTAGATCAGCTAACCATAGGCATGGTGAAGATGAATTGTATGCTCACAGCGTTTTGTCCCCAGTAGTTTGAGGAGCATCTGATGTTTTACTAATCTACGGTCATATTACACCAATTTAAGACCGATGTTCGTGGATTATGTTCGCAATAAAATAAAAATGAAGGGATTTTTGAGGCGTTGCGGTCGCGATGCGCGGTTTTTTTTATTCCATTTAACGGCCAAGGAAAAATGACCCGATGCTACTAGTCAAAACGCTGTGTATGCTGTCTGTCTGAGTTTTCCCCGTCCTTTCCCGTTATTCCTTTCATCTCGATTTATACGCTCAGGGTAGTCATGTTTATCCTCACCTCAGGTTAATCATTGTTTGCTCAGGTGAGTCATGGTCGATCCAAGCGTCATTGGACCGTCCTACATTGGCATTAAATTCTGTCCCGAGTGGTTGGTTCTCTCTCATTCTCGATTAGAATTCTGTCCCGAGTGGTTGGTTCTCTCTCATTCTCGATTAGAGGTACATATTATTCCCTGATACCTAGAATATATAGTTGTGAGGCGTTTATTGTTAAATTTTTTTTTCTGAAATGCTGATATGGTGCCTGTCTCTGACCTTGGGCCGGGGGTGATATTATGAAATGTAGTTGTTGTAAATTGAAGGAGAAGAAAACAAATTGATTAAATATGCTCTTAATGAATAAATAAATAAATTATCTCTTAATAAATAAATAAATAAATAATCTCTTAATTAATTAATTAAACATGCTCCTTAATTAATTAATTAATGAATTAAATATGCTCATTAATTAATTAATGAATTAAATATGCTCATTAATTAATTAATTAATTAATTAGGTATGCTTATTAATTAATTAATTAATTAAATATGCTCATGAATTAATTAATTAATTAATTAAATATGCTCATGAAATAATTAATTAAATATGCTCATGAATTAATTAATTAATTAAATATGCTCATGAATTAATTAATTAATTAAATATGCTCATGAAATAATTAATTTATTAATTAAATATGCTCATGAATTAATTAATTAAATGTACCTCTGGCCTACAGCAACAACATGCTGTATCCGCGAGAGGACCGCATTCGCCGCAAGCTCACGTACGCATGCCGTAACTGTGACCACTCTGAGGTAATTAATCTCATTATTTGTTTTCCTTTTTTTTATTTTTCCCGCCATTTGTTTTTGAATTCTCCCTTTACTTTTATTACCTTTTTAAATCCATTTATAAAAAAAAAAATCTATTGTACGAAACCTACACCCTATCTGTCTATTTGTAATCCGTCGAAATTCATTTTATGATTATCACAAGGCTAATATCTCTTCCGTGATTCTCTCTCTATCTCTCTCTCTCTTTCTCGCTCTCTCACTCTCTCTTTCTCTAACTCTCTCTCTAACTCTCTTTCTCTCTCTATCTCTCTATCTCTCTCTTTCTCTTTCTCTCTTTCTCTTTCTCTCTCTCTCCCTCTCTCTCTCTCTCTCTATCTCTCTCTCCCTAGCTCTGCACTGATAAGCGTTTCAAGTATTCTTATCAGTGTACTTTGAATATTTTTCAGACTTTTCTTCTTCCCCTGATTCAATGAAGCAGGACCATAGTCAGTTTCCAAATTGTGTGTGTGTCGTGTGAGTGTGTGCCTTCACCCAATTCCTCATAATATAGATCGACGGCAATTAAAAACTTATCGAAGTTGCATTCCACTCAAAAGTGTAAAGATTTGCCCAAGCGGCACTGAGCAAAAGCAGAAATTTTTTAAATACTAATTTTTAAAAAAAACGGATTTACTTAAATTGTCCATTTCACGATGTAAGTAAACCCCGTGCTTGCCACTTTTTTTCTTTAATTAGTTTTGCACTAATAATAATAGTAACTATGCGCTTTGCACTCACCTGTGTTCTGGTTTTTTTTTTGCTGCTTTGTTTCACTTCACCTTATCACTTGCCTTCCCTCTATCCGTTGCTGCATCCCACTAATGATGAATGCTCTTTTTTTCTTCTTCTTCTAATTATAATTGTATTTCTGCGTTTATTTATTTTATTTTTTACTTATTTGGTTCTTTTTAAGTTACAACTGTTTAGTTAAAAAAATAATAAATAAGAAAAATAACTAATTAATTTCCAGCGAGCTCTCTCAAATCAACACGGACGTCATCCACGACCCGACGCTGCCGAAGACGGAGGACCAGGCGTGCCCGGTGTGCGCTGGCATGTCGGCCGTTTTCTTCCAGGCGCAGAGCAAGCGCGCGGAGGTCTTTTGGGAGAGGGGGGCCGTATTTTAGGAGAGCGGGAGGGCCATGTTTTGGGAGAGGGCCGTATTTTGGGAAATTGAGTGGGCCGTATTTTGGGAAATTGAGTGGGCCGTGTTTTGGGAAAGGCCGAATTTTGGCAGAGCGAAAAGACCGTGTTTTAGGGGAGAGTGAGTGGGCCGTGTTTTAGAAGAGGGCCCTGTATTATGGGAGGTCCGTTTTTGGGAGAGGGCAGTGTATTAGGTAGGGCCGTGTTTTTTGAGCGGGGCCGTGCTGTAGGAATACCGCATT
The DNA here is from genome assembly GCA_945643635.1 of Allodiplogaster sudhausi. Taxonomy (NCBI): domain Eukaryota; kingdom Metazoa; phylum Nematoda; class Chromadorea; order Rhabditida; family Diplogasteridae; genus Allodiplogaster; species Allodiplogaster sudhausi. Next base: position 768,190 of record CALZFC010000057.1, read on the forward strand.
TTGGGAAAGGGCCGTGTTTTAGGCTGGTTTTGAGGCAATTAATTATTGACACGGTTGACGTGATTAAAAAGTGAATAATTGCACGGTACACGTAAGGTACCGTGCAAAAATTAGAGAGGGTCGTTTTTTTGAGAAATCTATATTTTGGGGTAAGAACTAATAAAGGATTTAGAATGCTTACAGTAGGCACACTAAAATCTGATGTTTTCCTTTCATTAAGGAGGAGATGCGACTCTACTACGTGTGCAAGAATGTGAGCTGCCTCCACCGCTGGACCGAAGACAGGGGAGACACTCAGCAGAAGTGAAGGCAACTCTCTCCCTCCCTCCCTCCCTCTCTCTCCCTCCCTCCCTCCCTCTCTCTCCCTCCCTCTCTCCCTCTCTCTCTCTCTCTCTCTCTCTCTATCTGCCTGCGCTCTTCCTTGTTGCAATTTTATCCCCAAACTTTGTCGTAGACTCCTCTCTTTCTCTATGTCCTCTCTCTCTCTCTCTCTCTCTCTCTCTCTTTTCCCGCTTCTCTTCATCCCGACTGATTTCCATTGTGCGCTTGAAAGTGTCCCCCGGTTTCCATTACGCGATTCTCTGGTGCTAATCCCATTCCCCGTGTACCTCATCGAAGCTCAGCTTCTTCTTTTTAAAGAGGACTCTTCCTTTTGCGGGTTCGAATCTATTCGTGCTAAAAAGTTCTGTTGTTATGGTCATTTCGGGCTTGTTGATCTTTCTTTGTTATAATATTATCCTTTTTTATGTCTGATAAAATCGTTCATCGATATTCAAGTGTTAATTTTGACGCTGATGTCCAGCCAAATGTTCTCATCATGAATTATGATTACCTTGATTTAAAAAGAAGTAATACTGGGATTCTGGCTTTTCTCTTTCTTTTTAAAGTAATAATTAACCAGGTATTGAAATTATTATCGTATAATATTTTCTACCAAAGTTTGAAATACATTTAAGGACACTATCTAATTTGGCTTGCACAAGTCGGGAGAGGGAGTGAGGTACTGTAGTTAGCATTCATGTTCTATTCACGGATATTCCGGTCAGGGAAATTCCGTTCAGGAATCATGGACATTTCTTTCAGGGTTACGGTAACTCCAGAGAAAGAGAGAAGAAAAGAAGAAGAAGAATGCTCAAGCAGAAGACGCTCGTAGACGTGCTCGGCCAGCTGAATACCTCGGGAGTGGAGGCAACGATGCTGCTCAACAGGGAAGGTTTGTGTTATTTGAAAGTTCTGGCGGGAGATTTGAGTTTATTTTTGGCGGGAATATTAATAATGTAACCAATATGGCGGGATATGTGGACTTCTTTTTATTAATAATTCCAAAAGTCAAAAATATTCTTTTTGTTCTGGGCCGTTGTTGGTACGTTAATACCTTCAACAGCAATAGAGTAATTTTTGTTTTTCGCCGATGTTACCGAGAATAGTTCTTATTAACGTAGAAAATATGGATAAGTGTTATATCTAAAAATGGTAGAATATATGAAATTAACGTCTCGTGAGGGATGCAACGGGCAGGTTTGCCTGACGATGAGTCATACTTGTAAATTCATGTTTTCTGCCGCGCTCTCTCTCTCTCTCTCTCTCTCTCTCTCTCCTTCTTTCTTTCGCTCTCTCTCTCTTGTTCTCTCTTTCGCTCTCTCTCTCTCTCTCTGTCTCACTATACTCTATCTGTTTTGTTCTGTCTCTCTCTTTCGCTCTCTCCCTCAGTCTCTCTCTCTCTCTCGCTCTCTCTCGCTCTCGCTCTCTCGCTCTCTCACTATACTCTCTCTGTGTCGATCTCTATATCTCTCTTACTCTTTCACCCTCAGTGTCTCTCTCTCTCTCTCTCTCTCTCTGTCTGTCTCTCTTTCTCTCTTGCGCCTCACCAACTATAGCTTCACCAATCTCATAGAGTGGACATAGGTACTAATCGGAGTGGATCCTCCGGAACCGAATTGTAAGTGTTGCGACATTTCGGAGAAAGCGTCAAACTTTTGCGTTACTCTGACGTGTGCTAAAGATTATAAATTATTCAAATGGTCTTTCTAGTTTTTTTTTACTTTCAAAAGGTAGGAAAAGAATGACGTATTCCCTGTAAAATTTGCATAGAAAGGAGTGGTGCTACATCGAGAGCCATTTTGGAATTTTTTTTGTTCTACTTTGGTTTTTTTTCCGGCGATTGATTTGGCTACCAAATGAAGGAAAGTAGTGAATTAAATAATTACAGAATTTACAAACGCTCCCGATAATTTGAAGGAAGAGTATAGTGTTTCACTTTTTTTTACTCATTTGGCGACTACAATAAAGTATTCAGTAAATAATTATATATAAAAAAATTCATTCTCTAAATTCTTTTATTTTTCAAAGATATTTCCGAGGATCTATGTATATTTTTTTTAATAAAATTAAACTTTAAAATTTAAAATAAACTAATTTCTAAGAATCTACTTATATTTTTTTAAACAAAATTAAACTTTAACATTAAAAATTAATTCAAATAAAAAAAAAACATAAAATTCATTCTAGGACTCCTCCTCGCCTACAACGGCGTCCCGAAGGAGACCAACTCGAACGAGAAGGGCGTCCTCAACAAGAATGTCTCCGCTGCACTGGTCGCCGGCATCTGGGAGAACTTTGACAGAAAAGGTAAGTGTATATGTTTAATGTGCCTGCTAACCGTACTTGGTTACGGTAGGCACGGGCACACTAAATGCCAGATCTTGCCGCTTTTATATCAGTAATATATAAGTGTGAAGAGGAAATTCAAGATATATGCGGATATCTGCGCTCTTTGTAACTTATTCGGTCATGTGAATATATATATATTTTTTTTTAATTGGGTTTGACATTTTCTCAAAATATTTTGAAAAGAATATGTATAATTTTACTCTAGACAAAATAAATAAATGCGAAATTACTCTGCCATGTGGTTTAGTGTTCCTGTGTGGAAACATGTACATGGAAAGACCTTTCAGCGTTATGAACGAAAGAGTCTTTTGTTTATATAATGTCTTATCCGTATATATATAGAAATGAATGCTAATTAGTAGTATAAGTCTAAAATAGACATGAGAAAGGTGTTTTATTTTGTCTAAACTAGAGTAGAGAAATTTTTCGGCCTATATTTGCTGATATATTATTTAAGTTTTACCAGTATAACAAAGTCCTTTCTTTATTTAAGACCTAACAAAGTACACTTTAGTTAAAACTCCCTTTCTTTGCAACTGTTCCGAGATCTTAGCCGAGGCAATGTTTGCACGAGTTGAGAGGTCGGAAGAGAAGGTGGCAGTGTCTTGTTGATTTAGGATTGAGATTTGGAAAACTGAGCTTTTGCTTCTTATTCGACTCCTTTTCTTCTCTAAGAGTGCAGTCGTCTTTGAGGATGACTCTCTCTACTCCTCTCTTTCTCTCTCTCTCTCTCGCCCTCTCTCTCTCGCCCTCTTTCTCTCGAGAGAATGCACGTGTTTGTTAGCACGTGCATTCTCTCGCTCTCTCACACTCTCTGTCTTCTCTCTGTTTCTCTCTCTCTTTCTCTCTCTCTCTCTCTCTCTTTCTCCTTTCTTTTTACTTCTTGTCTTTTTACTTCTTGTCAAACTACATACATAAGCTAAAGGAAGCATCTTTTGTCTGACTGCTTTTTGCGATCCTAAAATTGTAAGACATAGACAGGAGAGTGAGGAGGATGTGCTGTCTCCTGTGAGTCACTAGGGCCCAGCGGGAAGCCAAGTATGCGTCATCAGTGATATGCAACAACCTAGAGTCGACTGGTTTACGCTCTGTTTGGGTAGACCGTAGTTCTCCACTGAACAGTAGATGGCCTCTTGTCAGTCACCATCATTTGCCCGGAAATTACTAAACTTATTTGGCTGAAAAATGAGCAAAAATACGAATTGAACCCCTCGAAGAAAGTTGACCAAATGAAGAGAAAAGAAAAGCCGTGAATACGTTCGATTCCAAGCTGTAGTCTGTGCTGTTTATAGGAGAATTTTGTGCCGCGGCTACGCATGGACAAAGAAAGGAGAGGAAGTGGATGAAGAGAATGATGAAATTGATAAGAAATGGGAACAGAAGTGATTGGGAGAGGAGAGAGAGAGAGTGAGAAACATGGGATGCGAAAGAGAGAGAAAGAGAGAGAGATAGAGAGAGAATGAAGGGATGATAGAATAAGGGATGGCATGAGGAAGAGAGCGAGAAAGAGGGAGACAGAGGGAGAGAGAGAGAGAGAGAGATAACGCTAGATCACATGCTAGGCATTTCAAGATGTGCAAAATTGGGTTGGAGTAGGTGTCCCTGGGTTGCGCAAACCCGGTTCCAAGTGATACGTAAAGGAAAGAATGAAGAAACGTAACGGGACGAACATGTGATTACTTCGTTTCTGTACTTTAGAGGAATGAGGCAGACAAGCGAGTTTTCTTGTATTTCGGTCACTCACTTTCTCTCTCTCTCTCTCACTCTACAGATATTTCTCTATCTCGCTCTCTCTGTCTATTTATCTCTCACCCTCTTTCTCTCTCACGCGCTGTCTCTTTCCTCCCTCTCTATCTCTCTCCGTCTCTTCTTTTTCGATGTGATGGGACAATCTAGATGTTAGCTTCTTTATTCGCTAAGCAATAGCTAGCAGCTACTCGATTCTTGGCAGCATCAGTTGTTGGGTGATCTTGGTGATAGTAGTAAAGTGGCGATTCGGTTGGCGTAAATCGATTTAACTCTTGCACCCTATATCGGTCGAGTATCAGAATCGATTATTAACATTGGTTCGGAGGTGGTCTCTACCGGTGTTGACACATCTTAGCGATTTAGAAAATTATGGAGCTCTGGAATTATTATGCATTTAAGCAGATGAAAAAAAGACTAATTATGAAAATGTTTAATTTAAAGAAAGAGCCGAAAAAAAAATATATATATATATGAATACAAAAATTTATTTAATTAATATTTTAATAATTAAATGCTTAATAAAAGAATACTTTTATCAGGCGGCCGCGAAGATCTGCGCGAAGTGCTGCTCGTGAACGAGGACGGCCAGCTGGCGGTGACGAAAGTGGCGAACATGCTCCTGGCAATCAGGGTAAGCGTGTCGAGACCAATGTTTGAATATTTGAAAGAAAAGCGCGGGAAATTTGACGAGGAATTAATTGTATCCGTCTTGACTAATTAGCTTACTGAGGGTTTTTAGCTCGAAAGCAATATCGTGTTTAAGAAATGGCCCTTCGTGCATGACATTCCTGTTGAGCAGATCGAATAATTTGGGGAATTTTTTTTTTGTTGTTGTTGGAATTCTTTTCTAATTGTGTCTTGTCGGTGGGGGGGGGGAATGCTTTCTGAACAACTGTGCGTAATTCCTTCGCTTTTTGATCGATGCAATATCTGTGCCTAAAATGTGCTACTCTTTTACGCGCGCGCCCCCTTATCATTGAACTTGCTAGTTCCGCATTTCAAAGTCAATAAGGAAGTAACTTTTTTAAATCTTTATTCGCATGCAAGATATTACTTACAATTTGCGCGACAACATTACAATAGCATAAATGTAATAATATTTACAGTTATCTAGGGAATATGGCAAATGAGTTTACTTTTATTAATGTGTCTACTTTGATACAGTGTCTAGTTTGCTACACTGCTTTTGCTTGTTGCGCATCTCAAAGTAAATAGTGAAAAATTTTTTTATATTTTATAGTTGTCGAGGGAATAAGACAAATGAAAAATGAATTTATGTAAAATGTAATGTGATCTATGCTCGCCTTAAACAGGATTTCAGCTCATTTCTATTTGCAAACACTGATTCTGTCTACTATTGTCTCACTTTCACAAAATAGTCATTGTCTACAGCAATTAGTGTCTAGTTTGGTACTGAGTAATGAGGAAGTGAACATGAACGAGCAATCTGTAGATAGAAGGTGAGAGAGAGAGAGAGAGAATTGGAAGAAGAGAGAGGTCGAGAGAATTCGAAGAAGAGAGAGAGAGAGGGCGAAAGGATTCGGTGAAGAGAGAGAGAGAGAGAGAGAGAGAGAGAGAGAGAGAGAGAGAGTTCGAAGAAGAGAGATAGCGAGAGAGAGAGAATTCAACAGAGAGAGAGAGAGAGAATTGGAATAAGAAAAAGAGCTTGAAAATAACTTGACCAAATTGTACACGAGGCACAGCAATCAGTGATCGAGATCTGTCATGTGTGAAAATGAGTACCTTGTTGTTGTTTTGCAATGTGGAGGGAGAGAGAGAGAGAGCCAGAGCGAGAGAGAGAATCTGCCTTTGGACCTGCGAACAACAGTGATTGTGCAGTAATTGGGACTTCCGAAATGTTACTGTTATCCCATGTACTACTGTAATTTCATAGGAGTTAGTGGTAGATTAAAAAAAAAATTCTGCTTTTTTATGTATATCTCTATCTCTCTCTCTCTATCACTCTATTTCTGCCTCATATTCTCTTTCTCTCTCTCACTCACTCTCTCACTCTCTCTCTCTCCCTCTCTCTCTCTCTCTCTCTCTCTCTCTCTCTCTCTTTCCAGGCTTCATCAACCGTCCAGCCGGGCCTTCTCCGTGCCAAGCTGCGTACCCTCGCAAAGTGCGTCGACGAACCGCTGACTCTTGTGTCGACGAATAGCTAAATTAAAGTTAGGGAGTTTTAATTAATTAATTAATTATTTATTTATTTATTTGCTCTTTATTTATTTATTTCATATTATTCATTTCTATTTTTTTTATGTTTTATTTAGTTATTTTGTATTTCTTAATTTTTATTTTGATTGTAATTTATATATTTTATATTTATTCGCTTTAGTTTATTATCACCTTATTAAAGTCAAGGCATTAGAATTGACAATTTGAAAAAAAATACTCAAATAATGTAGAACTAAATGATTCGGTGGTTTGCATGTGGTCCAAATAGGTATAGGTTTACGCGCCTTTCTAATGTTGCTGGATCCTGACTATTGAATTGAAAAATTGGTGGTGAAAAAAAGTCGTATGTACTACAATCAAGGGTTCCTAATTGAAAAGTACTTGTTGCTGAAATTTTTTATATATATTCAGTTTCCTCCTTATATGCAATTAGAGTAGCCAGAACGCAACACTTGCTTTTTTTAAAGTCACAAGAAATGTGAACATCGAGACAAGGTGAAATTTCTCAATTTCACCTTGCAATTAGTGCCCAGGCGCCAACCCTTCCCCCTTGATGTTTCCATGTGAACTTAGTAATTGAATTCTTTCTCACGTTCATGGCGCATGGAGAGGTAGGCACACGAGCCCCCGGGGGGGGGGGGAAGCAAAGAGTTGTAGTCCAACAGCCTCAGATTAAAATGGGTACTGGCTGGGACTCTGGGAATCCATCCTGCTCTTATCGGTCGCCTTCTTCGTCTTCGTTTTTTTTTGTGAACGCACGCGCTCTGACTTTAAGAGAGCCTGTCCGTATCGTTTGATCAAGGCCTGCCCTAGGAATTTTTTTTCGAATTTCTTTACCAAAATTGAATACAGTATACAACTCGGCGTGGTGAACAAAACAGGCTATATTTCAATGTTGAAATAAATTTTCCGCGCGAGACCCAGTACAGTAATCTTTTAAATTACATTGGTCTTAAGTCGCTTCAAACTTATTATTAGACAACCATCGAGCTATCATTGGATAGCTGATTGAACGGGCTTTAATTTTCATGTTGATGATGTTTTCATAAAATTTGAATTTGGCCCTAAAAGACGGCCCTAAATATTTTCGAAAGTGGTTTTTGGCCAAATTACGCATTTTACGTTCATTTCCACAAAACCGCTCCTGCATATTCTTAAACTACGTGAAATTTGCTACAACATATGTCTCTTTCAAAAGAATTAAAGGTCTCTCTCTTAGTTTCCCAAACGCTTGAACATGATCCGGTGTTAACTGTAACAGCGTGCAAGCGCATTCTTCGATTCATAACTGCGCTCAATGTCAATATTACAAAATCGTAAGTATATCATCTAAGAGCTCTCACGGAGATCTTCAAATGTTACATACATACATACTTTTATTGAACAGTTTCAATTTATATGGGAAATTTCGTTCTGTACTATTAGAAGGCTTAAAAATCTACTTTAAAAACATTTTCGCCTGTGGAAACATACATCAAAAGAAAGAGGATGAAATTTGCTACAAGATGAACCCTTTCAATGGAATTCCATGCATACGATCTTTTGTTATAAGCCAAGAGAGTAGGATTATAAGGCCTTTTGGAAAAACTTTAGAAAAAAGGAATTGGTATATTCTAATTCGAATAACCTAAAATGTAAATTCTTGGGCGAAATGACAGCGACGCTACAGGGATTACTTTTATGATTTATAACAAAAGATCGTATGCATGGAATTCCATTGAAAGGGATTCATCTTATACCAAATTTCATCCTCTTTCTTATGATGTATGTTTCGACAAACGAAAATGTTTTTAAAGTAGTTTTTTAAACCTTCTAATTGTACATAACGAAATTTCCCATATAAATTGAACCTTTTCAATAAAATAATGTATGTAACATTTGAAGATCTCCGTGAGAGCTCTTAGATGATATACTTACGATTTTGTAATATTGCCATTGAGCGCAGTTATGGATCGAAGAATGCGCTTGCACGGTGTTACAGTTAACACCGGATCATGTTCAAGCGTTTGGGAAACTAAGAGAGAGACCTTTAATTCTTTTGAAAGAGACATATGTTGTTGCAAATTTCACGTAGTTTAAGAATATGCAGGAGCGGTTTTGTGGAAATGAATGTAAAATGCATAATTTGGCCAAAAACCACTTTCGAAAATGTTTAGGGCCGTCTTTTAAGGCCAAATTCAAATTTTATGAAAACATCATCAACATAACACTTAAAGCCCCTTCAATCAGCTATCCAATGATAGCTCGATGGTTGTCTAATAATAAGTTTGAAGCGACTTATGACCAATGTAATTTAAAAGATTACTGTACTGGGTCTCGCGCGGAAATTTTTTTTCAACATTGAAATATAGCCTATTTTGTTCACCACGTCGAGTTGTATACTGTATTCAATTTTGGTGAAGAAATTCGAAAAAAATTTCCTAGGGCAGGCCATAATAGGGCCCTGCTCGAGTCTTACTGACATCCTCTCTTAAACCATAAACCGCTACCAGAAACGAGAATGACGAGTAGCGAAACTTGTGTGTCAGTACTTACAATTAGGACCGGCTTTCAGGCGATCCCTTATAGCCCCCCCCCCTCTTAGAAAGCTCTCCCTGAGCCATCTTCACTCTCTCTCTCTCTCTCTCTCTCTCTCTCACTCTCACTCTCACTCTCACTCTTTCTCTGCCTCTCCTCTCTCACTCTCTCTCACTCTCTTTCTCTCGTTCTCTCTCTCGCTCCCATGCTCGGTAATTTTCACTGGAGGCTGCTGTTTCCCCCTAGCCATTTGGATTGAGGTGAGATGAAAAAGTGGCCGCCTGCGGCTATCCCTCTAACACTTTATGCCTTTTGACTACATGCTCCTCTGCTGAGGTACTACTGTAGTGAACTACTAATTGGATGCAACTTCGAAAAAAGGATCGTTCAATTGCTTGCGCCCATGTGCCCAGACACATGAGAACATTTTCGAAATCGTTTTTCTGGCCAAGTGCCAAGAATGCGGCCAGCGCACTTCCTGTGTACACCGTTGTTGAGTTGTGTGTCCGCCTGGGTCCTTAAGAGGCAGGGGCCGTTGCCCCCCCCCCTTCCCGGAAGTACGCAATTTTTCACGACAGAGGCTATGTTATTCGAAAAATGTACACTCAGCCACAAATGTGCTAACGAGATTACAAAGTATAGACTTATGGACTTACACATTAAAGCCAAATACTTTCATAATGCTAGTTGAACTAATGCGCTAGGTGGCAAATTCAAGCAGGCATACATGCACTTGCATGATATGATGGAATGCGACATTCGGATGCTAAAGGGCAGTGCACTTTTGGAGAATGATTGGAGAATGAGTCATTGACACGGTTGTGAGAGCAGAAGTGTGTAGCATGTCGCGCTAGTTGTTTATAGCGAGGTCTTTTTTCTCTTTTCGCCCCCTATATTTCCAGCTGCCAGACAAGAAAAAGACGCGATTTTCGAGCGACATCTATCACGCTTATCCCGCTTATCCGCTCTCAGAAGTGGTGACCTATAAGCCATTCCTGTCATCCAGCCTCCCAGGACATCTCTACGTAAATATATATATATTCCAAGAGATGTGTCGTCGTTGTGAATCAGTGCAAGAAATGTTTTCGCCGAGAAAGATTAAGGAGGAGGGAGAAAAACAAGTGAGCGATATGTTCTCTAAGAGCCTTTGACAATACAGTCTTCGAAGGGTGTACCCTTTCGGAAAAGAGATGCATAAGCTGATTACATAATAGACTACTGATATACTACAACTCCCCTTCTTGTATTACATTGTAGAAGGTGTATCTTAAAAGTTAATTGGGAACTCGCACGGATTCGTGATATCACGTCCGCCAACACAAACTGCGATGTCGAGAACTAGTTCTTGACATTTTGTGTTCACAATTACACACTAGTCTAGTGTGGAATTATGTAGTACACTTCACAATGGAGTTGAATTGCTGATGTTGTAAGGAAGGATATCCCTTCTGTCAGATGAGAGGAGCGAGTAGTGAATGTGACAGTTTGGGCTTATGATTAGATGGAAAGCAGTGTTTGATTGCTGCCTTATCACCACGTGGCTTGATGCCACGTGAGGACTTAGACTACGTATATGCATGTTTGAATTTTGAATACGCACAGTCGCCGCTTCCCATTGTTTCAATTTGGGTTGAGTCGTCTTGTTTTCGAACTCCCTGAGCTCACTACTGCATCACTTGCGGGAGTACGACATAGTCTGGGAAGCGAGGACAAAAGAGCGATTGTTCTGTGTTATTTCTCCGATGCATTTCGCAAAAGTACGGCGGTTTTCCGTTAGACGCGAACAAAAGGAGAATAGAGGTAACTGTTGACCTACGTTTGCAACACAACAGTCGTTATCATCAAATGACGTTTCTTTTGATGTCAATGGCGACTGTTTTGGCACACTGTTGTAAGAGAAAGTAATCAGCCATTTCTTTCGGTGGCAACCCTGGGAAGTAAGATTTCGTCTCTCCGATGGTTCCTCTCACTTGTTTTGTATGTGTGTGTGTGTGAGTGTCGCGCGACGATGAGAGGGTAAACATTGAGACTGCGACATCTTAAGCAGCGCCACCCGTCTTATGTGCGTCCGCGTGCACTCGAAGAAAGCGCTAGCTGAGCACGAGTCCGTCGCAAGAACCGTTTATTCAACGGCTTCTCTTGTTACGGCCTTCTCAGACTTTGAATGGAGAAACGATCGTTACGTGAACTCTTCTCGAAACCTTGTTGACCTTTGCTGATGAAGCAATGAGCCACCAATTGGTACAGCTTCAGCATCTTTCGCAAGCTTGGCAAACCTTATCGGGAATATGCCGTTTTCTGGAATGCCCTCGATTATCAATGACAGTCTTTGAATGAAGGCGCCTTCTCCATGAAAAGGGACAGCAGAGAAGGGCAAGATGGTGGGAGCGGCCGAGGCCGCCTAATCATGTCAGGATTAGGGAATGTGGCCTTATCAGCAGTCAGTCTTGTTATGCCTGATACGGCCACAGTCACTGGCCGCCTCCAAGTGGGGGCACGTGGGGCGAGTCTGTAATGCACAGAGGGTGACGATCTGTAGCGTACTCTTCGTCTGATGACGAAAGAAGAACAATGAGTTCTGATGCAATCTTTGTTAGTGTTCTGGCTTGGCGCCAAAATGAAGAATAACATCACCAATAAGGACAGCTGACATTCATAGTGCATAGCAGCCAACTATCCAAGATCGGTTACGTGTCCAATAATCGAATCTAGCTTCAGATAGTTGCCAGAGGCTTTTTATATCCCCTGAATTAGGGAATGATGATTTGGTGTAATGGCCTGAGGCAGGAATCTGACGGAGAGCCAAGAAATTCCTTGATGACGATGTGTTTTACGAGGAGAGCCACGAAGGAAAGTGTCTGTTGAATGCTCGCTCTCTTTTTTATTCTTTGGCCAAATGACTTCTCGCTAACATATGGCAAGGAAGGTGTTAATGTCAGATGATATTTCGTTTTAAGTCCAACAGTTGCTCTCGTAGCGAGAGGAATTGAAATTGTAAAGGTTGCTTTCCGTAAACAAATGTTGATGTTTCAGCCATTTTCGTGGTAAAGTCTCGATCTCCTATCATAAGGTTTGGTGGATAGCTATCGTCGTGACAGAATTGCCGAAATATTTGCAGTGTTATCACTCGACCGGCAAGTATCTTGCAACCCTGTGCAATGTCACATTCGTGCCCGAGTGAAAACATAGATTGTTGCAATAGAATGTAGCAACCGCTCTCTCACCATTTCCATCTCCAGTTCACTTCATCAGGATAGAGAGCATAGCTTCTTCCTTTTTTATGGCTACGATCGTGTCCCGTGAGAGCGCACGAGTGCCTGCGCTCGTGAACATGGCATGTTTATGCGCCAGTCACGCATGGCTAACGAGGAGGCCAGTGGCATCGCCACCCCCAACCCGCTCCCCGACCAAATGACTCCACCTTCGACCTCTCTTCAGCCGCTCAATAGAGCGGCAATAATTGGCATTCTGCCAGCACAAACATAAGTTTTTTCCGTATGCTTTATGCTGCAGACTTTTGGAATGATAACAATTGGCATAATGATACTGTAATATTTGCAAAAGGACACTTCTACACCAGACTGTTTTGTTCTTGGGGATAGTTGACATTGCGCCAATAGTTCAACAGGAAAGATTCGAATCCTAGATTCAAGAAAAAGGAGGAGCAAATATAAGCCCCTCATGACAGGGGCATACACACAAATGCTCTATGTACACAAGACGACCTTGTTTTCTTTAGGATAGGCGCTGTGAGCTTCCCGGTATTGAAAATTCCTATAGTGTACTTAATGTTTGAAAAGAAAGGGATGAAGGGAATTCAATTGATGAAAGAAAGGATTGCCTTTTTCAGAGCTCGATGACGATGCCTTCAGCTCGAATCAACTGGAAGAAATGAATGCGGCAAGATGTTTGTTTTTTCTTCTAAATATAGATTTACTCTGATTTTGAAGTGTTTTAAGTAATACGTACTGTTATTTATTCGTTTTGTATTATGCCGAGTCTTAGTCTCAATCTTTGAATAGTAGAAGGTATTAGCTGGTGTTGACTCGTGACACGGCTGTTATCATATTATCACTGTTGATGATGGCGTGTGACCGGAAACAGTAACACACTGTCGAAATGTCGCAAGCCTTAGAGAAAGAGAAAGAAATGTGCTTCTGATTCATTTCCGTTGAATGCCAAATACCATCTCCCACATCCATCCTCTCTCTCTAGTTAACGCATTCATCTAATCATATCATATGGTATAAGAAGATGTCAACTCTGAGATCGTTTCACCATCAGGAATCGACCACCCACCACCACCCACTCTAGTGCTTACGACAGCCATTTTGATTCTGCTGTTTTTTTCCGATCCGTGACCTTATTGAGAAAAAATTCACATTATGTATATCTCCTTCGTATATTATAATGGTCAAATTGGACATTGACGTAATACATTTATTATTCATTGTACAAACAGCAAGGAATGCATGCACGGAGAGGCAAAGACAGGTGATCTTTTTTTGCAAAAAAGAAAAGGTCAACGGGGAAAAACCATCAGCTGGTAGACGAGGAAAGGTATCATTTGGCTCCAAACAAATAACGTGGCGACAAGACAATTCCGTACCCGTACAGACATCGTACAAGTACTGCTAAGTTGGGTAGAAAGTTAATAAAGTTATTAATATAAGTCGATTTGAGAACATCTTGCGTAGAAAACTCGATAAGTTACTCTCGGGACTGAGGCGATTTCTACTATATAAAAGATGAAGAATATCTGCTAGATTGGGCCCATTGAGGAAAGTAGTCGCTTGCCCGTAATTAATAAGACATGGAGACTACATATGAGTTAGCCGGAGGAGAGACTCCGCACTACTAACAAGTAGAAAGGAAGGATGATGCGGAAAAAGAAGGAAGTAAAGCCGATTGTCCGGAACAAATATGTGTATATGTGAATGAGAAGTCATATAACTCTTCTAGTGAACCTACACGTGACATCAGTTTCATATTAAAGTATAATAGACTGTGCGCGTACGTACATGACAGCTAGGGTCAGGTGAAAATGCTTAGCGAGCTATAGGAAATATTGAGAAACTGCAAAGTGGCCTACGTTCCGCTGAGCATTCGCGTGCTTCTCGTCGTGGAGAATATATAAGTAAGTATGTAGCCGAATTATGCAAAGCGGGAAAGAGTATGGCTGGTCAATATGAGGGTTGGTCGGCTCTATTCTAGTGTGGGCGTCCCATCGAATTATAGGCGTCCCATGGAAAATAAAGGCGTCCCATCAGCGAAAAATAAAGGCCATGGGACGCCTATAATTCGATGGGACGCCTACATTAGAATAGAGCCGTTGGTCTTCTGACAGAATTCGTCAACGATGATGATGATGATCATGATCGCTTTCTGACGACGAATCGGAGGAAGACGTCGATGAAGAAGCGCTGCAGGCGCCGGCAGACGATCCGAACGAGTCACCGAACGGATTCTCGTACTCGTCGTCGTCCTCTTCCGTGATCGTCGGCATCATCGTCTGCTCGTGGTACGACGAGAGCGAGACGCGATGGGGCGCACGAGCGCGCGCGAGACGAGCCTGACGCGACGACAGATAGGCCATACGCGATGCGGCAACGTCATCTAGAAGACAAAGGAAGGATAATTAACATTTGAATTTCCCGCCGAGGAGAAATGAATATAATAAGATAACCAATTAATTCCAAAGGAAGATAATTAACATTTGAATTACCCGCCATTTCTCGAATGAATAATTAGATTTAAAAACAAATTATACTTAAAGAGTCTTCGTAGCCTCTAACGGTTGCACCCATACGAACGGAAAGAACGGAAATTGCGTGTGCAAAGAAATTAGGCGTCGCTGTCTGTTGCGGGGCTTTGAATTAGCGCGGAATTTATAATCAAGCTTATGCGACTCCGAGGGGTCGGAGGAGAGTGGAGAGGACCGTCTGGTGCTCTATGGATGAACGCGCGCGCGCGTTAAATGTCACCATCAGAGCTGCGACCATAAGACGAAATGTGTTTAATTACAACGCTGCCATCGCTTCCCGATCATTGTTATGTATGATCGATCACAGTTGTGGCGTACTATGCATAAGCCTGTTTCTGCCATCGACACCAGAAGGGGAGGGAGAATGGGGATGATGCTTATCGAATATTAGTTGCAAGTAAGTAAGTGAGAAGAGGTGGCGAATATATGGCTTGTTGTTGGCGGTCAAGAAAGGAAGGAATAGAAGAGATAGAAAGAAAGAAAGTAGTGCTCGTATAACTGTAAGAGCAAACAGGTTAAGCGAGGTGGGCGGTGAAGTCGCTCGAATTCGAAAAGATTCTGATAGAATCTATTCGTTCGATGCGATGGCGCAATAAGTTTCTACATACAAAGTCTGCGGCAGCTGCAAGCAGCAACAGCTGATAGGCGCAAATGTAGTGTTCAAAAGAAAAAGAGAGAGATGAACTCTGCACCGAAACACTAATCGCGTGAGCTCTACTTAACCAACCACAACGACGACTGATGTCTGTTCAATCGGAAAAGTAGAATGAAGAGAAAGAACTGGGCCAAAGATCGATGAGCGTAAGATAAAAATTAGTTTTATTCCCCATAAAAATATGCATCTTGTCAATGTCGGAGATCTATTTCTCATGCTTTTGACGGATCTTTGAGGAGGAGTAGAGATAAAGAGTGAGATAGAGAGAGAGGAGGAGAGAGGAGTGAGAGAAAGAGAGAGAGAGAGAGAGAGAGAGAGAGAGAAAGGGAGAGAGAGAGGGAGAGAGAGGGAGACCGAATTTGGGCCATCTTATTGTCGTGTCACACTTTTCTCTTTGTTTTCCCTGACAAGCATCGTTTTCATTTTCAAGGATTCTTTCTCGTACGAGCGAGCCAAGCCTAATCAGAGAGGAAAACATGGCCAGTCGAGGGGGGGGGCACTAAATGGCGACTATTGCCCGTACTATTGTGTGCCTTTCTACGGAGGAAGGGAGAAAGAGAAAGGAGGGAGAGAGAGATAGAGAGAGAGAGAAAGAGAGAACAGAGAGAGAGAAAGAGAGAGAGAGAGAGAGAGGAGAGAGAGAGAGAGAGAGATAGAGAGAGAGAGAATGAAGAAGGCCAGAGGGAAAGAGATAACAAGACGAAAGATGATGTTGAGAGAGAGAAAGAAAGAGAGCGAGAGAGAGAGAGAGAGAGAGAGAAGAGAGAGAGAGAGAAAACAAGAAACAAAGAGACTTGTATTGCCTACTATGCACTACTGCCTGGGAGTGAGAATGATAGGCCGCCGTCATATCAATGTGTACGTGCGTGCGTGTGTTTGTAAACGGGGCCTTCTCCCGACGATAAGAGAGTCCATTTTTACAATCTCTCAAAAGCGTATTGACAGACTTCCCCTAGGGCGCTCTTTCTTTATCTCTCTCTCTCTCACTCTCTCTCTCTCACTCTCTCTCACTCTCTCTCTCTCTGTATCACTCTCGTTCTCTCTTACTCTCTCTCTCTCTCTCTCACTCTCTCTCCTTCCTTTCGGCACTTTCAAATATATCTGCCAGCTTCCAACTTTCCGTTCTTATCCACCAGAGCCAGCTGGCTTGCCCTTGCAATACATTTGCGGACGAGAAACGAGAGCCGTGTGTTGCCAAGGCTGGAATTGGAAACGAATGCTCTCTCAAACAAACAAAGAAGATAAAAATAGATGTAGACGAGAGGAGAGATAGAGAGAGAGAGTGGAGAGAAAAAGATAAGGGAAAGATGAGAGATAATGAGAGAAAGAGAGACAGACAGACAAAAGGAACGAAAAAAGACGAGATAAAGAGAGTGAGAGAGTGAGAGAAAGAGAAAAAGAGAAAGAAAGAAGGAGAGAGAGAGAGAGAAAAAAAAGGTTGCCGAACCTATGAATATGAATACGGGCGTCTGCTTTTGGTAGAGCGCACTGAAGTGGAGAGCGCCCAGGAATAAATATTCATGTAAAATGACGCCACCGGAAAAGGAAAATGAAAAAGGAGAAAGAAGAAGAAGAGATAGAGATAGAGACAAAGGAGGATGAGGGTGGCAGTGGACGACGTGGACTTGGCTATTCTTCACAGTCTATAGTGCCAAGCTGTGTACTTCTTCTTTTCCTTTGTGTTATTTTTCTCTGTTCTCTCGAGTATCTTTTGCACTATCGTCTCTTTCTATTATTATCTTTCCACGGTGTCGAGCGAGTCTACATTGTTGACGAGGAGGCTAGAGAGAGTAGCTGACACAGATACGAGAGAAAGAGAGACAGAGGAAAGGAGAGAGAGAGAGAAAGAGAGGAAGAGAGAGACAGAGAGACAGGAGAGAGGAAGGGATTGAGAGAAATAAAGAGGGAGAGAGAGAGAAATAAGATGCATGAAGATTTGGCTAGACATGCCCATCACGATCTTGCTGTTTTACGCACAGGAAATGACGCCTGAGGCAGAATGGGGTATTATCAGATTATTTCCGATAATTATCCGATACGAAACTGAGAGAGGGGGAAAGACAGAGATAAAGAGAGAGAGAGAGAGAGAGAGAGAGAGAGAAATAGAGCAAAGAAAGCAATGCATGACTATGACCGTGAACCGATGCGAGGTGTTTAGCATCGGCTGGTTTCACCTTAGTTCCTCAAAGCCAATCACGTTCTGTTTTGCTCTGATTCAGACCAGACCTCTCTCTCTCTTTCTTTCTCCTCTCTTTCTCTCTCCTCTCTCTCTCCCCCTTCCTCTCTCATCCCTCTCTCTCTCTCTCATTTCTCTCATTCCATATCACTCACATATATTCCTACAGCTCAGTTGCTCGTATAATGGAACTCTTCTTCCTCTTCGCTCAACAGAGAGCAGGAAATGAGAGGGTTCTCGTAGCATTTTGTGGTTTCGTATTCGCTTTCTCTCTCTCTCTCTCTCTCTCTCTCTGTTTCTCTCTCTCTCTCTCTCTCTCTCTCTCTCTGTTTCTCTCTCTACTCTTTATCTTTCTCTGCTCTTTCTCTGCTCTCTCTCTCTCTCTCTCTCTCTCTTCTCTCCCCCACTTTCGTTCTCTCTCCTTCCTGTTTATTTGTTCAGAGCATCTCTCTCTAGTCTCTATCTCTTATGAGTCACAATCTGTGACACGGGAGTTGTGACCGCGGAAGGTGGCGCAGAGAGCCTTTCACATGGAGACGACATTCCCAACCGAGACACAAACCGCATGTGATTTTCGCTTTCTTTTTCTTGTCCCTCTTTTCTCTCTCTCTCTCTCTTTCTCTGACTCTCTCTCACTCCGTCTCTCTCTCTCGCTCTCTTCTCTCTCTGTCTCTCTATCTCTCTCTTTCTTTCTCTCTCTCTGTCTCTCCCTCTCTCTTTCTTTTTTTCTCTCTCTCTGTCTCTCTCTCCCTCTCTCTCTCTCTCTCTCTCTCTCTCTCTCTCTCTTTCTCTCTTTCTCCTTTCTCTCATCCCCACATAATACAAAATGAGCTTTTTTTGTCGTTGTCTACTAAAATCGTGTGAAGACCACCTTTACGCTTTCGTGTTTGCATGTTTGTTCGCCAGCTATGATTGACGGCATAAAGCGTCATATCCTTTCTCTCAATCTCTCTCTCTCTCACTCTCTCTCACTCTCTCATTCTCTCTCTCTCTCTCTCAATTTCCGCTCTCTCACCTTCCTCGAAAGCTCCATCTCTTCTACACCCTTAACTTGACTATCCATCCGAGTCATCCCCCCTCTAATTCCCCGATTCCCGATTCCCGAGCACGGCTAGAGGAGATGCCTATGAATACCATCCAATTTCCGCCCCTGGTTATTGGCTCTACTGGCATTTCAGGAAGAACGTCGAAAGGGGGGAGGGAGAGACTCGATACAGGATGAAATATGTAGGGAGAGAGAGATAGAGAGAAAGAGAGGAAGGGAGAGAGCGAGAGAGCGAGAGAGAGAGAGATAGAGAGAGAGAAAGAGAGAAAGAGAGAGAGAGTGGGGGGAAAGATGCAGAATATATCTACAAATGACGACGTTTGCCGTTGGCTTCTTTATCTCCCTCTTCCGCTCCTCTCTCTCTCTCTCTCTCTCTCTCGCTCTCTCTCCCACGGTCATAATCCTCTCATTTGAATAGGACAAAAATTGCCCGCCTTCAGTATCGCCCTTTCGTCGCTTTTTCTTGGAGACATCTTCAGCTAATAGAGAGAGAGAGAGGAGAGAGAAATAGAGAGAGAGAGAGAAATAGAGAGAGAGAGAGATAGAGATAGAGATAGAGAGAGAGATAGAGAGAGAGAGAGATAGATAGATAGAGAGAGAGAGCCAGGAATGCAATCAGGATAAGCCAACCGCGATTTTGCACAGAAACTGTACTAGCGAGAGAAGCCATTTCAGCTGTGTGCAAACGTCGCCGGATTCTTTTCTTCTCCTCTTCACTTTGAGGAAGGAAGACCCCGGGGCACAAGAGAACCGGAAATTGGCAGGAACGTAAGAAAAAGACGCGTGTATGCTAGCACACGGCTCGGTTTCTTTCCCATTTCTAGCTCCGGATGAAGAATGTCTGCAAAATTCGCGTTCTAAGCCCCGACGTAATTCAAAAAGCGAGCTGCAGCCTCGGTCTCTCTCTCTCTAACTCTCTCTCTCTCTCTTTCTCTCTCTGTCTCTCTGTCTCTCTCTCTTCCTCTCTGTCTCTCGCTCTCTCTCAATACCTCTCAGAAGGGCCCAGAGAGTGCCGGTTTTATATACGTGTGTACGTGAGCGTTCGTTAGGGAGAGAGAGAGAGAGAGAAATTGGAAGTAAGCCGAGAACACTAGAGCATCCAGAAATTCCATCCACTAGAGTGAATTCCGAGTCGTCCTTTTCGACTCCATCACCTGACATACGGAGGGAGAGAAAGAGAGAGAGAGAGAGAGAGAGAGAGAGGGGGGACTGATGGAGAGAGAGAGAGAGAGAGAAAGAGAGAGAAAGAGAGAGAGAGAGGAGAGAGAAAGACGGACATTATAACATTTTTGTGCCAAGACCCAACTGATCGAAGAACACCCAATCGGTACTAATAGGACTAGCAAGGGGTGGCTCCAATTTCGTGCCGTTCATTTGGTCCCAAGAACCAGCAGCCGCCCCTTGGCTTAAGAGCCAATTCAGAGCCAATTTCGTTGTGGCCACAGATAACTAGAACGTTTCTCGTTTCTATACTCAAGAAGAAGAGCTCTACTACCCGTAACGAAGGTGG
Source organism: Allodiplogaster sudhausi (assembly GCA_945643635.1). NCBI lineage: Eukaryota > Metazoa > Nematoda > Chromadorea > Rhabditida > Diplogasteridae > Allodiplogaster > Allodiplogaster sudhausi. The sequence continues at coordinate 788,454 of CALZFC010000057.1, forward strand.
TTCCGATTGGTGTGTTAGGTAGCTGTGCCGAAGGAATTACAAGGAATTGGTATAAAGAGAGAGAGAGAGAGAGTGAGAGAGAGAGAAAGAGAGAGGGAGAGGGAGAGAAAGAAAGAGAGAAAGAAAGAGAGAAGAAAAAGGGTTAAGAAAGAAGAGTCGAAAACAACAGGTGAAACTTGTTCTGAGGCAACATGCATGCCTAGATACATACAAAAGCAAACTCTAAATAAGACTATCTGAGCCACGAGAAAGATCAGCGCTGGTCATTGACATTTTCAGTCGGTTCAGTACTTTTTTCTTCCTTCTGTCTCTCTCTCTTTCTCTCTTTCTCCCTCCCTCTCTCTCTCTCTCCTCTCTCTCTCTCTCTCTGTCTGTCTCCTTCTCTCCCCCTCTCTCTCTCTCGCCAATCAGGAGAGAGGGTTGCTATCTCGAAATGAAGAGAAAAGGAGATTAACACCCCTTGAAAGGGACACCGATCATCTTTGCTCTGACTGACAAGTTCTAAAACCTCTGAGCTCATGTCAATCAGGCGGGTGGGAACTGACAATGAGCAGAGAGAGAGAGAGAGAAAGAGAGAAAAGTGATTGAGAGAGAACAGAGAAGCAGAGACTTTTTGAATCTGAACAAGTTCAGACTACTACGCACAAGGGCGGGTGGATATAGAGTACACTTGACCGGCGCCGTCTCTTTTCCCCCCATAGGAGCAAAGGAAAGGTGATTAAAAAACACGTGATATAAGAGGGTGAGAGAGAGAGAGAAATAGAGAGAGAGAGAGAAATAGAGAGAGAGAGAACAAAGACAATCGTGACCATCACAATACACAATAAATGGATGGATAGCAGCCGTCCGGAGGAGAGCAACAACCGGTTGACTCTGTGGCCGGGGTGGGGTCTCGCGCGATGTTTGCGAGGAATGCTCTGCTCTATCATCCGGGCGATGGTGGTGATAAAATCATTATATCAGAAGAGTGTAAATTCAAAACAATGGCGAGAAGAGAATTATCATGGCCGGCAAAATGCCAGCAAATTTCTGCAAATTTCTATTCAGTGGTTTTAGCTTGGACAATAATCGGGGAAAGTAGAGATTTCTTCAATATACATTTTATGAAAAATAAGCGCCTGATGGAAGTTTTTTTTTGCATAATAGGATTAGTGTGAAAAATGGGATGGAGAGAGAGGGAGATGGTAAGAAAGAGAGGGAGGGAGAGAAATGAGAGAGAAAACGTGAGAGAGAGAGAGGGAGAGAGAGAGAGAGGAAGAAAGCGGCAAACAATTCAAGGCTGATTATGCAAAGTCGTGTACTCCTCTCACTCTCTCTCTCTCTGTCTCTCTCGCGCGCTCTCGCTCTCTCTCTCTTGCTCTCTCTCTCTCTCTCGCTCTCTCTCTGTCTCTCGCTCTCTTTGTCTCTCTCACTCTCTCTCTCTCTCTCTCTCTCTCTCTCTCTTTCTCACACCCCCTCTCTGTTCGCAATCAAGAACAGCGAGAGAGAGAGAGAGAGGCTTCTCCATGCAAAGAAAGCGAGGCAGAAGAAGACATAAAAGAAGAAGCAAAGTTAAATGGCCGTGTTAACTACATTCGAGAGTTGAATGGTAATCATTATTTGTTATCTCTCACTAACAGGCTTAACAGGATTGAGAAAGAAAATATATACTATTCGCAAGGTGAGGAAGCCGATAGTGCGAGCTCACAATCATGCTTCAGGGATTAAAATATGAATTTCCCCTGGCCAGAATATGCAAATTTCCCGGAAACAAGGCGCGTATGATTCATTGCCAGCTAGAGCACAAGCAGCTTTCAAGCGTGACTAATACGTAGAGAAGTCATGATAACGCTGCGCTTTTTTTATTTGCGATTTTTTTAAAGAGTAATAAAAACATTAAAATAAATAAAAATTTATTATAATTTCTAAAATAAAATTTTAAAATAAAAATAAAAAAAAAATAATAATAATACAACAAAAAAAATTTTTTCCCGCACCCGAGATCGGGCGGGTTTCGAAAAGCATTACTCACTTCCTTTGCCGACAAACTTGAGCAGCTTGGCGAAGATGCTGCGTCGTTTCATGTTCATGCCGGCGGCGAATCGTGCGAGGAGCGCACGGAAGGAGCGGGGCGAGCGGGGCGGCTGGGGACTCGACTTGGGCAGTGGTCCGGAGTCGGCGCGGGCTCGGAGTCGGTTGCTCTGGCTCGGAGTCGAAATCGGAGTCGAAATCGGTTCGGAGGAGTCGACTCGGAGTCGGTTATTCGAAGTAAGGACGAAGAGGCTGCTCGAGGCTGCCAAAGACTCCAGGATGGTGAGGGTGAGAGAGAGAGAGATTGATCAGAGAGACTCAGTGAAGAACGACAGACACGCGCACGTTATGGCTCTGTCTCTGGCTGTGTGCACAAGCGTGAGAAGGGGAGGAGTGAACGGAGAGGGGAGGGGGGACGCTGCCAGAGGCTCCGCCCACTTCATGTTGGGAGGGGAGATGGAGAGAGAGAGAGAGAGAGAATGAGAGAGAGAGAGAATGAGAGAGAGGAAGGGTGAGAGAGGGAGGGTGAGAGAGAGGGAGGGAAAGAGAGAGAGAGAAAATAAGATGATAAGCGCCCCCGAAAACGCGTGATCAAAACGGAAATGTGGAGATGGCGAGAGCGAGAGAGAGAGAGAGAGGGAGAGAGAACGAGGGTATCAGAGTGGAAAAGGGAAAAAAGAATTGGAGCCACCACATGGGCCAACTTTCGGGAAGATATACAGGAAGCGGTCTGGTGAGAAAAGAAAAAAAATAGAGAAAAGAATGCGGCTTCTTCCTTTTTGTTTCTCTATCTCTCTCTCTCTCTCTCTCTCTCTCTCTCTCTCTCTCTCTTTCGCTCTCTCTTTCTCGGTCTCCCTCTCCATCTCCCTCCCTCGCTCTCTCTCTCGTAGTCTCGCTCTCTCTAATTTCTCTATCTCTCTCTCTCTCTCTCTCTCTCTCTCTCTCTGCTTCAAGTTTTCCAAAGAGAAAGCCGACTATACATGCACACTGGATGCGAGTCTTAGCTTTCGAAAATAATTTTTCGAGCCCGCGAAAGTGGGGGGCGTCTTAGCTTTCGATTATGGAATATGGCTTGCAACTTCGATATTCGCATAATGGAAAGATTACATATTCCTATCAGCAATGCCTCATAGCTCCATGGTCGTTTCCTGCAGGAAACCTTTTTGCTTTGACAACGAGGTCATCTTTTACGTCTTTTACCTTTTGACTCGTAGTCAATTATGAAGTGCTGGACGTTTATCTGTTATTTATATATGTAAATTTTATTATTTATATATGTAAATTTCAATTAGCAGGTGGATTTAATTAGCTATGAACTGCGACTTGAGCAGCATTGAACAGGGTACACTCCGGGCAGTTCTCCACGTACTTTTGCACGCCTTCCTTCATGCCTGGCCAGAAGTACTCCTTTAACTTCTTCACCGTCCTGGCGTATCCAGAAACTCTAACGTTAAAATTCGGGCAAATCATCAACAGAACATCGAACGAAGCATGTTCGTGAACAACGTGCATCTGCTGCAGAGACCATGGAGTTGTTGCGGCACGTCTCGGTGTGGTTCGTGTTCTGGTTGCGGCTCGAAGTCGGGGCGTCATCGAGTGGGACTGCTCGTCTGGTGCTGGCTCCCTCATCGCTTCGTCGCTGCTTCTTCGGGCTCGTTTGTGTGAGAGGCTGACGATGCTTCTCGGCTAGCTCTCTTCGTCTTCTGCGGGCTCTAATCGACTCGAAAGCGTGGCTGCTCGTCTGCGGCGGGCTTCGCTGCTTCTCTTCCTCTGGCAGCTTTCCCATCGTTCGTCTCGGCCACTTTTGCAAGTTCGCAACATCGCTAGAATCTCTTCTGGTGAGCCAGGGAAAGCCTGCTTACTCAACAACTCCAACTCGAGGCAGAAGTCTGCAACCGACTGGACGCTTCTCTTCTTCAGCTTCCTTAGCTTCTGGTTGGCTTCGAAGGCGGACAGGGAAGGTTCACCGTGGAACCTCCTCTCCAAAGCATTCACCACTTCATAAAACCCCGCGCGCTTAATGTCTTCGGGAAGAAC
>CALZFC010000057.1:797500-842500 GCA_945643635.1 Allodiplogaster sudhausi
AAACGAAGAAAATAGAGAAATAGAGAGAAAGAGAGAGACAGCGAGACAAAGAGGCGGAGGGATAGAGGAGGATTGACAAAAGGATGAAATCAAGAAATGCGAAGTAACGAGATAGCAAAAGAATTTCATTTTTAGCGCTCTTGTTGGGTGGAAAACCGCATGTTTGGAAAACTAGCAATTATTCTAAATTCTCTCTTTGTCACCAGCTCTTATTAATAAGTAAATGAATACATAAATACTTAAACAAAAAATAATAAATCGTCAAATTAGAAAAAATATATTTTATAATGTTGCTAATTAGGAGAATCGACACTTACTTCCCCTGGTGATTTAGTGCTGAATAGGTTTAGTAATTAATAGTATCCCCTGATGAAGAGCCAGCGCCAACTCATTTTGACTTTTTCGTGATCTTCTTTTTTATATTCTCAATCTAATCTCTTCAGATTCTTTTCGCTCACAGCAGATGATTTATCACAGAGCGGAGCGGCCTTGAAAGGAGACGATGGCAGAAGACACACGGTCAAATATCTCTCGCTATGAAAGATGCGTCTCAGATGAGAGAGAGAGAGAGGAGGGAGAGAGAGAAAGAGAAAGAGAGAGAGGGAAGGAGAGATGGAAAGAGAGAGCGAGGAGGGAGAAATAGAGAAAGAAACAGAGGGAGAGAGAAAGAACGAAATATGAAGAAAATATGAGAGAGAGAAAGGAGAAGGAAAAAAAACGATATCAGAGAGATCGGTCCACACGTCTCTCCCTCTCTCTCTCACTTCCTAACTCTCTCTCTCTCTCTCTCTCTCAACTTCGAAAAACTGGAGTATGTAGGCATATGTAGGTAAAAGTGAAACACTGGGTAACGCTCCTTTGCCCTTTCTGCCGTTTCCTGATGAGAGCAGATAAGACGAAACATGAACATGGCAGGTCACAGAGATAAAGGAGGACGAGAACAAAGCCACGCAAGTTTACTGATTCGAGGGACTTTTGCGAGCAAGATCGGGAACATGACTAATTTTTCGAGGAAAATACGAGAGAGAGAGAGAGAGTGAGAGAGAGAGAGAAAGAGAGAGAAAGAGAGAGAGGGAAAGAGAAGAGCGAGAAAAAAATGTCTTTAAATTTTCGAGGAAAAACAGGAAAACATTACTCGGAGAGTAATTTGTCGAAGAATGAGAGGAGCGTCACTTGGAATTTATTTTTTTCTAGTAATAAGAACGGGAACATGTCTTGGAATTGGACACGACGAGGAAAAAGGCGAACTAGAAAGTGTTATCATTGCCATAGATTTTGCGGCAAGTTTTTTTTGCCTTCACATAAAGCTTTCTTATCTGCTGTCCCTTTACATGCGCAAGATTATAAATTATGTGAAAAATATACATATGCAAGAAACATTCAAATATAATGTACAAAACAAGAAGAAGATAAGGAAATTAAAGATGAAAGATGTCGCACGCAATGGAAACCCTTTATATGTATGAAGTTCTGAGAATGAAGGAGAGGGAGAGAGGGGAGAGGAGAGAGAGAAAGAGAGTGAGAAAGAGAGAGAGAGAGAGAGAGAGAGAGCGCGCGAGAAAAATAAGTTGTCAGAATCTTGTTGATCGCCATGCAAAAGCGGCATGTTTGTCCGTAATGCCATCGCGTTTTCATCCATCAAACACACTTGGTAAGAAGAATTGACCAGAAAGTAGAAGAGCCAATCTGTCGCTTTCTCTACTCTCTCTCTACTCTCTCTCTCTCTCTCTCATTCTGTTCTCTCACTCTCACTCTCTCTTTCTACTTTTTGCCACTCTCTCTCTCTTTTTCTCTAAAAAAAACTTACCTTTTCCCCTACCATTTAATATTTATCTCTTTTCACGCTTCAATTTTTTTTACTTCCTGCTAGAAGGTGGGGAAATTTATTGAGGGAATCAATCAATTTGAGAGCATTGCTCATTAAGGTTGCGCAAAATAAAAAGTGCACCGAAAAGTGATACTTGACGGAGAAGCGTTTATTATGCATATACGAACAACTACGAAATAATACACGAATACTTGACGAGCAGCTTGGAGAAGATGTGCCCACCCCCCTTTCAAGGTGGTGGCGGTATACATTATGACATCACGAGAGAGAGTGGCAGAGAGAGAGAGAGATAGAGACAGAGAGAGAAAGTGAGAGAGATAACGAAACTCCTTGCTTCTGTTAAGAGTCACGGTTGAAGTGGCAATGGCTGCTGCTGCTGGCTTTCGTAAACCATCGAATGCAAAACGTGTACCCCTTGAGGTGCTCTCCAAACTGCTTTTCATGGCCAATTTCTACCTTCACTCTCACTCTCTTTCTCTCTCTCTCTTCCTCTATCTCTAGCATCTTTGCCTCCCCTCTCTCTCTCTCTCTTTCTCTCTTTCTCTCTTTCTCTCTCTCATCCCCTCTCTCTCTTTTTTTTTCTCTCTCATCCCCTCTCTCTCTCTCTTTTTTTCTCTCTCTTCCTCTCCGTCTAACTCTCCATCTCTCTCTCTCTCTCCCTCCCTTTCAAGACTGTTCAATGATGGCGTAAGTCGGAAACTCTCAAGGCTCATCTTATAGTAGTTTTGGTGTGGGGGCGAGTAGTTTTTTTTTTTCAATTCGGCGAAGCAAAATTAAAGCGAACTTATGCCTTCAAGAATCGCCCTGGGGCCCGAGGGGGAAAACAAAAGTAGACGAATGGCGGAATTAAGTAGTTCGATGTAGATCTAGATCTATGTGTTTGACACGCCAACACCGGTTCAAACACTCCTCAAAGATATGTACATAAGGTCGTGGCGAACAACTTACTTGTTAGGTTTTCGTAAGAAGAAAAAAGATAAAAGAGAGAGAGAGAGAGAGAAAAGAAAGAAAACTATCTAAGTAAAAAAAAAAATAATGGTAAAAAATTTTCATTAATATTTTTCATTAACACTTAAGGAAAAGGTTAAAAAATTTATACATTTTGTTTCTTATATTTTTCTCAAGTTGGACGCAGAGATCTCTGGATAATTTCCTGTTTATTCGATGATGGCCAAATAAAAATACGCACAGGGCAAAGTACACGGAAGCTAATCTTTCGATGCGATTAGTCAAAATGTACACGTATGGAGCACGAATCTGCTCTTTTAATCTCTTCCATTATCTCTCAGCGTCTCTCTTTTCTCTCTCTCTCTCTCTCTCTCTCTCTTTTTCTCTCTCTTTCTTTCTCTCTCACACATTCTCTCTCTCTCTCTATTTTCCTCTCTCACTCTCTCATCATACTAGCCCTCCTTCATCCCCCCTTTATCCGTGAAACGTGTGAGTTCAATTTCCTTGAATAATGGCCATAGTGCAACTGCTTATGAATTCCTGCAAAAGAATGGTAGCCTCTGCAACGGGATTGGTACGTAACGGAGGATTGGAATCCTCCTGTACCATCCACTTTTTTGCACCACCAGTTGGGGTAGGAATACTCGCAGCACTTTGCTCATGGAACCGAGCAGATTAAGAGAGCAATTGGGGGGGAGGGGGGCAGTTGCAGAGTCAACAGGATCAATCTATATATATATATATATATATATATATATATATATATATATATATATACCGTATTTTCTCTATTAGTGCCCCTCCCTCTATTAGAACCCCCCCCCTCTAATAGTGCCCCCCTCTCGCAAGGGTTTTGAAAAATAGTACCCCTCCCTCTAATAGAACCCCCCCCCCCCCCCTCCAATAGCGCCCCCCCCCCCTAATTGTGTAATAGAGTCATTTCTGGAATCCATGCTTAGGTATGGGATGCTCTTACCAATGAACTGATTGCAAATTCATTCAAAATCTAATTTAAAGCTGATATTCCAGTGCTGATTCCGTTGAAGAAGAGCTATAATTCTTCGTTTTTGAGAATAAAGTGGTGTTATCAAACTTTTTGTCAGTCAGATTGAAAAATAGTACCCCTCCCTCTAATAGAACCCCCCCTCTAATAGTGCCCCCCTCTCGCAAGGGGATTGAAAAATAGTGCCCCCGGGGGAACTAATAGAGAAAATACGGTATATATATATATATATATATATATATATATATATATATATATATATATATATATGTACTTTTTTATAAGTATATAAGCATATATGCATGTATATAGTATGTGTATAACTTATATATAAATCAAGGACCTATACATACTGGAACCGCTCAATGGCTAGATTTCAATTCTTTGTCGGCGTCGAGCGGTACTCTGCATGTTAGATCGAAAGATGGCACAAAAACACTGCATTGTTTTTTGCCCGTTCTAATATGTAGTATATCCACTGCATGAAAAGTAAACAAAAGTCGTCTTATTACACTTAAGCTTTGACAGCCTCATTACATCGAAAACCGACACTTTCATTAATTGTTTTAGCCCAAATAATATTGCCCTAAAGACGACGTCAAGATTGTGTTTTTGGCTCCATTACGTGAACGTTTGCATGCATACATACATAAACTGGAATTAACATGCCCATGAGTTTATTTGATTAAACAAACAAAAAACATCTTTCAGTACCTTTTCTAGTCTAATTTATTTGTTTATTCCAGAGCGGATACTTCGGACAATTTGAGTAAAAAAAATCAACAATATTTGACATATGTATCATTCTAGTCATTAATAAAAGGAAATTCATTCGTATAGCAACATCGAAAGCTTCCTTTTATCGAACCCTAGCCTATAATTTGAAAAGGAATGCCATGTATGGACACGCTTATTAATTAAGATGGTCAGTGCGGATGGATGGATCCGCCGCTGTTCTTGTACCAGGCGAGAAGCTCGGTCGCCTCTTGAGTCTCGGGCGACTTCTCGTAGCGACCCCAATACAGAGTGAAGTACTTAGTGCAGCGGTAGGTCTTCCAGAGGCAGTTCTAAAAAAAATTTGTATACTTTAATAGATTCCTATCATGAAGGAGAGAAGAAGAATAAGAGGAAAAAATAGTTTTTTTTTAAAATAATATATTTACACTCCATTCATTTTCCCGCCAAGTAAAGACAGCAAGAACATATACTTTTTTAAGGTTAACTACAACTATTTCGCTCCCTTCTTCATGTAACAAAATAGGCTAACTACGAATATTTTTGTGCCATTCTTCACGTTTAACTGGAAATGTGTAAGGGAAGCATTGCGACAAAAAGCCTAATTTATTGTTACGTCTGAGCGAACATTTCCACGAGAGACATTTTACAATATTGTTTCCAAAACATCCAACATGTGCTCTGAGGACGATGCCTATATCTCGTGCATTAAAGTCCCTCGCATCATCCTCCCAAACGGTGAGGTCGACCTTGAGAAAGGATAAGCTATTTATTTAGTATATATACATATATATGTACATAGTATAAAAATCAGAATGTATGTAATAAATACATATATTAAAATGTAATTCAATCCAACCGTCGTTCCGGAATCATCGAGGAGCGACAACTCGCGTAGTTCATACCATCTTTGATGATTGCGCGAGTCCACCTCGAATAATTTTCTTTGTATTTCTTTCACATGAAGCGGAAGCATAAAATAACTTTTCTGACATGTCTTTTGAGCTGTCATAGGAAAAGAGAAGAAAATTGAAAGATGGAGAGAGAAAGAGAGAGAGAGAGAGAGCGAGAGTCTGCTGACCTGCCTGAGCGGCCCCACTTTTGTGATGACTCCCAAGATGTCACAGCGGTCCATTTCCGCTAGCTCCATCGCCTCGGCGAGCTTGATCGGCTCTATAGGACAGGTGCGTTCAGGCAGCACGAGTGCCTTATCCTCATCGCATGGTACGATCTATGTATTATACATTTATAAATATATATACATATATATATATATATAATATATATATATATATATATATATATATATATATATGTATATATATGCACATACATATGTAGTATAAAAGGAAACCTCATTAGGATCCCGAATCACAAGCTGAAATTCGAATTCAGTGTCGTTGAAGATGTCGTCCAGATCCATGATGTCAACGTCCGTGAACCAGTACGTCTACGGAAGAATGGTAAGTGGCATGTGACCATAAATTTTGAAATGCATACAAAAGATAACTAGGGAACTTCTAAAAAAAAAAAGATTATTATATTCAGCTTCGTTCTTTGACACGAAAGATGCAATATGCTGGACAAATCCATATCTGACTTACCTTTCCAATCTGGATGAAGTCAAAGATGGCCTCGGCAACCTGATCAAAGGCGACGGCACGTACCGTCTCTCCATCGCTGAAGATGCGCCCTAATACCGTACCCTCCCTCTATTAGAACCCCCCTCCCCCCCTCTAATAGTACGCTCCTTTTCTCAAGGGTATTGAAAAATAGTGCCTCCGGAAGTACTAATAGAGAAAATACGGAACATAAAACAAATCCATGACTTCCTACATTTCTTTTTTCAAATAAACACCGTTATGTACCTTATATCTTGATATATTTCGTCATCCTTTCCTACATATCTCTCTCTCGCACTCTTTTCATCATTATTTTTTGCCGTCTCCGAATTTCTCTCTTATCTGGTCTTAAAATTAATTTCTGTTTATGTTATAATAATATTTTTCTCCTTCTTCTTCTTACAATTCTTCATCATACCGGTTCTGGACGCTGAAGTTGAAGACGGCGTCCTTGTTTGCGGCTTGTCGGAGCTCACCGTCCTTTTCGATTATAATACCTCGGATGCTGTTCCTGATTATTAATTTTCTTTTCATTCTCCATACCTCACTATCTCTCTCCTCTCTCTCTTTCTCTCTCTCTCTCTCTTTCTCTTTCTCTCTCTCTCTCTCTCTCTCTCTCTCTCTCTCTCAGTCTCTGTCTCTCTTCTCTGCCCTCCCACATTCCTTTCTCTTTCCCGTTATCTCTTGTTGGATGAGAAGTACATAGCACATCTCTCGTAAGAAATCGTCTAATTTATACTAAAGAGGCATGAAAACGATAAGTGAAAATAGATTAGTACACTTTTTGTGATGTACAGATAGAGCAAGGAGAAAGTACGAGTATAAAGAATAGAGAAGCAGAGAACGAGAGAGGGAGAGAGATAGAGAGAGAAAGAGAGAGAGAGAGCGATCTCCAGGTTCTCCAACCTTCCGCCAGAGTTTGGAAGAGTCCAAATCGGCTCTTCGCACATCGTCGACATTTCCGTATTCTCTGTAAATGTTCGCGTCCAAGCATGTGAATGAGCAATTCTCAATTGATCTCAAGTAACCGCTAAAAAAAGCATAAAGCTCTCGCCCTTGTGTTCGATAAAATAAAGTGAGCTTTGGTTACTCTAAGAGAGAACCTTCATATGAACCATTATCAGTTGTCAGCTTAACATTGTGAGTCAGCCGAACCTGACAATGAGTTGCAAAGGAGAAAATAGAACGAAAATGAGAGAGAGGCAGAAAGAGAGAGAGAGAGGGAGCGAAGGACTGATTAATCGCCTGGCGCCATTTGCCAGCATGGAGCAATTTCTGTGCTGATAAGCTGAAGATGAACATTTGAGCGGGAGAAAGTCCTTTTTAAAATATGTACGGTACGCTCTCTTGAAGCGCTCTCTTGTAACTACGAAGAGGGCGTGGCCACGCGCGGCCACGAGAAGCTGGACACCGCACTTTGATAAAAGCTTCTTGCCCATCCTATATGTAAGTTCTGCTCGAGCTCGAGAAGAAGGCGGAGCTTAGGCTATACTTTCTTGTCTCTACTTCTCTATAGTATCTACAGAATACATGAACTCTCGCATTATAGGAATGCGAAAGCTTCGAGAAATTACTGATAAACGGCAACTATGTACATAGATAGTGACTAGCAACCGGATGTGCATTATCAATCACTCTAGGACAAATACTTTGGATAAAAGACCAAAGTTCATTACGCAATATTAATATATACATAAATATTTCGCTACAAAAAACAGTAAATCGGCCGTTTTTGTCATGCCACGTGTTCATTGAGTGATAGCAAAGGATTTCTTGCGAAATATTGATGCCTACAAGTGTTCAAAAGAGGAAGCATAAGATGTGCATATAATAAATTTATTCCAATCTCTATTTTCTCTCTCAAAGCAAAGAGAGAGAGAAGGAGAGAGAGAAGAGGCTGCAAAAAATTTGAAGAAATTTCACTTTTAAAAGTTACAAATTTCTCCTAATTTTTTTGCGCTGTAAGACAAGTAGTCATCATTATAGATAACTCTGGTTTTTCACAATGACCCTTATTAGGTTGGAGTCGAACCTAATCTCAGTGATCTTAGAACCTAATGATCACAAATTAGGTTCGACAATCTTATAATTAGGCTCGGAATTCTCATAATTAGGGCTCATTTTGAGCCTAATTATGCACACGTCGCAAACTTTATCTGTAGACTGCAAAATGAACTTTAAGCAGTAAACAACACATTTACAAGCATGAATGGTGGGACTTGGTCCAACTGGCACTTGGCCCAACTGACACTTGGTCCAATAACTGGCACTTGGCCCAACTGACACTTGGTCCAATAACTGGCACTTGGCCCAACAACTGGCACTTGGCCCAATTGAAGCTAAGAATGCTGAAAGCTAAAAAGTTAAGAACGTTATATTTAAACAAACTTAAGCATCGTACGAGCGGGTGATGATTCCCGCAACTAAAACGACGCTCAATCTGATATAATGAAAACTATCAAAAAATATCATTACGTAAACAACAATAACTGGAAAACGACAAGTTATGAAAAACAACAGAGACAAACTCCAGATTATTGTTTTGGTGTGGCGTCCTCCGCCATTTCATGTTGAATGGCGGAGAATGCCTCACTAAGAGCTGCAGTCTGTGGCACCAAAAAAGGTTAGGCTAAAAACAACCTAAATTAGGTATCAAATGCTTGAAATTAGGCTTGAGTTTCGACTCCAGCCTAATAAGGCTCATTGTGAAAAACCAGAGATGGTAGGTATTATTACTCGGCAAGAACTACAATTTGCTTTGGTCGAAAACATCGACCTCGAAAGTTTAATGGAATTTTTGCATACAACAGTAACTATAGCGAGTAAATTAGCTCTCAAAAACAGATCATGGACAAGTGGAAATGATTGATTGATGTGATTGATGTGCTCAGGAGACGACGAGAGTGAAGACATTACTCCTTTTCATAATATCAGTCCCTAGGCTGATATAGGTTAGTCTTTGTCCCCCCCCCCGCCCCTTATTATATCCAATCTTACCCAGAATACCACACACAGCTATGAATTCGCCGGATAGCTCCTCTAATACTCATTATTAGTCAGCTTCCATCAGTGAAAGTCGTATAGAAGAATTCTTCCTCCTTTTTTTATTACAGACGCTGCCAATGTTAGACAACGATGATACAAAGAGTTCAAGGGGATTTGTCACCAACCCATCCTTTGTTTATACTTTCAGTGCTGCTTGAATTAAGCCATTGTTTCAGATTTGAGAAATCATTGAACAGACGCTTATCATGCATGAAATTTCTCTTTCCTCTCTCTCTCTCCCTCTCTCTCTCGTTCTCTTTCTTGTTCTCGTTCTTTCTCTCTCTCCCTCTTTCTCTCTCCCTCTCTCTCTCCCTCTCTCTCTCTCCTTTCTCTCTCTCCTCTCTCTCTCACTTTCTTTCTTACTCTCTCTCTCTTTCTCTCTCGTTATCTTTCTTGTTCTCGTTCTTTCATGTTTGCTAGTTTTCTATTCCTTACTCCCGTTAATTCTCTCTCTAACACAACATATGCGCTTTTCTTCTATTGTCATTCATCTACCGTACTTCTTCATTCAACTAGGGAAGAATGGTAATATTCTATAGACTCTTCTTTATAACTTTCACTACAACAGTGTAACAAAAAGGGCAAAAAAAGAAGGCGAATTTAGAGAAGGAAGAGCAATTCCGGAGACTCGACGATTGAAGGTGACTCTTTCATGAGCATTCTGTCATACCTTGACTGTTTCTTTCAATGAGAGCTCGACTTTACTGAATCCCTGTCTACTTTGCACCTTCTAATATATCCTATATACATTTATAGGGGATAAAAAGTGTTTAAAATTTGCTTTAAAAAGTCTACCCCTTTCACCGTGTACTTGCAGTGTCAGGAAGAGGTGAACAATTGGCGATTTCAATGTAATGTACCCGTGTATATATTTCCACTACACCACCAGACATTGAACCACCGCAAATTTTGTATGAATGTGTACATTTTATTGCAATTGAATATCTGTGTGGGCTTTTTATTGTCTCTGAATTCGGGCAGAACATACAAAAAGTTTGTCGCTCTGATGAGAGTTCTCATAGAGCCTCCGCTATGGACCTTTCTTTGCCATTTCCCTTATCTCCCATCTCCCACAGCTGTCCCTGTATCTTCGAAACAGATCCTGTCACGCAATCAGTTAATAAAATTATGTTCACAGTATGCATATGTATGTATATTATTTATTAATTTTTTTCTTTTGTTTTCAGGTGGAGTGCATCCCATTCTAACCGATTCTTCTAAATTACCACCTTCTTTATATTAAATTCCTTTTATTGTAGCATTGAAAGATGAATGTTCCACATGCACACTTATGAAACCAAAAGTGCGATTTGCAATGCAAAGAAACATTTTTTTTTTAACGTATAAATTTAATCCTCATTGGGGAGTTTGCAATGCTTTAATCGGACCTTACAAGACTTCTCTTAGATCTCGTGATTGAAAGTGTTCTCACCATCACTATTTTGTTAGCTAATATATAACAAAACTTTGTGCGAAAATATCAAACGTGTTTATAAATATTATATATATATATATATATATGTATATATGTATGTATATAGAATATAGAATAAAATATAGAATGCGCCCATGATATTTTCTCTCGTTTTCTTAATATTAAATATACAATTGCATCCGCGTTCTCATCTAAGATGTCCTTTCTGCTCTCTCTGAACTGGGTCCTGACGCGACTGTTTGAACCGCTTGGAGTCGTCGTCTATCTCTTTGTGTTGGTGTCCATCCTCACCTCCAGAGAAAGTGGCCTCCGTGCGCCTTTCTTCACTTTTGTTGTCACTTCAGGTAATGCGCATTCCATATTGTAATGAAAAAAGACTAGTCTAGGAAAAGTCGCGAAAAAAAGGCTTGTCTAGGAAAAGTAATGAATAATGACTAGTCTAGGAAAAGTCATGGAAAAAGATTAGTCGAGGAAAAGTAATGAAAAAAGACTAGTCTAGGAAAAGTAATGAAAAAAGACTAGTCTGCGAAAAGTAATGAAAAAAGACTAGTCTAGGAATGTAGTCAAGTTCGTCTTTAGGATTTTTCGGATGCATGTTTGTGGTATTCACAAGTGTCATCAACAACGTGATGAAACCTCTCCTTCCGCCCGTCTCATCCAAGTGGATCGTTTACTCGCTCAATGTTAATGAAGTCTTTGTCTACAGGCACACAGATTGTAATTGTAGAAAAATATTATGTATGTTATTATGATGAACGTGAGAATTGATTGTGGCAATATATATGTTTTAGATAGGCAATAACGTGGGATTCCTCGGCCATCTAATTGGCCTCATTTTCATGTCGCTCAATCGCTGCCAAATGTTCTCAACAAATGCAATCAACGGCTCAGCGGTCTCTACTTTTTACATATATTTGATAAAATACATATATTTTATAAAACATATGCATAAAACATATTTTATAAAAAATATATCTAAAATACAAAAAATATAAAATCATCTTTGAGGTTTGGTCAACAATGAAGCATCGAATTCTCTTGTCCATTCAAATCATTCTTCCCTTCGTCGGGCAATTCTACTTTATTTGGGTAAGAATCATCGCTCCTCACAAGAGTTCTGATGATCCACAATCGAAATCGAAAATATTCGTTTCAGGGAGGCTACCTTTTTACGGTCACGCCGCTAGATGACATTCCGAGGTTCACGGGCGTCTCGAATGAGTGGAACATTGTAAGTGTTGATTTTCTTATCATTGTAAACAATGATAAGTACCTTACACAACATGTGTACATTGTCAATTTGTTGACTAATCTGTTGACTAATTTATTGACTAATTTGTTGATAAATTTGTTGACTAATTTGTTGACTAATTTGTTAGCCAATCTATTTACCACAGCTTCTCCGGAGCGTCCAATGCGGTGCGTCGCTCGTGTACATTGCTTCCGCAATCTTCCTGAACTCTCTCGCTGTCTGGCGATTGCACGCCGCCTCCAAGAGAGGGGTTAGAAAAGCAGCAAGAAAATATACAAAAAGAAGAGATGTTTTGGACTCGTTTACAACATTATATATATATATATATATATATATATATATATATATACACGTATATATATATATATATATATATACATTTATGTATATAATATAAAATAAAATGGCTTCACAACTTTCCCCTTAGACACTATCATATAACAGGCGTATTGTGCGGAATTCATCATCAATTTGCAGCCTGCAAATGTTCTCTCAAAATTAAAAGCTCAAATCGCACATCTCTTTTGTTTGAAATATTAAACGAAATCAGTCAAGCGCATTGAAGCATCAACAAGATAAGCATGCATAATACAAAATTTATTCTATTCTGTATTCTATTCTGCAAGTTTCATTTTAATACCATTAAAATGTAGAATAGCAATATTTTTTATTGTTGACTCCTCATGCCACCAATTATCTTCGTATTTATATAGAAAAATGTGGGAAAAAAATGTAAAATGTACGTCACACTACGCAATAAATATTTGAAAGAGTGATAAGATCGTAATTATTGTTAAATAATGTCTTTTTAATGACTCATTATCAGCGAGATGGAATGCACTAGGAAAAAATATTCTTAGTTTGTAGCGGGACATTGTGGAAGAAAACACTGTGGAACAATTTGTAAAAGATCATGGAAGAATTCGTAAAAGATCGCGGAAGAATTCGTAAATTTTCCATTCAATGAATGACGTCACTCTGTCAGCCTGTACAGCGCACGCATCTCCTGCAAAGCCAGCGCCGCCTCCTCTACTACACCCTCGCAGCAACGGCAGCTCAGAGTGTGCACTCGGTGCAGCAGGTCATCTGGATCATTGCTGCGGTCAACAATGACAAGGCTACCGTGCAATTCATGCTGCTGCATGTGAGACTATCATTCATGATGATATTCAGTGTAGAATATCCTAGTCAATGTTCGAGTCAACATCCTGGTCAACATCCTAGTCAAAATCCTAGTCAGCATCCTAGTCAACTTCCTAGTCAACTTCCTAGTCTTTCAGGTGGCCTGGATAAACGACTTCTCCGTGTTCGCCTCGCTCTTCTTCCTGCTCTGGCTCAGCGCTCCGGTAGGCCATCAATGTGTATTTTACACATCTTTCTCTTTTTTTTAAATCTAAAGTGATATAGTATGCTTAATGACAGATGAAGCCATTGGGCCCAGTCCCGGTTTGTTTAATAAACTTTGAAAAACTTTATGTTTAATGCTGGCACAGGTTCGCCGAGCAGTCCAGCGTTCTCTGCTGATGGTTGTCTCGTGTGGCCGACTTGACAAAGTGTCGTCGATTGTAACAGCAGCAGCCGCAGCCGCCACGAGCACAAGCACGCCCTCTGCCGTCCCATCCACGATGAACTCCTCACAACTCTCTCAGAATCAATTCTCTCGCAATCACAATCAATCCCGCTTGCAAAGGGTCTAGAAGGAGGTCTAGCAGCCGATTTACATATGTAGGTTACTATGATTAATTACATATTTTTTGTGTGAGTATTATACATAATGCTTCGTGACTCATGGTCAGATTAAGGTCGCATATGTAGCAATAATAATAAACTTCCATATACATATTATAGCTATACTCATAGAGTCCATAGACATGAATATAAATATGTAGATTTTCTACATCTAAATAACAAATTTTCGACTTATCTATGCCCCCATTGTCTTTGAATGACATTCTTGAATACGTTATACACACATTGGTATATGTGTTTGCATACATATGAATTGAAAGAATCCTACATTTAATCCAGAATTCTGCGTAGTTCCATTAATAAAAACAATGTATAGAATTTGATGGTCCACAAAAGAATGACTAGATGTCTCCTTCTTGTTGAGAGATTGTTTACTGCACCGATTTTGGCTAGACGCTGTTGAGGTATAGATTCTTTAGGGATTGCCTCAAACAATAAGGAAGAACATGAAAGGCTCTTTAGAGGTGATGGCTATAGTCTCCAGTTTATTCATCACAGAATATCGTTGTTATGTTTGGCTTATTGTTAGTCAGTCAATGAGAGTTCCATCAACTATTTGAGCACGTTTTGGACACCGCCAATATAGGAGATCCGCCCGGGCTATAAATACGGGCCAGCGTGACGATGACAGAAGAATTAATTTTTGATACGCGTTAAGAAAATGCTGACTTTAATAGTAGATTAACAATAAGAAAAAAAAATTTTCTCTCCTATATTATTTAGTCAAAACATGCGGTTTGCTTTGAGCTAGATCCCATTTAAGAAGCACGTGCGCTAGTTTTAGCCATAATCGTGGACTTTCTGACAATGAGATAGAACAAATTGATGCAGGCAATGTACAATTGAATATTGAAGAAGGCTGGTCACATTTTTATAATTTAATGATACTCAAGGCGATTTCAATTTGCAATTGTAGGCGTGTCTCAAGAGAGTGAGAGAGAGGGAAAGAGAGAGAGAAACAGAGTACGAGCCAGAGATACATACTTCTCCTTTCTGTTTCCAGAATATCATTCACCCGATCATTAAAAGCATATACATACTCGTCCTTCATTTCTTGAAGATGTTTCTAGTTTCTTTTTGTTTTTGCGACATGTAGCATATAGCCTTTAATGGTATCCATACCGGAGCGAGAAATATGTAAATGGAGAAATTTATATATGTCAACTCTTTGTGATATAGGATTTAGCGCTTTATTCATGTTCAATTTTTTTTTATAAATGCTTTGAGCCCGAAAAGCGTCGGTTTGTGAAAATTTTAGAGAAGACTAAATTAAGAAATTTATCAAAAACCTTACTGCAGAAATGAGGATGAGATTTGCTTTGTCCAACCATAAGTGCAAAATATTTCTTCTATGCCAAGGGTTCGGGGATCGATGTTTGAGAGAGAGAGAGAGAGAGAGAGAGAGAGGGAAGGAAAAAGGTAGGGAGGAAGAGAAGGGGAGAGAGGGAGAGCGAGCGAGAGAAAGAAGCCCAAATTCGACATGCCATTACCTTCCCTCAATCCTGGCCGTCGTATAAGTTCTCTTTTAGTTTTCTATCGCCATTGTGGGTTGCTCTGTGATGGCCGTTATATTGCGAAAAAAAATTTTTTTTTACACTTTTTTTTGGAAAACATTTTTTTCAAAGCGAATACCGCTGAAACAGACGACAGCCGAATTCATTCCAACAAAGAGTCAAAGGCGAAAGAAATAGTTTCAATGCTAATTTAAAATATTTGGGCGGGAAATTAAATTTTTAAACATACTTCTCTACTTCATTAGAAATTTTTTTGTTAAAATTGTCGCTAGATGGAACAGAAAGATCGTTCGGTTGTTTTTCAAGGAGTAAATATATGTATATAAAGGTTTTTTTTAGAGAAAATTTTATGATGGAAAGGAAAAAATTTAAACAAAAAATTGTTCCTATCGACGATAGCAATAATACGCTGCTTCCGCGGATGTAGCTCGGCATCTTGAAGAGCTCGCGCGAAATTGTCACTTCTGTCGAAAGCTTTCGCAATCTGCACAGTGTCCAGGAAAAAGGTGAGATTGATGAGATGAATGTAAAAGAAATTAGAAGGAGAGAAACAAAAACGTTTGCGTGCAATCTAGGTATTTTAAAATATGAATTCTGAGGAAAAATAAAGGGCTTACAAATTCAGGATCGGCACGGGCTCTGCCTGGACGTTACTAGACCGGTTTTTGCTCAACCTTGGTTAGCATTTTTATGCAATACACTAATAAATTGTTTGATTAAAGGCTAGCATATCGTTAAAACGGAAAAAAAAGTATCTTCATGTTTCAACTTAATTTTTCGGAAGGAATCGTGTAGGCATTATTTGTATAGAATTACAAATTTCACACCAGCTTTGCAAATAAAAAAGTAAAATGGAAAATAGATATATGTATATATGTATATATATAATATATATATATATATATATATATATATATATATATATATATATAGCGTAAGGGGCCTAAAATTGTGGAGCAGCAGTTGATATTGAAAGGTGTATTCAAACAGTGATATCAAAAAATTGATTCCTCAAATCTTTTTTCATATATGCACATTAAAACATGTATTATTTAGCATTCCCTCTACTTTCATATTATTGTATAACTTCTCTAGATCGGTGCTCGCTTGCGGTTGCTCCTTTTTATTTCGATTGCATAACGCAAAACCGCCGTGTCTCTGCACTCTGCAATTGAATCATCATTTTCGATTTCTTTTTTTTTAAATGGATTTTTTCTGCTTCAACATATAAGAAGATGCAGAGATGAATAAAAAACATTATAGGGCGAATCAAATGGCGTACAATCAATGTTGTACTTTGTGGTATACTTTGTTTGAAAATATGAATCATGAAAGAAAGTTCATTTCCGGCAAAGAATCGCACAATAAGCGCAGTATAGAAAAATACACTAACAATAAGCGTTTCGTTTCTTCCTGTTGTAATCTCCTGTCCTCGCCAGAAAAGGATAGATTACAAGGTTTTCTCGTTCTCACCAAACTGGCCTCTCACACAAGCGCCAGATATCGTACGGCGGGACGCTCTCGCTAGCAACCTCTTGCTGTATCTCTCACGAGTCCTCCTGGACTCTTTTATCTCTCTCGCCAAACACTCTCGCTGGTCGTACTCCTTTCCTAATCCCTCTCCGAACACCGTCGGAACCTGAAAGGAGGGGGACAGAGGGAACGACGAACAGCCGCAGAGATCGCGATTCGGGAACAACAGAGAAGAACAAGTATAACACTTTATTCACGGGTAGGAGGGTTTATATTGGGATGGAAGATGTAGTCCTTGCGGACATGGGATGTCCATCGTTCTCATTACAAGATCCTCCTTGCAAGACCCAATCAAAATTGGCAACAATATACATACCTGCACTCTTCATAATGTTTTATATGGGCGAATGAACAAGGAAGAGGAAGCGTTTAATTGGTTGTGATGAGCACTTCTTATTTCACTTACATATATATATATACCTAAGTGCTAGTCACTTCTCTTTAGCATGCTCACTTCTCCTTATCAAAACAGTTCTCTTGCAGACATCTCGAGCTTTTATTAGAATTAAGAACTTCTCATCAAAAGTGTGCCATTTAAAGAAATAGAATATAGCCAATGATTGCTTTCAGATTTTTTCGTGCTATCGATGATTTCCTACCTTGCATATCAGCACCAGTTACTGATAACACTTTTATAAGTACATATACAGTAACTGATATAAATTTTACTGACAATTGTATTCGTGTTTCTCTATATCAGCTGCTGTTTTGCTCTTCGGTAAACAAGCTTTTCAAGCTTGGTCTTGAATTGATATGCCTAATATGGAGTGCTCAGCCTTTCTTGTCACAGTCACAATACTCTCGAAAGTATGCTGCGCCGAAAAATACTTATACATACATATTTTCTCCTGCTTTTCCACCAAAATTTGAAGGCATAAAATTTTTCTCTCTTATTCACCGTTTTCAATCGATCGTGTTTGACATGACATTCTCATATGAAAGTGTACACATTGCCGTACCCTTGGCAGAAGAAAATTATTTGGCATTCTTGATGCATGCGGATATTTGCACACACACAAGAATGCCGCCCATCGACTGCACCCCTCTCGTCTCTCTTTCTCTCTCGTCTCTCGTCTCTCTCTCTTTCTCTCTCTCCCTCTCTTGTCTCTCGTCTCTCTCGTCTCTCGTCTCTCTCTCTTTCTCTCTCTCTCTCTCTCTCTCTCTCTCTCTCTCTCTTCTCTCTCTCTCCCTGCTGGATCTCTTTTCTGTCTGATCGCACACGGCGTTTTCACCCCAATAGTAGTCTGAGGACCATCTGATGCTTTACTAACCTACAGACTTTTTACGTAACGATTTTCATCAATTTACTCGCCAATGTCCGTGAAAAATTGCAAGGCAAATGAAAAATTGCTACAAGGCAAAATCGCCCTATTGACAACGAGAGGAAGCGGCATTACTACATCCAATTGTTTTTTTTAAAGAATTTTTTTGTTCTACATAACACTTTTTGCATTTTTGTGCACGCTGTAGATATTTTGATTAATTATAAAAATAATTTTAAAAAGAAATAAAATTAATCATTCTAGATATCGACGATTCTGGAGTCATAGACGCTCCCAGTTTCCGCGCAATGAATCAGTCGTAAAAACGAGATGAAACCATCGCGATGCATCCAACCGATTCTTCAATCCGGACAAGATCCGAACGAATTTGGAACTACATACATATGTTGACTCCTCCTACTCGTTTGCGCTGGTATAAGAATCTTTCTCTTCTTGTTTCTTTTTATATTTTAAATGAAAATATTCTTTGAATTATAAAAAGAAACATTACCCTCTTCGCTTGCAGCTAAAAGAACTGGTTATTGTCAAGCACGAGCGTGAGCATTTTTGGGCGCTGACATTGCTTTATGCGGCTCCTCTCTCCGGAGAAGTTAATTAGTATCTCTTTGTGTTTATTATTCTCCGCTCTGAAGAATTGAATTATGGTTGGATTGAAAGTTTCCATCACAAATATTCGAGTTACTCGTTCAATTTATAAAGTAGTCTGACCCACGGAAATACGTTTTCATGCATTAACACAATGTATTTTATCAGTCATATTTAAATTGAATATGATACTGGTTGGAAATACTATCATCTAGGGAAGTTTAATTAGCTTTGCGTTAAAAAAGAGGGTTAGAAAATGGTTTGACTGGGTTGCTTCAGCTGTAGAAAGTGTAGAGAAAGTCGCACGAGTTGAGGAAAACCGCGCTCATGGTCCCATAGGCCACCCGCCGACTCGCGTATCGCGGCGGATGCGGCGAATTGTCTGAATATTGTAACTCACCTAAAATAAATAAATGCCCAAGTGCACAAAACTACAATGAAATATTAAAAAAAAAAATTCCATTTGTAGTTTTGTTCATATTAAAATTTGAAATGATCACATTTCGTAGCTGGCCAACTTCATGATCGGCCCTTGCAATTCCACTCGGCAAGGTATTTTAGAGATTGAATGTTTCCTAGATTTCAAAAGGATAGCAAAAATGTCTCAGTCTTCTTATTGTTTGATTATATTGGAAAATCAGCAAGAAAACATACCAATTCCTCCTTTTCTTGCTCGGAAACGACTGAAATTGCGTGGACGAAATTCTCCAAAGAACATATTAAAATCGGTTTTAAGGGTGTCAACGCACTATTTCTCTGCAAATTTTTTATTTGTCAAAATAATTATGATATGAAATAATAAACATCTGCCCTCAACTTAATTTTCTCAGGAATTTCCTGATGATTTTGCTTTTATGTTTTCATTGTCAGAAGTTTTAATTGAATTTGACTTTAGGAACAGAGAAGCTAAACACAAGCGGAGAAGAACAGAGAGGAATGGAAGATGAATGTACGCAATTTCGTCGCATTCTTCGTTTTCTTCAACCATCTTATCTCCTGTATTTCAACAACTCTGACTGATCAAACCTTTTCTGTTCTTCCTACAATAAAACAACCATTGTTTAGTCGTCAAAATCTCCCTAAAATAATTTTATGAACTTTTCGGTATAACCATTTTACAGCATATATATATATATATATATATATATATATATATATATATATATATATATATATATGCGCAAATTTAGATGTGTGTATTTGTAGTATTTCCTTCAGAAACCACATATGTAGTCCTGGGATTACAATTTAAAAAAAAAAGAAAGAAGTTGCTCATCTTATTATGAATCTATGTAGGTTCTTTTCCTCTTTTTTTATTTTGAAAATTAGATTGATAAGTATGGTCATTTCAGGTGATGGGACGAGAAGAAGAATCTGTGACGCCTTGCATACAAATTCGAATGAGACATTGCTTATTGTAATGGATGAAGAAGATGAGTCTCTTTGCGCCTTTCGATGATACCTGTTTGCTTGCTGCATGCTCACACTTCTTCATTCTAATTCAATCATGCACAATGTAAACAAATAAATAAATAAAGAACAAATTAATTAATTATCTGTGCAATGGTTTTAATGCAGTAGATTAAATTGTGTTGAAAATTGAAGGTGAAACGCATCGATTCATTCAGAATATGTCTGTTATTTTATTGGAAAAAGATGAATTCTCGTCGGCATAGTACCTTGTTTTTCCATGATTGGTCCAGAATCTCGAGTGCAAAAATACACGTATGCCAACCGGTGAAAAGCGACTAAGCCTTCTCCGTGATTTGCAGAATTGATTTCGAATTTGGAATGTGCCATTGACAAACATTGTTGTTGTCTATATGATGGACAACGAAAAACCAGGAAAAGAGTGCTGTTGTTAAAGGCCTTCAGGCCTGCTGTCTTTGAGAGGTCGACCGATATCCAATCAAAACAACATCGCTAAAAGTAATGTTGCGTAGAAGTGAACAAACCAAAGTGGGATTTTCTGACCAGAGAACAGAAAACTGAAGTAGAAATGAAACGCGAGATAATTTATTATGCTTAAGATTGTCAATTTTATTTATCTCTCTTCACTTTAACAAAAAAGGAAGGAATCCAATGGCCGTGTTTATTTCTTTTAGCTAAAATAAAAATTGTTTTTTTTTTGCTGTCTGACAGCACGTAACGACAATGAGCATGCATAACTCGTCTTCTTTCTCACAACGAAGTCAATGAACATTTTAAAATTATCACTTTTGAATATATATATATATGTATATTCTATAAAACTTATGTTAGTTTCAAAACTTACCATCGATCTGATTTAATAATTACGTAACTACATATGTACATGCATAGCCTCCGTTTTCCCCCAATTTATGACTCCTTCCTGCCCTTTTATGGCACATGAACGATTGGATGATAAGACTCTCAAGGGGCCTTCCTGAGAGATAAGAAGAGAAGCTCGTTAATTGGCAAGAAGGTAGCTTCGTCTTCTTTATTTATTTATGCATTTATTCATTCATTTATTTATGTACAGGGACACATGATGTGACAACAATTGGAGAATGCATTTAGACAATAGAAAGAAAGTAGACAGAATATCCAGCACATTAATTTAGAAAACAAAGTGGAAGGGAGAAAAATATTCTTCTACTGTTTCTAACATGGCAAGGGCGTGGCTGTCATGATAAGAGACCGCCGAAGCCAGTAGCCACCTTCCTTCTTGCTACCCTTTCTCAAGCTTCCCATTAGGTTTCTCCACAGTATTTCATGTGATTCATTCATTATATTTATATTTTTTCGTAAATGTTTTTGATCCTCTGTCTTAATATTCTTCATCATTTTCATCATGCAACTTCTTATCATCAAATATTTGTGGCGTAATTTTGAATTATTATTCCCTTGTCTGCTCTTTCGGTGATGAAGATGAAGACTCTGATGCTCCTCGCCCTTCTGGTGCCTTGCGCAGTGTCGGCACAAGGTTATGCATCTGGCTTTCATTCGTCGTGCTCCTTTAACATCAAAGGGAATCTTTCTTGCAGGTGATAACCACACTACCGAATCTCCTCCTCCAACTAACGGTACGTTTCAGTCTGTAACGGTTCAGTTATGCAAATGAATTATGAAAATCTTTCTTCTTCTTTTTTTTCAGAAACAGAAGCCACTTCTCTCCAGACGCAGTCGGAAGCCGTCCAATCAGGTGTGAATGATGTTGAAGAAGTGGTGATAAGAGCATCAATATCATCATTCAACGTTGCAATGGAAACAGATCCACCGACTACTACGAACGCCGGCGATGAGAGCAGCAGCCCAACACCAGCTGCTGCTGCAACGTCGACAGAGGGAACAGCGCCCACGGAAACGACCGCAGGTCAGAGAACTCCCTTAATCGTATCATTTAGTCATTTTCCTTTTACTTTTAAGCTTACCTTATTGTTAGAGCCACGAGCAAAACAACAACAATATACTATATTGAGAGTCCCTAATAGAAAAAATACTAATGTATTCTATTCACACAAAAAAACAACGTTGTAATCACAAATGCAACCAACCCTCCTTCATACATATGTAGCTTAAAAAGGTGTGTTTGCACAGTCCCCTAACTCATCGAGAGGAAGGTTGAGAGAGGGGACTGCGGACATTGTAAATTAATGTTACATATTGTAAAGGTGTCCGATTTCATGTGGCGAACGCTCGAGCTACCGTTCTTCTTTTTTTAATCAGAAAGGATGACTGAGATGTGTCTAGCCAAATGGGCTTTTAAAGGAAGTATCCGAGGAAAAAATAACTTCTTATTTTATGTTCCCATATGATCAAGTCTGGCCTAAAAGATCGATTAGAAGTGGTCCCGCTTTACGAATGTCAGTATTTACCGAGAAATTTGCATTTGTTTTATGGAATACGGTAGAAAACGTCTCTGTCGATGCACCCGGTGTATGCTCAAATCCAAGCAAGGAATGCCAACGGGTGGGAAGAAGAGGCAGTCTCTGACCGTCTTGCCCACTTAGCACCCCATTTTCACCAAGAGATGAGAGATACAGACGTTAGAGAAAAGCGAGACGATGAAAGAAGTCGAGAGAGGTTAGATACACATACGTTTCAAATTTGAAATTTTGTAGCGGGCGCTCAAAAAAGGCTCATCCAATTGGGAGTTTAGCACAGATTGAAACGTAATTTTATTAGATACGGTATTCTTTCGTCGGATACTTCCTTTAAGATAGGCACTCCCCATTCTTATTCTTAGAGTCGTCAGAGACAACTGCTGCTACCACTACAAGCGGACAATCGAATGGCACAACATCGACTGCAACAAGTCATTTTTTATATATATTTATTTTAAATTTCAATTTAAAAAATTTTAAGAATGTGCTTCCTGGGAAGATTGTAAATTGGAAGTCTGAATATTGAATATTGAATATGTACTATGTCAGGTGGAACAGGCGCGCCGTCTGAGGAGCCTTCTTCCGCGCCAGCCGAACGAACCACTGACGAACCGACAAGCAAAACTACGGCAGCGCATGCTGGTTCAATATATTATCATTATTTTTCCAGAACATGAAAAATATGCATGCATACTTGAGCACGACTAGGTAACTCGACTTTTACCGGCTACTCTCTCCATCTGCATTCTCTCTCTCCCTCCCTCCCGCTTTCTCTCTCTATCTCCCTCTCTCCCTCTCTCTCCTTCCCTTTCTCTCTCTCTCTCTCTCTCCATCTTCTATCTCTATTTCTCTCTCTCTCTCCCGCTTTGCCTAGTTTTATCTACTACTTGCCTTTGGTCATCTCACTTTCTTGTGCTTTCTCTCCAAAATGCACTTACAGGATTTGACCTCAGCTGTCAAGGCAAAGTGTGTACCTATGAGATGTCGCTGCCCGGTCTGGACATGGACAAGTACACTGAATACAAACAACTTCTCGACGAAGACCTCGTATGGTTTTCAATTCTTGTATTCAGCTTTATGGTGGCCTGTACAGCAATACAGCACCGCTCACGAGTTAGGCGATACATACATATCTGTATGTATATCAAGCGGCTCTGAACGGGCCGAGCCGTAATTTTAACAACATGTTGTTGTGATTCATTTATATGCTTGTTGATGGCTGATTGGTAAAGTGGCATGCGATGGAGGCCGAGTGCCATAGTTCGAAAAAAATAACCCAGCAGCGATGAGTTGTAATTAAATGCATGATATTCAGACGGAAGCAGAGATGTTTGCCTCGACCATCATTCCGACCCTCGACTCCGAGGTGAAGAAGGAAATCAAGTATCTCAACGAAGAAATTGACTTTCTCAATGAAACCGTCGCCAACATATCAAGGTATGTATATAAGTCAGATGATTGCTTTTTCACCATTAATTATAATCAATCAGAATTCAGACAATCTATGTACATAGTTCAGAAAATTGTTCACTCGATTGTGTGCCAGGCGAAAGAGAATGCATCTCTTTTTTTAGTTCTGTAAAATAAGGCGACAACATTATCCTCTTTTTTCTCTCTTTAAATTGAACCGCCCTCCCGCTCCATCCATAATCTGCTCGACCGGAGATGACGATCGGAAGTGAATGAATGAAGCTGATTTAGTACGGTCGACGAGATCAAAGACTTTATCGTGGCTATTACCGGGTACGTAGACACCGTCGCGAACAATGTCTACCTCGCGACGGCGTCTTGGCAGAAGCTGAACGAGACGATGCGCAACACGTGCTACTACAAGCAATGCTCAGCGAGTGAGTGCGGCTGGCTGGCTCTTTCTGGCTCTTTATGACCATTTTCTGACCAATTCGTTTCCTTTTTTACCAATACTCAAAGTAGTATCTAATGAGTCTGAAAGTACATACATACATAAGTTTGACTTTGAGAAAAACAAAATAAAATTCTGTTTTCTTTACAGAAGTGACGACGCCAGCGCCGAGTCAGTATTAATCTCAATATTTTTTATCATTAAATTAATTTAAATATAAGATGATGACATCTGAAAGGAATTAAGTTATTTATTTATATTTATCGTACATGAAATAAGGTTTTTCAATATCACAACATTAAAATATAATAATATGATTATTCAACTGCTAAATAGTGAAATGGAAGATGGGTATCGACGCTAAAAAAATTTAATTAACAATAAGAGAGCAATTTCAATGAACTCGACTAGGTAGGTAATACACTTATACATATGTACATACATATGTATATAAGTGCAGCCTTTCGAACAAGTTACAGCAGCCCACAGAACGGAGAGTGTGTGGTGCTGCAACTTGAACGATAATCCATTGATGATGAGAAGATTATGACAATATTCGTTTTGCTTCAGCAACTACAACACCGACGACAACAGTAACCACCACTTTTCCGTGTCATGATGGTACCAATGGTACTTGCCAAAGAGGAGGAAAGTGCTCCGAAAAGCTTTATCCACTCTGCGAATGCCCGGGCAACCTTGACGGAACTGAAATGAACTGCGCCAGCAGTTAGTTTTCACAATGATTTCTACTCACCGAGACCATTCGAACGGTACTTAGCTCATTTGATAACCTCGCCGGACGTCAATAGAAGAAGAAGAAAAACAAGAGAGAATCTTCGAATTGTATCCTTTGGGAGTTTCTCAGAAACTTTCGCATAATTTACACCTTGAGGTATCTGCCAATGGACGAATCAGCAGTATCAAATTGGAGAATTCGAATCGCCTCTTTCTTTCGCGAATGGTTCCTATGACGAGGAAGACCCGCAGTGCAAGTGGGTCATTCCGGTGGCGGAAGGCAAACAACTGGAGGTTTACTCTACGATGAAATCAAATGTATTAATTTCGGGTGGAAAATATAATTTTTCGATCATACCATATAAAGGCTAATAATTTTCGAAGAGTTTAGGTCAATAGCACAGTTGAAGTAAACCTGCAACCCGGTGCAGAGCTCAAAGTGACCATTGGATCGTCAAAGCTAGCGTTAGTCGCTTCTTTGAAAAAAATACATACATACGTATATTTCCTGCATGCCACAATTCATTGAGCTCGCACATTTCAGTCTGACAAGCCGCACGAATCAGAAGATTCTCAACAGTTTTCTCAAGCGAGCAAACGAGAAATCTCCAGCTACATTTACATTGTCTGTGCAAGGCAAACCGGACAGGACCTACTTCTATTTCAAACTCAATTACCCTTCAAAACCGCCTCAGCAAACATCGGAGTAATCACAAAAAACTTTATTCCTTAATTCCGAATAGGTCCTTTTCTGCAAACTCGGCGGTTGAAATATTTTGTAATTTGCATGAAGATCTGATAAATGTTGAAATTTTGATAACCACTTGTTAAAAATATTATTGGATGTTCAAACATCAGTCAGAATATTTTAAATTTTGCAATTTTAATCTCTTTCCATTTCTCTCTCTCTCTCTTTCCTTGTCTCTGTTTCCAATCACAAAGAAACTAACAACAACAAAAACCAAGATGCTGATATCAATTTAAGCATAAGGCTAAACCTCGTGTTAACCTTCTTAGCCTCATGTGAGTATTCTCAGATTTAGCATCAGAAAATGAACACTTTAATACGGTGGCTGAACAAACCACATGATTCATGAAGGACTTTGAGGGCTGACGTATACGGAAAGCACGTCAAGAAGGATGCTTCTGGAAAGCGCGACATTTCAGCACTGATTGTGAATGTGTCACAGAGTAAGCTTGAAATGATTCTGCTACTCTAACTGAATGAGTCATAGGGGTACAACACTGGCTCTCTCGGATTCATTCAGAGAGCATGGAGTGGGGATAAATAAGAAGGAAAGAGGGGGACGGGGTGGGGAATTATCTAACTGAAATATACCCGACGGCAGTGCCACAGAGTAACCTGCCGTCACTGCCAAACGAGAAGTTTTTCTTCTTGAGAGAGATCGGGAGCAGCTAAGCCTAAACCATGAACCAAAAAGCATCATTGATAACATTCACATGAGAAGTGACCTAGAAAAGGTGGAAGAAGAAGAAGCTCATCTCCTAGTTCCTTGCACGAGTACTCAATGATATTCAAGTAAGAAAAAAATGCAAGAAATCACGAACGGCTTTGAAACTTAAAGCAAAACAACGAGAACCCTCCTTTACCTATTGCAAGGTGTACTGTACTTGTGTGGTTAATAGCTAAATAATTACGATAGTAAAAAATGCAAAGCGAAGAAGAAGTCGCAAATCGCAGATAGAGCAGAATGACCGATAAACGAGGAGACAAACGGGAGGGGGCATTAGGGCAGAAGAGAGCGCGTGGGAAAGAGAATTATAGTCTGGTGTTTTCCGATTGGATATATACACATACATAATCCGCCGCGAGAGGGAGGCAGGCTAAGCCAAGAGACTGATATCATGAGGAGGCCTGGAAGAGGACGAAAAAGAAGTACTATGTCTAATCCACAAAGAGAATGTCCATGATTCGCGTCGTTGCCTCGGTGACGTTGACCGATGGCCCGGGCACGCCCAAAGCCGAACTTTTCCTATTTTGCGAGCATTACGTGAAATAATCGGCTATCGCGCACAGATTGTGATGACGATTTTATTACCTAAATAAGATTGTTTTAATTATATATTTCTAACACGATCGCTGCCAACGTGGGATTACATTGAATTACATCGCTCACCGTTCGGTATTTTTCAGTGGTTGCAGAGTGAAATTTACTTTCATTATATTCCCATCACCAGGCAATTCAGCAGTGGAAATTTCCGAAGACTGCTTATATGATTTTGCTTGTGGTAAAAAACCGCCTGTTGAGAAAAAAAACGTCCTATTGACTTTGTTAGCTAGCTTATCGAGAACATTTCTTGAGCAAATTATGTGGAATTAAATTAAAGGAAAAAATTCCATACAAATGTGCTCAGACAAAGAATATTGCTTAACGTTTTGTTGAAAATTTCGTACTTAAGTTTTTTTAAATGCAAAAAAAATATTATTTTAGAAAAAAAATACTCTTCATAGTTTCAACTCGGATGAGGCGCTCGTGACAGATTCTTCTTGCAAAGAACGACCGAAGACACTTTATGAACGAGATTCGGGAAGGTGGAGGAAATGCAAGCTCATGGTCAGGGCAATATTTTTTTATTTTATTTTAGCCACTAATTGTATAATAATTATATCTTTAAACAATATATATAATTTATATCGTACGAGCCCAATATGTAATTTTTTGTGTATACAATTATTTTTTTAATGTTAATTAAAGGAACCTTTCTACGCTTCTTAGCAGTAAGAAATTTCTGCAGACTGCTTATATCATTTTGCTGTCTGGAAAAACCGCCTGGTGAGAAAAAAGACCTACTATTGACAACCTCCATTGACCGTTAGTTAGCTAAGCGACTACATTTATTGAATAAAATATCTGGAATTAAAATAAAAAGAAAGAAAGAAATGTCCGTTAAAATGGGCTCATGGTTAGACAAAGGATAAAGGTCAGAGCATTTTTTTTATTATCTTAGCCACTAATTATATAATAAATATATCTTTAAAAAATATAAAGAGAGGGCAGGATAGGGAGATCAACAGATGTTGAGACAGAGTAAAGAGGGGGGACGAGAGAGAGAGAGATAAAGAGAGAGAGAGAGAGAGAGAGAGAGAGAGAGGAAAGTTGTTGGGAGGGAGAGAGAGAGAAGAAACATCGAGAACAAGTGATGCGAAAAAGAGAAAGAGCAAAAGGTACTCTTTCGTTGGCCTTGGGGGCCAATGCAGCTTTTTGCATAAATTAAATTAAGAACAAATTTATTGCTGCCAAATTGCATATTAATTTCCATATATTAACTCCACACTAAAATGTATGAATGTGCAACGTTGCCTAGTCGACTTTTCAAAGGAATAATGACAGCTTTCATATTTTTGGCAACACGTGCCGTCTCAAAATCACCGAATACGACTAAGAGTTTCTTAAGCTATTCGGGAGGAATTGCAAACCACCGCGGTGAAGGTTTCTTAACTTGGTATGACTGGAAAGTATTGCTGTCTTCTCATCTTGAATTCACAGATGGAAAAAGCGTTCACAAAATTTTTTTAAAATTATTTATCGAAATTTTGTAATATTTGTTTTTTTATTAATTTATCGAATTATTAAAAATCTTTTTGTAGACACCTTCGGGATAATCCTGAAGATCTCCACAATTTCATTTATTGAACTACATTAAAAAAATTTTTTCCTAAATAACAAGCACTGAAACACTTGCCAAGACTGATAATACGTTTAGGATTTGACACTAAAAACTACTGAGGCGATTATGGATTCGAAACAACTATTCATGTAAGCGCACACTTTTAAAAAACATGAATAAAACCAAGTTAGCACAAAGTAAAAGAAGAACAGATTATCTCGGAGAAATAGGCTGGAAGGCTGCGGTAGATCAACTTGCCGTGACTGTCCCATAAGAATTTGTATTGTCAAGAGAGATCGTAAGCAGCAGAGATAGCAATGAGGAAGTGCAAAGATCACACGAAGACAAAACCTGAACCAAGAAGCATCAGTGCTGAGGGCGACTACATTCACATGAGAATTGGCCGAGAGAGAGAGGGGAAGAGAAGAAGCTCATCCTCTTTTGCTTTGGACGAGTACTCAATGAAAGTTGAGCAACGAAAGAAATATGTTAAATAATAGTACGGTCACCCACGAGGCAGGATGGTAAACATGGAAATTTAATTAGCGAGTAAAAAATTGTATAAATCAATACAGAAGAGTGTTCAGCAATCGTCCAAAACCAAAATAGGTAATTTAATGTGGTCATCTTCTTGTCTCACTTTCCAGTTTGCGAGCATTATTTGAAACGATAGGCAATCGCGCTCAGATTAGGATGAAGATTTTATTAAGTAAATAAGATGTTTTAATTAGATATTTATAACGATCGCTACCAACGTGGGATAACATTAAATTAGACCGTTCGGTATTTTTCAGTGGTTGAAGAGTGAATTTTACTTTCATTATATTCCCATCAGACTACTCAGCAGTGGGAAGTTCCGGAGACTGCTTATGTGATTTTGCTTACTGGGAAAAACCGCCTGGTGAGAAAAAAACTTCCTATTGACTTTGTTAGCTAGCTAGACACAGATTCTGGAAGGTGGAGGTAATGGAACGTCAGGGCAATATTTTTCTTATATTTTAGCCACTAATTATGTAATCATTATATATTGAAAAAAAATAATTTATATCGTAGGAGCCCTATGTCTAATTTTTTATATATATTGTATTTATTACTTAAAGGGTTCTCAAGCTGCGCATCTCTACGGGCGAAGCTATCGTCCTCGTTGATGGCCTTCATTTTGCGAACAACGGAAATTCAAGTAAACGTCATTCGTCTCATTCTATAATAGTTGATGTTGAAAAGGAATTTTTTGATTTGCTTTTTTATCATTGATAAAACACTTTTTAATGCTTTTTAGTCTTCCATTAAAACAACTGTTTACAAATCAACTCTATCTATCTCTAGAACTAGCTGTCTCTCTCTCTCTTGTGTTCTTTCTCTCTCTATAACATATGTTTAGCCGCTGTCAGCAGAGTGCTCGATTCGCGTATCGCGATTGAAGGCCATCTACCATGCTTCCTCAATGATGTTGATGACAGTTTGCGGATAGCTGCCGTGCTATTAATCTAGGAAGAAAAGTAAAACAAACTTTTGTTGAAACCTGAATCAACAAAAATCAGAACTTCAAGCATCTTTTGGGCGTTTTAGTATGGAAAATGGGAAAGATGAGTAAAGTTTCCTTCAAACTTTGTTCATGATACAAACCGTATCAATGTTGAAAGTTCGTTTAAGTTTGGACATGCGGCATGAGATAGTGTGCAAAAGTGAGAGGGCAAAAGTGTGTAGAAGGCTGCTTACTTTCTTTTACACTGTTTTCGTCTCTCACTTTTACACACTATTGCATGGCAGAGACAAAAGATGATGCACTTTTAAATGTGACACAACTATCAACAAGGAAAACCAGTGGAATTTAAAGAAAGCTCGGCCTAGTATATTTAGTTTTAAGGCAGTGGAAAATGTTTAGCCTCGACAGCTATTCGATTTTCATGATATTCATTGTGTCTCGATGTAAATTGTACACATTTTACTTGTTATTTCAGGCGAGTGTTGTGATTACAGGGCAGGATGCCTAAGCATCTTACGGCTGGAGAGAAGCAAGTGATTCTCAAAGAGATCGCAGACTTCAGCGAATTCCTGATAGAGGGAAACAGCGGACGGAAGGCGAACGCAAATGCATCCCGTGATAATGCATGGGATACTGTCGTCAAGCGCGTCCGGCTGCATTTGAACAACGAGGAGATAACGGCGAAGCGCTGCCAGAGAATCCTGCGAGATTCTCTGGCAGCTATGTATGAAGCAGTACTCTTCGGACTGGTTGTTTGTTACTTAAAAATACTCATGTGATTGTTGCATCGTTCAGTTATCGGAATGAAACGGGAGGAGGAATCGATCAGGAACTGGAAGATTCCCTGAACGAGAGATACGAAGATTTCGTTCCGGCGGAGAAGGAAATGCTTGGCCGCTACAGGAGAACCGCGGCATTCTGCGGGATTAGCGACCGCGGCGAATCTCTAGTCCCACTCCATTCACAGGTTGGGGATCTTGCACTTCAATTTCAATTTCCAAAGATGATTGTTCCGTCACGGGGTGTCAAGGCGACACTTAGATAACATTTTAGTGTACTTAGTGCGGCTTCTCTCGACATTCCATGAATTGAAGAAAGGGTAACACTAATGCGTATACGGTAACACTTAATTCCCCGTTTAGTAGGGGTGACAACGCGCTCTAAACGGCAATGCGCTCTAAATTTTCAAATTTGAGAATTCTTGACACGAATTCTTTCGTACTGTAGCTTTTATCTAAGTGTCGCTTTTGCACTGAGCTAACTCTCCGTGCCGTAGTTTCATCTCATTCTACTTCATAGCCTATTTTGCTTGTGGTTTATGTTCGAATTTAAGAACGAAACGCCGAAACGACTACCCATTGAAGAGGACAACAGTGATGACGCCGCCAATCCTATGAAAAGCAGGAAGAAGGTGCATTCTTTTTCTAGTTTTATTATTCTTACCAATTAAAAGCTTTCCATGCTGCCAGTGACACGTTTTGTTTGGATGTAATTCTAGAAATGTTTCCATTTATCATGTGTCGAAGTATTTTGGGTATGAATTCATATCATAATACTTTATCGGTTTTTAAAAGGCTTTCATTCAGGATAAAGTGGTTGAAGGGGAGAAGAGGAGCGAATTCGAATCCTCCAGGCGCGTTTCAAGCACGCGGCGCGAAGGGCGCCAGGTGGGTGACGCCGGAGTTGAGGTATTGAGGCTGAGAAATTGTATTTTACGCATTAACATCACAATGATTTTTCGGTTTAACAAAAACTTTCATTTAGAATATCGAAGTGACTGGAGACAGGTAACGCGAGCTGGGCGGAACCGCGGCGAAGATTCGACTTCTCCGCGCACGCGCTAAGCAATCTGCGCGAGCGGTGCCAGGTGGGCGGCGGCGGAATATTTGAGGTATTAAGGCGGAAAAAGTGCTGTTCAAGTATCTAGCACATTGGCTAAACCTGAGTTAATGGTATCATCCTAATTTTGTTTAGGAGTGTAACCAAGATCGGCCCCGACCACACAACCCAGGAAACAAGGAGTTTCCTCGACCTGAGCGGCGCCCCAACTTTCTGGTATGCACCATGCATTTGCTTTCTTTTAAGCCAATATTCCCACCAAAATTAGGTTAAAAATCAGGTTTTATTATGCATATTATGTCGAAAAGGTTTGCTAAAAGATCATTACAAGCGAAACCCGAGTCACCCAAAACTACGTAGCCAGGTGGGATGGAGCCTTGTGCCTGTGCGTCAGCAAGTAGAGACTGTCTGTATATGTATGCGTCATGACAGGATCCAGGGAATCGTGCTTTGCAGTAGATGATCCGTCCAACAGGATCGCAGACTAGAAGTACATTGATCGCTGTCCAGCCTTTTCGAGTCCTGTACTGCCACGGGTTTTCCCATGATAGGGATGAGAGTTCCATCCATCAACCCGATCACATCTGTAATATTTGCCACAGCACTTTGTTCCATTCAATTGTTTTAAAAGAAGACCCCCACCCAAAGGTGCACTGTACTGATCGAAAATGATCAGTTGGACTAGTGCTAATCCAAAAAGAAGTTCCGCGAAATCAGCACTTTCGTTATTAGGAGTTGGAAGCAACCTATATCGGACGGCTTTTCGCAAATATGGGACTAGTTCATTTTGAAACGAGTACCTTATCCCTCTCCTCCCATCTCACTGCTTGAGCCCTTCGTACTATCTCTCCATAGAAACGGCCGGCTAATGTCGGTTGTGAGCGTCGATATGCCGCACCAACGCACGAAGCTGTTGGTCCCGGTGGCCACAGTGCTGTCCCGCTAAATTTTTTTGAAAATTGCGGGAAGTTTAAATAATATTCTTGGTAGCAATTTGGCGCTATGTTTGAAAATTTTTCCCATACTAAGCAAAAGTGAATGGAGTTCCACTATTTCAATGTGCTGTGTTTGCATTAGCTGA
Source organism: Allodiplogaster sudhausi (assembly GCA_945643635.1). NCBI lineage: Eukaryota > Metazoa > Nematoda > Chromadorea > Rhabditida > Diplogasteridae > Allodiplogaster > Allodiplogaster sudhausi. The sequence goes on from CALZFC010000057.1 coordinate 830,513, forward strand.
CATCATCATAGTTCCTGTGGTACGGTAGAACTATTCGATGGGTACTTTAGTCTTGTGCCTAAAGCTTGTCTTGTTATCCTTTGGTTGTTATTACTAGTTTGTTAATCTAATGTTTGTTAATTGAATAAATTTCGTGTTCTTTAATGACTTACTGCAAAAACGAGACCGCCTGGCGAAAGCCGATGCTGCGGTGACTAGTGAGTGGGAAGCGGACGTGTTCATCCCAAAGAGTCTGCATTCCTTCTAGTGTGCGGTCGAGAATGTTGGCTACGGTGGACTGGCAGCATCCAAATAAGTCGGCTATTACAGACTGCGGTGCATTGGTGAAGAGTGTCCGCAACATGAGAAGAACCTTGTAGAGTGTTAATCTTCATCATTCTCTCTCTCTCTCTCTCTCTCTCTCTCTCTCTCGCTGTCCACACAATCTCTCTCCTCTCTCTCTCTCTCTCTCTCTCTCGCTGTCCACACAATCTCTCTCCTCTCTCTCTCTCTCTCTCTCTCTCTCTATCTCTCTCTCTCTTTCTCTCTCTCGTTGTCCACACAATCTCTTTCCTCTCTCTCTCTCTCCCACTCTCTCTCTCCCACTCTCTCTCTCCCTCCGTCCAGCAGATTCGCGAATTCCCTAGAAAAATGTCTTGCTCATGCCTGGTTGGTTGGCGTGATGGCCCAGTCGCCGAGACTGTAGTGATTAAGAGCAGTGGCAAGCTCTTGTACCAATTCTCTGACTCGCGCAGGTCTCATTCGGAAGCGAAGATGCAGAAGCCTATCATTGGGGGCGAAGAAAAGCATCGGCTGCTGACGGACATAGGGGAGATTCGGCTGTCGATGCCGAATGGGCATCAATAAGTTGTTCATGGTTCTCAAAAACGAAAAATGGCAATTCAAGTTACAGCAGATACATACCAAAGAAAACATGAAAGTAACTGTTCAGGAAATTCGCTTGTTAAAAAAGAGAGAAAACTTGTGTCAACTTTCACTCCGGAACCTAAAGCAACTTTTGCTGAAATGTTCATGAACTTTTTGTGAAACTGGCACCAGTTTTGGCTAGATTAATAGCACGGCTGAGCTCGGTTTGCGGTTGACTTTTTTTTAAACCACGAGACCAGGCATTGTTGCAAGCATTCCTAGGGCATTTCTGAATCATAGGAGCAACTACCACTACCAACATGGGATAACAGTGAATTACATCGCTCACCGTTTGGTATTTTTCAGTGGTTGCAGAGTGAAATTAACTTCCGATATATGATTCCAATAGAGACCTCTTATGATTAGTATTGTGAACTTCCATAGACTGCTTATATTATTTTGCTGTCGGGAAACACCACCTCATGAGAAAAACTTGCTATTGACTGTGTTAGTATGCTTATCGAGAACATTTATTAAACATATGTGGATTTTAATTTCAGGAAAGAAAAGTCCGCAAAAATGTGCTCAGACAAAGAATATTGCTTAACTTTTTGTTGAAAATGTTTAAGTTTTTTTAATAAAAAAAAAATATTTTAGAAAAAAAATACTCTATTGATTCTCAACTCGGATGATGTGCTCATGACCGACTCTTCTTACAAAGAACGACTGAAGACACTTTATAAACGAGATTCGGGAAGGTGAAGGAAATGCAAGCTCAGGGCAATATTCTTTATTTTATTTAACCACTAACTAAATAATAATTATATCTTTAAAAAATATTATATATGTGTATAATTTATATCGTTGACGATCGTACGAGCCACATATATAATTTTTAAATAATTTATTCTTTATTATTATTCATTAAAGGAGCCTCAAGCCGCGCTTCTCTAGCGTGCACGTAGATGGCCTTCATTTTGCGAACAACGGAAGTCAAGTAAACGGCATTGTTCACATACTGTAATAGTTGATTTTGAAAATCGACGAGATATGTATGTGAATGCAAAGATTACACGAAGATAAAATATGAACCAAGAAGCATCAGTGTTGAGGGCGATTTTTTTTCGCATGAGAAGTGAATAAGAGAGAGGCTTCCGTTATCTGACAATTACATCGCTAATGTAAATATGTTGATGCATAAACAAAGAAAATGATCTTTTACCAATTGCAAGGTGCACTGAAGTCATGTTTTTTTCGGCGAATAATCCGTGAGAGAGCGAAAGGAAAAAAAGTCAAAACTGATATCATGAGGAGTGGAAGATCACGACAGAGAAGAAGAGTGAGAAAGAAAGAAACAAGAACTCAATATCAGTCGAATGGATACAACTCGTCTACACTCAAAGGTCACTGACAAGTCCAAACGGCTGAGAGGCGGCAAGATCAAAAGAGAATTCATGCCGAATCCGCGTAGAGAATGTCCATGATGCGATTCGTTGCCTCGGCGACGTTGACCGATGGTCCGGGAACGCCGAAGCCGAACCTCGCGTGGGCTGCCGCGAGGGCCTCTGGCTTCAGGAGACTCAGCATCTGATTAGACGTATTTTATTGTTGATTTTTAAAATATTTGTTCTGCACGTTGAAAACTAATTCACATGCTTAATAATTAAATAAGTAAAATAAAATAGAAATTTCCCCTCAAAATGCGCTGATTGTGAGGAAAGGAAGGAAAGCGCATCCAAACCTTGCTGAAGGACATCCACGCAAGAGACGGGACAGTGATACGGAACGTCTCCATTTGTCGATGACCCTGTGGGCCCTTTAAAAAAGTATTCATTAATTAACTGACTTCTTTATATGTACTTGATTCCCATTGTTTGTGATGAAATACTTTAGCATTGTATACTGTTAAAAAGTATTTTTTAAATTTAAATAGTAATAAAAATTGTATTTGAGGTCTTACATATGTTAAGACGAGAAGACGACCCGACAATTGGCAGTAAGCGGAAACGGCGGCGAACCCATTCCTAAAAAAAAGTAAAACTTTACTTCTAAAAAACCCAATAAAAACGTATTACAACTTCTCGGCCATTTCTTTTCCATGTATTCTGAAGAAAGCCTTCAATTCCAATTCGATGTCTATACAAATAAATTTACAACTTTAAAGCAGCCAAAAACTCAAGCTTGAATTCGAGCCTTTTTGCCTGACACCCGGGCGAGAGAAGAGCATGTATGTAATAAATTTTGTAACAAAACTAAAACATAACTCATGCCTAAACTGAAAGAGGAATGAATTAAAATGCAGCTGAGGGTAGCTGAATGAGTCGCTAAAATAGCTGACGGCAGCTGAATGAGGCGCAAAAATAGCTGACGGCAGCTGAAAGACGCGCTGCCATCTGGATGCGGCAATGTCCAGCCGCCAGACGACGTCCGTGCCTGCTGAACTGCCAAACACGAAGAGCCACTTATTAGCGACGACCACTGGACAAGGAACTGCGAGCGCCGCCGGAAAGCCGTGGATCTACAACCGAAGTTCACTCTCAATCCTTCTCCTCCCATCCCCAGAGATGGTGGTGGTTTTCAGGACGCATAACACCGGGGTTCGAATCCGCTCATAATCGGAGGCTTTGCTTCTTTCTAATGAGTCGAAAACCACAAGCTGGATAGGCCAAGTTTTTGGGCCCTGTTTGTATAAGCTGGAAATTCCGGCTACTCTGTATGTACAAGGTTTTGACAAGTGCGAATAAAAGGAAATTTTTACAAAAATCACTTTCTTCTGGAGATTTTTCTTTTAGAATAAATAATTGAGAAAGACCTCAGCTACCTTTTATATAGTACATACACAGAATCATTAGGGAAGAATTGTTGACCGGATCCGGAAGTGTCGGCCACCATTCGAATCTCTCCCGGTCAATGTCGAAAATGTGTAGAGAATCGAAGGGCATGTCAACCCCCATGCGGTTCTTAAAACGATAGATATGAAACAGTAAACTAAGTTAATATAATGATTTTCTACAAAATAAATAATACAACTATTAAATGTAAATACATATAATGACGTTAAATACTAGATGAAAACAGCAAATAAAATTTTAAATAAAAAGAGTTTTACCATACCACCTTCCCAGCGCCACCGCAGAAGACGATAATGCTACGGATGTCCTGAAAATAACAAATATGTAAATTTTGCCTATAGCACAATGGCTACACACAGCTTACAGATACACCTAACTTTTTTTTTATTTTCTTGTTGAAAACATTTGTTTTGCTCAATCCAAAAAGAAATATTTATAAAATAGCCAAAGTATGTAAATAATTACCGTCCGGACTGGCGCCAATGCAGTGCAAGACATCCGAGAGAATCCTGGCGGTAGACCGAATTCGGAAACTCTTATATTGGAAATTGTTAAAGACCACTCCCATTCCCAATACACAAAGAATATAAGTAGAAGATTAGAAACACGATTATATATATTATTACAGTGATGTTAATATAAAATGGCCGATATGTTCCAATCAACGCGCAGTAAATATCTCATTGAAGACATCGTGGACCTAATAGATTATTGAAAAGTACAATGTTAAATTCCACATACAGCTGCACAACTATCACTTGCTTCCAAACATGTGTTGGAAAGGCGTAACATGATTTTCAAATTTTTGTTTTTGGCGAAGAGGTCTAATCTGTGATCTTCATTTTAATACCCAAAACAATACAATCTTACTCTCAATTATAGTGTGCTGGACGTGGAAAAACATGACGATTCTAAATATAGAACAATCTTTTCATATGGTTTAGTTGATAGAAAGCTACGACTTACACACATTGCGAGCGCTGGGTTCCAAATTGGACAGTTGGCGGTAAATCACTCTATACAATTATGAATATAAAAAATAGTGACAACATACCCTTCTCGAAAATTGTTGGCCTTGACCTTAGCGAGCGTCTGTGGATCTTGGCCGCTTAGGAGGAAGAAGAATTCGCCATGGCGTGTGGGTTTGATTTGGCGTGCCTCCTGTAATTTGTTTTGTATTTCACATCTGATAAAAAAAATTTGAAGACTCATTTGCAGAAACTTGAATCTTTCTGTACTTGGATGCTTGCCAAAAAATGGGTATTAATGGCCATATTATTTTTTTGTCAACAATAATAAAAGAAAAAAAGGGAATTGTCCTTACTCTTAATGATGGAATGAAGTCCAAATTCTCAAGACGAACTTCGGGCGAGCGAACATTGCCTGCAAATGAAGTCAAAAACTCCTCCAACACAACCAAAACAGATCGAGACTAGAGAGAAAGAGAGAGAGAGAGAGAGAAAGAGAGAATGCGAGGGAAAGAGAGAAAGGGAGAGAGAGAGAGAGAGAGAAGCGGAGTCTGTGAAAATTACTCCGCACAACAAAAAAAGATATCGAATCAGAATGATTTCGTTTCAATTTGTTTTTTTTTAAATATTATTTCAATGCAACTAAATTAAAAAAAATTAATTACAACAAAAATAATTAAGAATGAATAGACCGAAAGCAGCGCGCTCGCAAATGCAATGGCTGAACAGATTGTTCGCGCCCCGTGAGAAGGAAGCAACGTTGAACAGCATCAGTCTGGGAGAAAAAGAGAAGTTAACTAAAAATATTAACACAATAATCTCACATGTTTCTTTGATACTCAAATAGTATGTATGCAGTATAAATAGCTTTTTAACTAAATAAAATAATAATAATTTTTAAAAATAATATCAACAGTCATAATAATAATTATTATTATTATTAAAATAAATAATATTAATTATAATAATTGAGACAAACCGAGCAGAGACGAGATCGACCATCACCTTGGTGCCTTCGGCATTGTCCAGCATAGCGACGTTACCGTAGACGAGAAGCGACTGAGGAATGCGCATCGTGCCATCTAAATAATAGTTTTCTGCAAAATTAAACACACTTCTGAGAACGAGAGAGAGAGAGAGAGAGAGAGAGAGAGAGAGAGAGAGACGGAGGGGGAGAGGGAGAGAGAGTGAGAAAGAAAGGGGCAGGGAGCGACAGAGAGAGAGAGGGAGAGAGAGAGAGAGAGAGAGAGAGAGAGAGACAGGGACGGAGGGAGAGAGGGTGAGAGAGTGTGAAAGAAAGGGACAGGGGGCGACAGAGAGAGAGAGAGAGAGAGAGAGAGAGAGAGAGAGAGAGTGAGGGAGAGGGAACGAGAGAGAGAAAGAGAAAGAGAAAGAGAGAGAGAGAGAGAGAGAGAGAGCGAGAGAGGACTCGGGAAGACCCAACAAATAAGAGAAACATCTACGGCGAGCTAGCTAAAGAGAAAAAGAACGACGGACCCGAAAGAATGCGTGTGAAGGCCTGCGCTACGAGATCGTCGTCGCGAGGAGGGTCTGCCATCGTGAAGCCTGAAATCATTTTCTTAGAAGGGAGAGAGATAGGGGAGAGAGAGAAAGAGTGAGATAGAAAGAACAACTACAACGATTTACATACATATTATGATGTAGAATCCTTTGCTCTGGAATAAACCTTTAGAAAGGACAGCAACCGGAAGTACAAATTAAAAACTCCATTTATTGAAAACAACAAAAAAAAACATTTATTTCCTTAAATAACAAGCACTAAAATACTTGCCAACACTGATAATACGTTTACATTTGACGCTTAAAGGAACCGAGCCAATTAGGGATTCGAAACATTCATTTAAGCGCAAACATTAATACTTAAAAGAAGCATGAATACTACCAATAAAGGACTAATTTAAAAAAGGTTAAATTGTCTTTCGCATGCCCAAATTATCTCGCAGAAATAGAACAGAAGGCATACTTAAAAGAAACATGAATACTACCAATTTGGCAGAGCCGTGGAAACCCATACCAAAGTCTTCTCGTCGGGAGAGATCAAAACTTCACAGACAGCGAGACAAGTGAATGTAAGGATCACACGAAGACAAAACATCAGTGTTGAGGGCGACAACATTCGCATGAGAAGTGAATAAGAGAGAGGGGGAAAGAGAAGGAGCTCATCTCGTAGTGGCTTGAACAATGAATGAGATATCTCCTGATCGGCTTTCGGACAACTTGCAATTATAAATATACTGAGGCATAAACATAGAAGACCATCTAATAACGATTGCAAGGTGTATTGTTGTCGTGTATAGCTAAATAAAAGCGAGCTCGGCAGAGACGCGGCATGTTAGGGAGAGAGAAAGAACAAGAGAAAGGTAGTCTGGTATTTAGTTCGGCGATATTGGATGTAAGTCGTGAGAGAACGAAAGGGAAAAGCCAAAAGTGAGGAGTGGAAGATCACGACAGAGTAGAAGAGTGAGAAAGAAGTAACAAGGAATTGAAATCAGTCGAATGGTTACAACTCGAGTCCACATTCAAACTTAACTGAAAAGGCGGCAAGATAAAAGGACTTAAGGCGGCAAGTTCAAAAGAGAATTCATGACGAATCCGCGCAGAGAATGTCCATGATGCGATTCGTTGCCTCGGCGACGTTGACCGATGGTCCGGGAACGCCAAAGCCGAACCTCGCGTGGGCAGCCGCGAGGGCCTCTGGCTTCATCAGAATCAGCATCTTATGAGACGAATTTTATAGTTGATTTTAACATACATATTTGTTCTGCATGTTGAAAACTAATTCACAAGCATAATAATTAAATAAGTAAAATAAAAAAAGCTTCCCTCAAAATTCGCTAAATGCGGAGCTTTCCCACTGGGGAAAGGAAAAGGCGCATCCAAACCTTGCTGAAAGACATATACGCAAGAGAAGGGGCAGTGATACGGAACGTCTCCATTCGGCGATGACTCTGCGGTCCCTTTAAAAGAAATTTTTTTATTATTAATTTATTAACTTTATTCTTTACATAAATATTTGATTTTCATTGTTTGTGTTGCTAAAACTATTTTCACCATATGCACAACTTTAAAACACGTTTATGTACATTGTTTACTGTTAAAATTTTTTTTAATTTTAATTAATAATAGGAAGTCTCACATTCGTTACGACAAGAAGACGACCCGACAAGTGGAAGTGCGCAGCGGCAACGGCGACGCACAGATTCCTAAAAAAAATAATAAAAATATAAAATCAAATAAAAATACCAATTTCAAATGTTCGACCATTTCCTTGACATGTATAATGGAGACAACCTTGAATAAAAATAAATTTACGACTTTAAAAGAGCCAAAAACCCCCACACTTGAATTCGGGTCGTTTTGCCTGATACATGGGAGAGAGAAGAACATGTGATATAATGGCCAGGGAGATTCAAATAGATTACTGCTGTTTAGTGCTCGTTTAAAGAAGAATGTAATATACATATATGTTATGTAGACATAAATCATACCTATACGATCCTTTTCTTTCATATGGATGTATTACCTTTTTCTTTCATACTTTTGTGCGGTCACATCTTTCATGAACGATAAATAAATGCTAATGTACATGACAATGTATATAACAATATGATTGTAATTAAGAGAGCCTGTCTGAGATATTCGACCATGGCCATAGCAGAAGATGCAGGGAACAAAAATATTTTTTGATTTTAATTTTCTTTGCAGGGCTTATGTAGCATCATGAGAGCTTCCAAAAAAACTTTTTTTCAAAAAATATTTTGAAAGTATGACTACAGTATGCCTTGATTTACCAAAAATATTCAATTGACCATAAAGTTCGTAAAAGCTAACCAAATTAAATTTTGAAAGCATCGTTAGATTCATCATCTAAAAGCGCATAAAATTGCCTAAACAAGTTTTTCATTAAAGTTTCATTAAAAGGTCGAAATGAGCATTTATATTAGTGGAATGTACCATTAGAGTGCCAAGCCGTAGAAACTACGCGATGAAACCATATCCATTTGATAGAGCGTCATTTGTTACCCATAGAAAACTGCCTCTCATGTGGATCGTCCTACAAGAACTTACAATGTACGGGGGTGAACACCTCATAGAGTAATAACCTGCAGAACAAAAAAAGGCTATAAAATGCGTTTTTCTCGCTCTTTTCAAAATCCAAGGATACCATTGTGTTTATAATTTAGAAATACATAAAAATGTCATACATAATTTGTTCATACGATTACATTCTCAATCACTTTTTCGGCAAAAACTGTATTTCTGGCCTGCTGGAGAGAGGTTAGCGCATGTAGTCAGAAAACAAAGAAAGACTGCGACTAAATTCGTATGCCATGTGAAAGCCCAGTCTTTTCTACGTGTAATATACTATCTTCCTCCCGAATTGTGCTACAGGAAAGTTTCAATATATCCCTTTGAAGCGCGCACTCACAGTGCGGCCTGCCCAGAAAATCCCCTTTAACCTAGCTATCCGGCTAGGCGGCTATCCTCTTTCGTTCCGGAGATGTAGTTGTCGCCGTTCTACTTCCGTCGTCAATTGCTCTCTCTTCGGCTGGCTGCTGCTCTTCGCCCAGAATCTCAAGCCCGAGCTTCCTGTAGTGGTCAAAGGATGTACCCCATTGAGGATCGGTTTTATACTCAAGCTCAATATCCCCTTCCTCTTCGTAGAGTTCGTCGACTGGATCTGATGTCTTCGTTTTCTTGCGTGATTCTGGAACTTGGTCTGATAACCCATGCGATCTTTTTTTCGCAGTTGCTAGTCGACTAAAGATCGACGCGAGTTGCTGAACTGTCAGAACTTCACCAGTCGTGAAACTGAGCTTTCCTGTGTCCGCTTCTCTCTGATTTTTCATTCGCTTATGGGCTTCACGGGGGTCGATCTTCACGCCAGTCCTTGTTCCTTCGTTGAACTGTTCAATGGCCCATTGTTTTGCCCTTTCGGGAAGCCTTTCATTCTTTTTTTTCTCCTTGAGCGCCCATCCTTGGCTAGCAATTTTTCCGTTAGAATTGTCGTCCACGAAAGATTCAAGGGCATCGTCCACGATAGTAAATACGCTGTGTTGCATCGGTCCTTCCAGCCCATCTGCGAACAGCAGCAGACTGTTGTCTCGAAGAGTGATCAAGTCTTGGAAGGTTTAGGGTCTCGAGGAATTCTGAAAACTTGTTTTTGCACACCGGAGCAACTACAGATCTAGTTCGTGCAATGGCTGGAGGTTCGGGTGGCGGAATATAGCTTGGATCGTTCTCCTGCGATGCTGGGTTGGACTCGTTGATCCCATCGTCAAGATCTGGTGTCTGAGAGAATCTCCCGTCTAGTGGGGCTGGAGAAATTCGGTGTCCCGAGTCTTCTACTTTCCATTGGGTTCTGTACCGGACGAGCTCTTCCTTGTGCGCAGGGCAAACAGCTAAAATTTTTTTTAGATGATTGTAAATCTTAGCTGTCTCAAGTTAGTAATGCATGCAATAAATGTTACTAACGTAGTCCAACATGGAGCAAAACGCCTTCCTTCTTCAGTACAGCTAGAGCTTCATGCTTTTCAACAGTTTGCTTTTGTCCAAGCACGGGAAGAACCTTGTGAGGCTTGAAAGGTCCAACAATGGAGCAAACTTTTTTCCTTGTGTCTCTTCTCCATTTGATGTGCTGGTACTTTTGATATGTACCCCAGTTTGTGTACAGCTCATCGATATGTCTTGCGCATATGAAGCGTGCCCCAACCCCAGCAACCTAAAGTAAATTCTAGATTTTCTGCAATAAAGACATAACTCAAAATGGGCACCTCTGTTGGGTCGTGGAAATTCCAGAAGAGCTCACCCGCGCCGCGTGAGAGAACCAAGTCAAGAACGTTTGTGGTACCATGCGAGTCCTCTGGAATCTGCTCTACAAAGTCTTCCATTCTGAAAAATAAATTAATTGTGTATCTTTTTTCTATTACTACTTAGCGATTGATTTCACTTACTTTGTGAGGTCACCAGCACATTCAGTGCTCACTTCTGAGAGTGAGGGCCGGTCCTGTGTTTCGTATGGAGTCTTTCTCGATAATGAGAAATAACATTTTTGCTCTCCAACGATGTTTTCGGTCTTCACTGGAACTCTCGGTAGCACATCTTCGACGCTTCTTCTTGAAAGAACAATTCATGATCTTTTATTTATTTAAAAAAGCGATGGCAACTGATTCATACTTCGCTCTTATGACGACCTTCTCTTGCCGGACAGTTGCTTGAAGGCTTGTTGTAGTGCGAGTTCCGCTTTGCGTACAAATGTGTGGTTTTGTATCTTCTACAGTCATCATAAAACACTTACCTTGTCGTTCTTTCAAGTGGAAATGCTTTCCATTCGTGAATTAGAAGGATGAAGATAAGAAATCGGAGCATCTAAAAATGTGTTTAAAATTTGAAATAATGAATGGCGGAGATATCGACAAAATAAGAAAACATAAGCACGAAATGATTCATCATGTTCAGAGACACTGTAATTAATATTGTGAATTAGTGCTTCTACATGCAGAACAAACTAAACTAAAACCCAAGAGAAAATGGAAGGCACACAGATTTTTCCGATTCTTTCTCGTTTGCCTGCCTCTTCCTTTCCACCCAATTCTTTATATTCACGGACAACGAGTAGACTTTGAGCCAGTTCACTTTTTCGTCATACTGACGTGGATGCACATGAAGAATGTGCTCTGAGAAGCTGTTTGAAAGAATCTAACAACAGCCAAATAGAAAATGATTCTTTTCTTACAATTTGTTTGCCCTTTCTTTCATAAATTTCCCCTTCCTTCCATTCGCATTGTTGTTGTCAAGAGCAGGCTGTGATGGCCAGTTTCAGTTACACTTCGAGTTCATACAGTTTTTTGAGAATCTGAGGAAGGAGCACAACGAGAAGAACGCCAGAACAGCTGCCAACTCCAGTCAGTTGCCTTTCAGAATATAATGTTGCCGAAGCAACAAAAACATCTGACGAAGGAAGAAGATAGATCTATTTTCCTTTTGTCATGGCTGGGAGAACGTCAAACGGCTTAGCGGCTGGCGAGCCTGAACCGCCCCCCCCCCTCGGGGCGGTGCCGCCAACGCCAGCCAGCCGATCAGTTTTCCCTCGAAAATACTTGGCGATTGCCCCGCCTGATCACTGCTAACATGGCCGACTCCTCCAACCAGTCTCTCCCCGATGACCCAAGCCCCAGCACAGAGCCTCGGCACACGCCTAGGGAATGGGAGCAGGCGGCGCGACAGTTCGCCTCCACTGTTATCTATCTCGAGCGGGAGCTGAAGATCGCCCGCGACAAGATCCGATTTCTGGAGCGGAG